>JALJCO010012934.1:0-10645 GCA_023101725.1 Atherinomorus stipes | reverse complement strand
TGCTTTGGCCAGTGGTGCAAGCACGGAGTAAAAGTGGGACTTCTCTTTCCCCCGTTTGAGTGGACAGCTGGTGAGTGGGAGAGGAGTCTGTATATCATGATCTCTTGTTCACTGACCTGTTGTCCACTGCTGGCTGAGTCAGGGGGTAGTGTAGGTGTCCCCAAAGAGGGCCTCAAGGACCGTCTTCTTTGAAGGAGGCTGGTTGAGCTCAGCACTGCATGTGTGTGTCTCAGCATCTTGTGCTCCTTGTGGGAGGTTGTCACTGGTGGGACTGGTTGCTCCTGCTGGGCTGTCTTCTTCCACACCACTGAGTTGTCTCTTCATGCAACAGTAGAAGAAAATACAGGACATTAGGAAAAAATATTAACAAATTCTTAATTTCTGGCTTAGCACTACCTGATTCAAAATATTATGTTAAGGAGGTACATGTGTCTGCTACATTATCATTATTATTAAAATAAATGATTGATTCATTATTACAGCTGAATTAAATAGCATGTAATTGTAAAATACCTGATTCTGTTGTGGCTGCAGTGTGCTCTCCTTCAGCCGTTCAAAAACTTCATGACGCTGGTCCTCAGCAGCTTGTGGCAGAGCTTTAAATCTGGGGTCGAGGGCAGCACTCTCCAGAAGATACTCAGAAACATCTCCAGTGTACTTGTCCTGAAGCTTTTGAAGGATTGCCTTCTTCATTGCAGCAACTGTAGTTGAGTCCTCTGCATTGGGTGCCGTGCTTTGTTTTATCATGTGGGTCAGGGGTAAGATCAGTGAGACTGTCGCACTCTTCTCATCACTCAATTCTTTCACAGCCGTTTTGAGAGAACTGAGTAGCTTGACGATATCTACTGCTACGATGTCATTACCATCCATCGTATCAATGTCACTGTCCCGTATGTTGCGTCGCAGCCCTGGGCAGACGAGAGTTGCTGTCACAGCTGCCTGCTGTTCTAGGTAACGGTCAAGCATTTCTACTGAGTTTTCCACCAGGTGCAAACGTCCATCACAAGTTTATGAGGTGGCAGTCCAAGCAGTTGTTGTTCTGAGACAAAAATTGCAGCAGCAGTGGTGCTTCTGTGAAAAAATGCAACTCTTCTCACTCGTCCCACCAAACAGCTCAGTCTTGGGACCACCAGTCCAGCTTGCGTGCCCAAATTCGTATGAACAAGGCATTTAATGTGCGGCCCCAGCCCAGCCTCTTTAACAGCAACTTCCATATTCCTGGCATTGTCTGTGACAACAGCAGTGGGCTGATCGGCTCGTCCTAGCTTCTAATCATTAACTGCCTCTTTCAGTACGGCTGCGTTTTGGCCTGTGTGTCTCAAACATCACTCGCGTTTGCAGAACGTAGCTCTGCATGTCCCATACAGAGTCAATCGTGTGGGCCGTAACAGTAATGTAGCTTTGGGTTCCACGTGATGTCCAGCCGTCGGTGGTTATTGCTGCTGTCTCACTCTTCATTAGTGCATCTTTTTGTTTATTTCTCACACTTTCGTACATTGCAGGAATCACTGATTTGCAGAAGTGTGTACGGGAGGGAATGTGACACTTTGGCTCCTGCGTGTGGATTAACCGACGGAATCCCTCGTCTTCCACGATCGAAATGGTCTCATGTTCTGAGCTATGAAAAACCCTATACTCTGGGTTATCTCTTATGCTCGCTGACTTGCAGAAAGAAGTGGTGCGGCGAAAGATTTCTGTAGAGTAGTTTGCTCTTTCGGGAGTTTTTTAGGCTGCGGACCAGCTTCTCTTTATGATGCCGTTGCAAATGGTGCATCATGCTAGAAGTGCTCGCCGCTGTGTAAGGCACAGTAAACCCTCAAAGTTTACAAATAGTGGTTTGCCGATCCACAGTCTTCTCATCGTTGTCTTGCATCTTTGTTGGGAAGCCAAAATGTGTCCACACCACCGATTTAAATGACGCAGGAACATCCGCAATCTGGCTGTCTTCCATTTTCACACGAGATGACGAGTGCTGCTACAGTAGGGCGCGGGGGTCAAATCTACCAGTCTGTGCTTTTCCGTTTTAGACTTTTTCTCTTTACATTTATTTTGTGCATCCTTGATTTTTATTTCATCATTTTATTTATTTTGCGAAATTTTGTGACGCAAAATTTCGTTACACCCCTAGTATGTACTGTATGTGTGTTATCGGTATCGGTTTTAAAAAATGGTTATCATGCATTTGAGAAATCTGGGAGAACCTACACCAAATACATATTATAGCCAGATACTGCAATATGTCCTGCAAAATGTATTTAATTTCAAAGTTAAATGTGACAATGTAAACAAGGTCTCTAAAATCAGAATTAATATTAAGATATATTTAGTCAAGAAGGCATCAGAGGTTAGTCAATAGTCAATGCTCTCTTTTCTCTCCATCATCTGCTCATCCCTTCCTCTGGTTTTGTATAATCCAAATTTTAATGTGTTTTAGCAACACAAGATATAAACATTCATTAACATTAACAACTGAACAGCCACGACCTGGAGGTGAACAAAACCATCAATAAATATAAGAAAGCTGTTTGTATCTATATTTGAACTAAAGCAGCATCTAGAAAAAACAAACATCCAATACTCATCAGAAAGCCGTTGGAATTTGTTAACAAGCAAACAATTTAAAAAAAGGAAAAAAAAAAAAAAACGTAATAAAATGAGTCACAGATGCAGAAAATATCCATCTCCAGCAGATCTTAAAAATAGTCCAGAAAAATTGCTTAATTAATTGTTCTGTATTTGAATATCTAAAAAAAAAAAAATGTATTTATAGTTTCTTGGAACCATTTATTTTTGATGTATTTTATCAGTGAAACATTTTATTGATCAGATTTCTATTTCTTAACTTTTTTCCAGTTTTTTCTAAATGCTTCTTTTTCTGTAGTAAAATTTAATATTTAGGTAGCTATGAAAGCCTGAATTTGTTTAATGAATTATCAGCCTGTTGTTGCATGTGCACTTAATCATATATGTTTAAATGTCTTTGTGACAATCTCATTGTATCATGTCACATTTTTTAACAGATTTTTGTAAATCATACGGGATGATATCATGACATCATCATCATGTCTGCAGGGGGATTTGGTTTAGTTCATGAAAACAAACTAAAAGAGAGATTTTAAACCGCTATAGTGTTCCCACACGGACTGGGTCCTAAACCAGTCTAGACTGGAAACATTTAAAGTGTAAAAAAGATTGAGCACACCTGAATTTTCATACTACAACGCGCACTCGCGCACACAAATTTGGGACCTTTTCGACTGCACAGCTGGATACAGAAAAGGGCAGGGCTAACGGTTTAGCTAACAGTATAGCTTGCAGAACCTAGTGCCGTCATGAATGATCTGTCTGATGTTGTTATAGTTTCAAAGGCAAACGGATTAATGACTTTTTTTTATTTACTCGTTTTCACGTTTTTAGTCTTGTTTCTGCAGAATTGTCTCGCTTTTTCCTAAAAAAATATTCTAACGTCTGTTTTCTGTCAGGATGCTCAAAATAATGCCGGAGTTAGTTTTTTTTATGATTAATATTTTTATTGGGATATTCAATATCACACATTACAAGTACACATATGGTAACAATTGATTACAAAGTGACATTAAAACTTGTGTACAGAATGAGAGTAGTAAAATATGTTATGCAATGCTTGCACTCCAGAGAGGGAGCAAAACAACAAAAACAGAGAAAGAAAAAAAGGCGAAACAAGAACAGTGTAACACATGATAAACTGGAACAGCATGGCGACAGCACCATAAAATAAATTAATGAAAAAGGAGAAGTGACAGTAATGATAATAACAACAAAAAAGGAAGAGAAGAGAAGGAAAAAGAGGGGGGGGGGGATCATGCGTTATGCTCAGCGATGCAGGTGTCGTGGTCAGATTTGTTACAATATCGGCCCTTTCAGATAGAAGGCGGCGAGCGCAGGAGGACGGCGGCTAACCCATTCATTGTGAACGTGGTACCGCTGCAGCGCGCATGGTGGGCGCATGCCGCCGCGGTGGCGCTGTAGCCGCTGCGCTCGAATTGAAAGTGTTTCCAAAGTTGATCCAGAGAACATTTTGGATACTATGATCCAGAACCCATAAAAATAAGGAAGTTGAACTGCTTGACGGAGGTCTGCGCTCTCCGGGTGCTTTTGTAGTTTAACATTTTATTTTCTTCACAATAATCAATTAATTCAATACTCAGCTGCTGACCTCTTTCCTCAGGGGCTACTTGGGCTTTATCAGGTGTGTGTGTGTGTGTGTGTGTGGGGGGGGGGGGGGGGGGGTTCTGTCAGACGTCTGCTGTTGCTTGTCTGATCATTTTTTTAGCAGAGCAGCTTGTTAAACATTTGACTGAATTAATTAGTGGACTAAAAAAGAGTGAAATAAATAAATCCAGTTTTCTTCAGAAATCTGAGCTAATATGTGGAGAAAAGTGAGCGAGCTTATCTGGATAAAGTTAACAACAGGTTAATGTTCCAGAGCTTCCAATCTGACGTGTGATTTAAAATTTATTACTGAGTATAATGTTTTTTTCAGTATTACAATGTCATTAAGGGCCCTTCTGGGTCCTTGTGAATCATTGGCCCCTAGAATCCTTCTACCACAGTCAGGAACTTTCACAGGTCCTGGACTATTTCCTGGTTCTTTATCCAGTTTCTGGTCCCTGCAGAGGATCTCAGAGGGTCAGAAGCTGAAGCCTCCAGAGTTGCTGGTCTGTGTGTAAAGTTCCTGCAGAGGAAACGTGTCCTCTGATGTCAGTCAGCTAGAAAAGCTGTAATCTGATCTAAGAGGACTGATCCAAACATGAAAGCTTCTGATTCTCTGCAGCAGTTTGTGTGTTCAGAGCTTCTTCAGTGGTTTTCATCAGTTTCTCACTGATTGATGTGATATGAATGACAACATGTTTGTGTTTGCAGAGGTTTGGACAACAGATGGAGAACAGAGACTCCAGAACCCGACTGTCTGTCTATGAAGAGTGACCGGTCTAAAGGAGATATACCAAACTTCAGTGATGGACCTGGACCTTCAGACTCACGGTGAGAGAAGTGAAACAGAGGTTTCAGGATGTTTCCTGATCTCTCTGTAGTCTCTAGAACTGATGTTCCTTTAATGACATTTTTTGTGTAAACCAGTGAAAAGTCCTGTCAGCAATTTTGTCTGATCATCAGAAAATATCTCTGAAGATTTAATCGTCCACCAGAAAACTTCCAGACTTCAGTGACCGACCCGGACCCTCAAGGCCCTTTCAGATAGAACGCGGCAAGCGCAAGAGGACGGCGGCAAACCCATTCATTGTGTATGTGGTACCGCCGCGGCAGCGCGTTCCGCCATGCCGCGGAGCACCGCGGCGCGCAAGGTGGGCGCATGCCGCCGCGGTGGCGCTGACGCCGCTGCGCTCGAATTGAACATTTTTTAATTCGGGCGCAGCGCGCTGTGACGACATCCTAGCGCGTCCAATAGGAGAGGCAAGATCAGGGAAAAAAAGTGGTCCTTGTTCAGCCTGAAGTAAACCTGGAAGCGGTCTGTGTGAAAGAATGCAGCTCCCGGACGAGCCTGAACTCCCCACGTTCTGCCTTGTTATCAGGATCAGGTGGACCCCCACCCTTTTATCTGCTGCTGATCTCCTCCTCCTCCCTTGGAGCAAAGCTCTTTGCTGCGACAATGAGATGTACATCTCTCACAACGAAGCGTGCCGGGGAGAAAACACTTCCTGGTCTGTCGCTTAGCAACGCGTGCCTGACGTGTTTGCTGCCGCCGGGTCTGCCGCCGAGTCTGCGCCCTACCCCGCGGTGAACTCGGCGAAAAACGCGTTCTATCTGAAAGGGCCTTAAGAGAACTGAACCAGACTGTTCAGGATCTTTAGTCTTGAGATTAGTTGATATATTATCATAATGTAAGCAAGGAAAACCATTAAAGTCTTAAATCAATTCTGAAATTGATTTAATGAAGTGATCAGTCTCAGGACGCTTTCATGAGTTCTCGCTTGAATTGACCTTTCATGATACATCAGAAAAACCACAAACGACAACTAGTTAAGATAATACGAAGTATTTATTAACTAGTCTACAAACTACATGAGATAAAGTATGAACAAGATATATACAGGAAACATGAGCATGATGATCAACCAAAAGTTATGTGGTGAAAGAAATGTGAGATGGTATGAAAATGAAACATGAATTAATTAAACCTCAGTTAATTAATAAATGTTCAAAGAAAAGGAAGAAAGGATTTCTTAATCCAACTAAACAAAGTTGGATTTGGTCTGGTAAACCGCAGACCTGGATTAATTTACTATCACCAACTTCTTGTGACATCAGATCATATTTCATAGCGAATGAGAGAGATTCTCCTCAGCTTGACTGAGATGATTCACTCACACTCTGGTTCTGCTGGACTGTTCCTCAATCCTTTGGAAGATTGTCGGGTGGATGGACCCCAAAAATCTTCCTGATCTCCTGGAAGTTCGTCCGGCTCTCTGCGGGCTGTCAGCTCAGTGGTGGTTCTGGTTCGTCCTCTCTCTCTCTCATCTGTCTCCCCAGAGACGAGCAGCTTCAGGACTGATGTCGCGGGATGGTTGATGGTAAAAATACTTGCAGATAATCACGGGAGTGATTCAAAAATAAAAAATGGCTTTTGCTGGAAAAGGTACAAAAATATGTAACTGGTTTACATAAAAGGTTAAAGTCTTCTTCTTTCCATCACTCCTCCCTGAGTGATCCATAGTTCTAAACTCTGCTGAGTTCAGAGCGGGTTTTGTCTCATTCTTTCTCCATTGTTCCAAGTTTGCTCTCCGTTGGTTCTGCCTTGTACGTTCGGTGTGTTCAGATTCGTGTTCTCATTCTCCCTGTTCAGAGCTTCGTGCTCTGCCTGGCAGTGGAATGTGACAGAGTCGGGTTTCATCCAATAGTCAGACACGTCTTGGATGATCATTTGACTATCAGTTAAGCTTCATGGTTACAAACATCTGTGAATTGTAAGTGAGTCATGCGTAAAAATGGATCAATTATTCAGACATGATGAAATAAAATAAAGATATAATGAAGGTGACTTCAGAAAGGCATTAAGATAAACATATCAGCTAAATAGATAAAACAGGATTAATCTTGATGATTTTAGATTCCTGTAAAGAAAATACAGGCGGTAGACATCATTTTATATGAGGAAGTCCATTTCTAACATAAAAGTGGATTTCAGCAGCAGGGGTAAAGTGTCTGTCTTCACCTTTATGCAGCAAATCCTGGAATGCATGTGATGTGAATTTGGGGAAGAAACATGTATTTTCTAATCACTGAAGTATGTCATGTTGAATATCAAAAGAAAAGTCTTCATCGTGAGATTAACATGAGCTTACTTTCCTAATAACATAAAACAGTTCTTGAATGTTGAGAACACATTACAAAATTGGCTATAAGGAACCCAGTTTATAGCAGGTCGTAAATACTGTGAAGGAGGTTGCTGTGGGATCTCCAATGGAGGATGGTTTCAAAGTTCAACAACTGGCCTTTTGTTTGTTTGACCAAAATGCAGGTCCTGTTCTGGTCAGGGTTATCTAGATTTCCTGGTAGATGTGGTCATCCTGAGTTGCCAGGACAGTAAATCAGTGTTTGGTCAGAGAATGTCCTTGTCTGAGCAGAGAACTCCTTTTGACATCTATTTTACTCCAACTGTGGCATTTATTGATCAATAATGGTTCCAAAGCATATTTCGTTCTGTTGGTGTGTATCCTTTTTCTGAGACCTTTGTGCTTGAGATCACTGCAGTAGTTTTAGTGTTCGTCCATCCATCCATTTTCTAATCTCACTTATTTGAAAATTCAGGTGACTTGGAAGCTGGAGTCTTTTCCAGCATATTAACAGGTGAGAGGCAGGTACACCTGGACAGGTCGCCGTCCATCACAGCAGTTTAAGTCAGAAAGTTACATTATCTTCATTGAAGAAGCTTGTTTGGTTCCTACGGATCACCTGAAGACTTTGATCTTATTTATTCTTTTTTTTGAAAACTCAAGTTTCAAAAAAAAACTTATTCGTGAAGAATATTTCTGTCTGAATTGTGTGTTTTATAAGTTAAGATAAAATTAGATAAAATGAGATAATCTTTATTCTTTCCATGTGGGGAAATTTACAGGATCTCAGCAGCAAAGAGAAAGCAGCACTCAGAGGAATTATAAGCACAGGAGCCATAAAGTAAAAATGCTGCCATGTTTCTGGATCTGCCTGTACATTTAGAACAGATGTTTTCATTAATGGGCTCATCAACCTGGTAGAGGAGCTGTGCTGATTAAATTCAGCTGCTTCAGTGATCAGTTGGAACAACTGCTGGACAGGATTTTTGCCTCCTGGACTACAGGTATGTCCACCTCTGATTAGAAGGAATGTATGTGCAAAACAACAGCATGTACAACACGCAAAATAAAAACGATTAGTATAATTATAACATTTCAGTATTAAACTAAAAGTTGTTTTTCATTCATGTTTTAAGATTCTGATCATCTTCAATGATCAGAGCTCAGCAGCTCCATTAATCCTGAACAATCTTCATGTTTCAGTGATGATTCCTTTTCTGTCTGATCTTATTTCAGCTGTTCTCACATTCAGATTGTCAGCAGAGTTTATTGATCCACTTCTTTATCAATAAACTTTGTTTTTTGTCATCACCAAATTCTTCAGTAAAATTCTTTCTTCTAAAAATAATGTGTCTCATTAATGAAACGTGAGCAGAGCGAATTTGTGTGTAAACTGTTCGTCGACGTAAATTTACGTGAATCTGGCATTCGTCAACATTTTAGTCGCTCCGATCTGTTTGTAGCTACTAACAAACTACACACATGCTCTTGACTGTGTGTAGCGCTTGTGTAAATTTACAAACGCATATAAATAATGTTTGTCCCTGTTGTAAATTACAATTTCAGTTCATATTGAAACCGGACAGAAATTGCCCCTTTCCTTTTTTTTTTTTTTTTTTTTTATTATTTTTGTGTCCAACAATGTGCAAGGTAGTGTCAAACATTCAAATACATTTGTAGGACATTCTCTGAACTTTCGAACCCCCCCCCCCCAAATATCTCCTTGTGTTGTCTAAGGCAAGTTGTACAACAAAATGAAATATGTTATTCACTAGATGTTATATACAGACATATACAGATATATACAGCCTTGTGTTGTTTTGATAATATGTTTGTGATGGAAACCACAAACAAATTCAACTGTGATCAGGATTTGATGATGTAATCCAGAAAGGGTCTCCATGTTTTAAGGAATGAGTCCCTTCGTCCTGATGTTCTGGATATCGTTTCCTCATACCCTGCTATATTGGACATCAGTTCAAGCTACTGCTCAAATGATGATGGAATTGTTGATTTCCATAGTCTTACAATAATTCTGCATCCTGTCAACATTGCTAGTTGGCACCACAGTCTGTTGCAACTCCTTAGTTGGGGGATTTCGGGTATCATGCCAAGTAGACACATGGCTGGGTTCTTGGTTAAGGAAGTTTGAAAGAGTCCATTCACAAAAGACAAGATTTCTTCCCACAGAACTTTAACCATATCACAGTCATGTAACATATGTAGCAGTGTTCCAGATGTTTTATTGCAGCGCCAGCATATATCATTATCCCTTAATTTTAGGCGAGCCATTCTGCTTGGTGTCCAGTAACATCGATTAAGGATCTTATAATTAATCAGCTGTGTTTGAACTTCTCTAGCAGAGGTAAATTGCCCCTTTCCTAAGCTTTGTGCCTTTATGTCTAGGGCCACAGTGACCGTGATTTTGAATTTTGATGGTTTGATTCTGCCTCGTATGAACTGCTGGAGTCCCGCAGCAGTGGAGCTGCATCACTGGCATCATCTCCACACATCAGCAGTACGTGCTGCACGAGTGTAGCTGAAGGAGTTCTGTTTGTATAAATCTCAAGAACTGTTTCCGTCCTAAGATCTATTTGGATGATGGGGGGGGCTTCCATCCTTCCAGGCGTTTGATTTGCCTGTCCCTGTCACACCACTGCTAATTGATGAATTGATGAAAATAAAATGTGTTTTTTAAATCAACTTCACACAAAATAATCTCTATCTCTGCTTCAGAGAAGTTCTTCTTCGCTCTCTCTCTCTCTCTCTCTCTCTCTCTCTCTCTCTCTCTCTCTCTCTCTCTCTCTCTCTCTCTCTCTCTGCTTTTGTGTGACTGACAGGTAAGCCGGAGGCGTCAATCTGAACCTCCTTTTATGGAGCTCATTGCTGATTCATGGGCGGACATTTATGCAAACAACTGATTACCGGGAGCGCGCTGTCAATTTACGATCGTTTGGCATTCACGATCTAAACACGTGTTTATGATCAAATCTGAGTTTCCTGAACACAATTTCACGTGTTCCTGAATCGGAGTAAGTTTTTAGTGGAGTAGGCCTTTACGAGTAAATCTGTTTGTAAATTTACAAACATTCATGAATGAGACCCACTGATTGTAGATCAGGATGAAAATGTCTTTTTATGTCAAACATGATGAAATCTTGCAGCAGTGACGTCTCCATATGACCTGAACATAGTCAGAGGAAACATGTCAGATGCTGCAGGAAGTTCAGAGTTTGTTTTAACATCAACCTGCAGGCAGATGACTCGCTGTTTAATCAGTCAGAGAGAAAAAAAGATGTTTGTTGCTGTTTGTG
>JALJCO010012930.1:0-14241 GCA_023101725.1 Atherinomorus stipes | reverse complement strand
GTGTAGAACTGGGGAGTCTTGTGGAACTGGAGGGGTGTAGAACTGGGATCTGTAGACTTGAGGGGGGGGGGGAACTGGGAGGTGTGTAGAACTGGGAGTTGTGTAGAACTGGGAGGGGGTGGAACTGGGGAGGGGTGTAGAACAGGGAGGCGTGTAGAACTGGGAGTCGTGTAGAACTGGGAGGGGTGTGGAACTGGGAGGGGTGGGGAACAGGGACGCGTGTAGAACTGGGAGTCGTGTGGAACTGGGAGGGGTGGAGAACTGGGAGGGGTGTAGAACTGGGAGGGCGTAGAACTGGGAGTCGAGTAGAACTGGGAGGGTGTAGAACTGGGAGTCGTGTAGAACTGGGAGTCATGTAAAACTGGGAGGCCTTCAGAACTGGGAGGGGGTGGAACTGGGGAGTCATGTAGAACTGGGAGTCGTGTAGAACTGGGAGTCGTGTAAAACTGGGAGTCGTGTAGAACTGGGAGTCGTGTAGAACTGGGAGTCTAGAACTGGGAGTCTTTAGAACTGGGAGTCGTGTAGAACTGGGAGTCTTTAGAACTGGGAGTCGTGTAGAACTGGGAGTCCCTTAGAACTGGGAGGGGTTTATAACTGGGAGGTGGAACTGGGAGTCGGTAAAACTGGGAGTCGTGTAGAACTGGGAGTCGTGTAGAATTGGGAGGGGTGTAGAACTGGGAGGGGTGTGCAAGAGTGTTTTTGGTGTTATATATTTGGAGCGTGAACGGTTTGTGTTGCATTTTCACTTAGCATGAAAAGTGTTTTTTAAATAAAGTTCGATTTGATCATCACAGTAAAGTAAAACTTTATTGTTCACGGCTCAAAACTGATGATGATGATGGATGAAGCATCAAAGAATAATGACGATTTGCTTCCCTCATCACCGGAACCCGCCAGTAAGTTCTCATATAAAAACCACCTTTAACTGATACTGAGGTTCGGGGCGCCAGTCCAGGGGAGGGTGAAGGTTAGCCGTGGGAGGGGGGGTGTCCTCACATATGCAGAGGTTTTTGTCCCTTCTGTACGATTACAGGACCAGAACGAGGAGTCTGTAATGTGACGCGATTGAAGCAGACGTTAAGGTCATCTGTGAGGAGGAGCTAATGAAAAAAACTCATTTATAAACCTGGGGAGGTTGTTTCTGGGGCAACGGCCGTGGAAATGACAGATCCTGCTGGAAACCTTGTACTTCACTGTAGTGAGACCAATCAGGTCTCACACTGCTGGATGATGTCATCGCACGCCTCACAGCTGGAGCATCAGACAGGTTAGACATGCTCAAGTCATTTTCCTGGGAGATTTCTGTTCTGCTCATTTGCTTCCAGGTCCCATTCCTGGGACAGACTCCAGCAAGGGTCGGGCGGTGGTCTTCATCATGTTCAGGACGGGGAAGTTACACAATCCACCACTGAGTAAGATGCTGTTTAAGCCAAATGAAAAGCTAGAGCTCATGTGACTTAGAAGGCTCATACTTCACATATTTATACTAAATCAGTGACTTTCTATATGAAATCCCGATATACTTGTACAATATAATATAATATAATATAACATAATATAATATAATATAATATAATATAATATAATATAATAATATATATATTGATTCATTCAGTCATTTTCTGTACCACTTATCCAGTTCAGGGTTGCTGGAGTCTATCCAGCTGTTATCAGGTGAGAGGCAGGTCTACCTGACATTAGTGTCCAGTCTGTCACAGAGAGACAGACAAACATTCACTCTCACATTCATTCATAGGGACAAATTAGAGTGATCAGTTAACCTAACATCACGTTTCTGGATGAAGGTGGGGAGGAAGCCGGAGAACTCGGAGAGAACCCTCGCATACACGGGGAGAACATGCAAACTCCGTACAGGAAGGAACTGTTGGGATTGTTCAAACCCCACTCCCAGCCGGGAATCAAACTAGCGACCAGTGGCGTCGCCAGCTGATTTTCCAGGGGCTTCAGCCCCTGGATGTTTATGAGTCTAGCCTGAGTATGAATATACTGTTTAACCACTCTTCCTGAAAAAAAGTCTGATGAAAATCCAATGACCCAGCTTTCTACTGCCAGCACTTGAACGCACCATGAATGTGAAGGTCCAGCCTAGCTCTGTTGGTATGAAAATATGAGAGAAAGAAGCAGATACATCCTAGCTTTTCAGCAGGAAAGTAAAGGTAGAATCACAGTGGTGACTCTGTTTTTCCCGTTAAAAACAATATGAAAAAAGTCAACATGAAACCCCCCCAACGTAGAAAACAAGGGCTGAAATCAGCAACAACTCCTTTCCCAGCTTCTGTTTTACTGTGGCTTAAAGGGCAATTCCACTCAAATAATTTTCTACTGACATTTAACGAGGTCCTGTAAAAACTACAACACGCAGACTTTCACACCTGAGCTGGATTAATCTCAGGTTAATCAGAATTAGAATCAGGTTAATTCAAGCACTGTTTCTGATTTGTGGAATCTATAAATGAATAATGAGGAGAAATTGAGAACAAATGAGGAGAAGAAAAACAAATGAGTAGGAGAAAAGGAGAACAAGTGATGAGGAGAAGAGAACAAATAGAAGAGAGGGAAAAAATTAGAAGAAAAGATAGAGCAAATAATGAGATAAGAAGAGCAGGTGAGAAGAGAACATGTGATGATGAGGAGGGGTCAGTGATGAGTCAAAGAGAAGACCAAAGCTGAATACTGTATAAGCTGTTCTGCATGAGTGCAGTGCACGTGTTTTAGCAGCATGATGGTCAACATTTCATTGTTGATTTTGTGGTTAGTTAATTTTTTTTTAAGTTAAATATGACAATTTATCCACTCCATGATGTCTATTATTGCCTTCTTAAATACATTTTTGTAGCGAAAGACAAGAGAAAAGCTCTGCCCTTAATTTTTTTCAAATTTAAACCTAGTGTGACGCCAGACTAAGCCCAGGCTGTCCTTAAAGGCTGAGACGCCCCTGCGAGCGACCTTCTTCCTGTGAGGCTGCGGTGCTAACCACCACGCCATATATATATATATACTCTCAGCTCTTTTATTAGCATCATGCCTCCAAGCTGGATTACCGCTCTAGAAGCCAGCAGCAGCAGAGCTCTCTTCTGTCAGACATGGCATTTGCACGGAACGAGCATGGAGACCGGTGTCATAAATCATAAACTTAATAAATGAGGATAAAGTATTTTTAGTGGCTTCGGTTCTCCATTGAATCAAACCACCTGGTAGCCCACAGTCTCAGAATCAGCCTTATTTAATGAGAAAATAGTACAGACTTTTAAAATGGCATGGTCCTGGATATGATCGCCACTGTTCATCAAGCTGCAGTTAAAGCAGCCGTATGCTACATTTAAAAAGAACCAACAAGACTGGTGAGTGAAAAACTATAGGCTGCTTTATGGTGTATATATATATATGTATATATACAGTATATATATATATATATATATATATATACACACTAAGCTGTAATTTTATTCATTATTAGTTCTTTTTAGTTTCCTATTATTAGAACTACAGTTGTAAATTGGCCTGTTTGAACTTGGTAATAACGTGCTGCTACGTGCAGATATCCGAGCATTGTCCCTGATAACCGCCCTGAAAGACTCAGGAGTCCTCCTGGAACAGGATGGTCCCAGTCTGGATCAGTTACTGGTACTGTACTGTGCAGATATGAGACGTTTATGTCCTTGTTTTCTCTGCTTTTACATGACGTAGCATTTCTAAGCTCCATACTTGACCGAGGCGGCCTCCAGGATACTGGCTAATTGTTAGGCTAAAGGGGTTACTGTGAAACTATTTCACATGGAAAAGTTATACATTTTTCGGACTTAAAGGCACAAAAGAGGTCAAATATAAGAGCATAAGAATCAGAGAGAAAGAAAGGGAATCAGAAATTATTCAGCCCCACATTACTACATAATTGCCCTGCAAATCAATGAGAGGCTATAAATCGAGTAGTTTAACTCTCCCTTCTTTATTCTCCAAGCTGCGTGGCTCTAAGCAGCACTTCTCGGTGCCTCGCTAAATGCACACCCTGAAATGACTTCATTTAACAAAACATCCCTGCTGCAGCAATCTGAACTCTGCTCACGTCGTGCAGCTGAACCGGACCCGGCGGATCCTGGGAGATGGTCACAGGAGTCCCAGTCTGGCAGCAATAGGACGTTACCTGGACGGCTAATTCCCTCAGATCTGGTGACATCGCAGAGTTGCTGCACGGTAAACACGCGGTAAACACGCGGTAAACACACGGTAAATTACGGTAAACACGCGGTAAACACGCGGTAAACACGTGGTAAACACACGGTAAACACGCAATAAACGCGGAATAAATACGTCACCTACGGTAAACACGCCGTAAACACACGGTAAATTACGTAAACACAATTAAACACGCGCAAACACGTCGGCAAACACACGGTAAACACGCTGGTAAACACGCGGTAAACACACTGTAAATTAACGTTCAGTAAAATAAACGAAAGAGAGAAAGCGGCAGCAACCTTCAGCTGGCAGCAGTGGGGCCATGCACGGAGCCGTGCACGTGTCAGGTCGGTGGTGATTTATAGTGAATATTACCAGAGCTCAGAGAGGAAGAGAAGAGAGGAAGACACGGGAGCTGAAAATGAAGATAGAGATGAAGAGTCGAGGAGGATGAGTAGCAGAGAGATAGAGGTGAGGGATGAAGGCTTCTACAGTCTCACCCATGAACAAGATCAGTGTCACCCCTCCCCCACCTCCGACCCACCGTGTTCATGTCTGACGGTGCTGGTCGAGCGGTGAGCAGGTCAGCTGGAGGAGGTGGAGGAGGTGGAATGATGGGACGCTCGCGTCCTTCCAGTCATACACGAAGACATGGACGGGGAGGAAGATGGGGGAGGTCAGGGCTGAAAGACCAGATGGACAACATCAGGGCTGAAAGACCAGATGGACAACGTCAGGGCTGAAAGACCAGATGGACAAGGTCAGGGCTGAAAGACCAGATGGACAAGGTCAGGGCTGAAAGACCAGATGGATGACATCAGGGCTGAAAGACCAGATGGACAACCTCAGGGCTGAAAGACCAGATTGACAACGTCAGGGCTGAAAGACCAGATGGACAACCTCAGGGCTGAAAGACCAGATGGACAAGGTCAGGGCTGAAAGACCAGATGAACAACCTCAGGGCTGAAAGACCAGATGGACAACGTCAGGGCTGAAAGACCAGATGGACAACGTCAGGGCTGAAAGACCAGATGGACAACGTCAGGGCTGAAAGACCAGATGGATGACATCAGGGCTGAAAGACCAGATTGACAACGGCCAGGGCTGAAAGACCAGATGGACAACCTCAGGGCTGAAAGACCAGATGGACAAGGTCAGGGCTGAAAGACCAGATGGACAACGTCAGGGCTGAAAGACCAGATGGACAACGTCAGGGCTGAAAGACCAGATGGACAACATCAGGGCTGTAAGACCAGATGAACAACCTCAGGGCTGAAAGACCAGATGGACAACGTCAGGGCTGTAAGACCAGATGGACAACGTCAGGGCTGAAGGACCAGATGGACAACATCAGGGCTGTAAGACCAGATGGACAAGGTCAGGGCTGAAAGACCAGATGGACAACCTCAGGCTGAAAGACCAGATGGACAACCTCAGGGCTGAAAGACCAGATGGACAACCTCAGGGCTGAAAGACCAGATGGACAACCTCAGGGCTGAAAGACCAGATGGACAACCTCAGGGCTGAAAGACCAGATGGACAACCTCAGGGCTGAAAGACCAGATGGATGACATCAGGGCTGAAAGACCAGATGGACAACCTCAGGGCTGAAAGACCAGATGGACAACGTCAGGGCTGAAAGACCAGATGGACAACCTCAGGGCTGAAAGACTAGATGGACGACGTCCGGGCTGAAAGACCAGATGGACAACGTCCGGGCTGAAAGACCAGATGGACAATGTCAGGGCTGAAAGACCAGATGGACAACGTCAGGGCTGAAAGACCAGATGGACAAGGTCAGGGCTGAAAGACCAGATGGACAACCTCAGGGCTGAAAGACCAGATGGACAACGTCAGGGCTGAAAGACCAGATGGACAACCTCAGGGCTGAAAGACCAGATGGACAAGGTCAGGGCTAAAAAGACCAGATGGACAAGGTCAGGGCTGAAAGACCAGATGGACAAGGTCCGGGCTGAAAGACCAGATGGACAAGGTCAGGGCTGAAAGACCAGATGGATGACATCAGGGCTGAAAGACCAGATGGACAAGGTCAGGGCTGAAAGACCAGATGGACAAGGTCAGGGCTGAAAGACCAGATGGACAAGGTCAGGGCTGAAAGACCAGATGGACAAGGTCAGGGCTGACAGACCAGATGGACAACGTCAGGGCTGAAAGACCAGATGGACTTCCTCAGGGCTGAAGGACCAGATGGACAACATCAGGGCTGTAAGACCAGATGGACAACCTCAGGGCTGAAAGACCAGATGGACAATGTCAGGGCTGAAAGACCAGATGGACAACCCAGGGCTGAAAGACCAGATGGACAAGGTCAGGGCTGAAAGACCAGATGGACAAGGTCAGGGCTGAAAGACCAGATGGACAAGGTCCGGGCTGAAAGACCACATGGACAAGGTCAGGGCTGAAAGACCAGATGGATGACATCAGGGCTGAAAGACCAGATGGACAACGTCCGGGCTGAAAGACCAGATGGACAACGTCAGGGCTGAAAGACCAGATGGACAACGTCAGGGCTGAAAGACCAGATGGACAAGGTCAGGGCTGAAAGACCACATGGACAAGGTCAGGGCTGAAAGACCAGATGGACAACGTCAGGGCTGAAAGACCAGATGGACTACCTCAGGGCTGAAAGACCAGATGGTCAACGTCACGGCTGAAAGACCAGATGGACAACCTCAGGGCTGAAAGACCAGATGGACAACCTCAGGGCTGAAAGACCAGATGGACAACGTCAGGGCTGAAAGACCAGATGGACTACCTCAGGGCTGAAAGACCAGATGGACGACGTCCGGGCTGAAAGACCAGATGGACAACGTCCGGGCTGAAAGACCAGATGGACAACGTCAGGGCTGAAAGACCAGATGGACAAGGTCAGGGCTGAAAGACCAGATGGACAACCTCAGGGCTGAAGGACCAGATGGACAACATCAGGGCTGTAAGACCAGATGGACAACCTCAGGGCTGAAAGACCAGATGGACAACGTCAGGGCTGAAAGACCAGATGGACAACCTCAGGGCTGAAAGACCAGATGGACAAGGTCAGGGCTGAAAGACCAGATGGACAAGGTCAGGGCTGAAAGACCAGATGGACAAGGTCCGGGCTGAAAGACCAGATGGACAACGTCAGGGCTGAAAGACCAGATGGATGACATCAGGGCTGAAAGACCAGATGGACATCGTCCGGGCTGAAAGACCAGATGAACAACGTCAGGGCTGAAAGACCAGATGGACAACCTCAGGGCTGAAAGACCAGATGGACAACATCAGGGCTGAAAGACCAGATGGACAACATCAGGGCTGAAAGACCAGATGGACAAGGTCAGGGCTGAAAGACCAGATGGACAAGGTCAGGGCTGAAAGACCAGATGGACAAGGTCAGGGCTGAAAGACCAGATGGACAACGTCAGGGCTGAAAGACCAGATGGACTTCCTCAGGGCTGAAGGACCAGATGGACAACATCAGGGCTGCAAGACCAGATGGACAACCTCAGGGCTGAAAGACCAGATGGACAACCTCAGGGGCTGTAAGACCAGATGGACAACCTCAGGGCTGAAAGACCAGATGGACAAGGTCAGGGCTGAAAGACCAGATGGACAAGGTCAGGGCTGAAAGACCAGATGGACAAGGTCCGGGCTGAAAGACCAGATGGACAAGGTCAGGGCTGAAAGACCAGATGGACAAGGTCCGGGCTGAAAGACCAGATGGACAAGGTCAGGGCTGAAAGACCAGATGGACAAGGTCAGGGCTGAAAGACCAGATGGACAACGTCCGGGCTGAAAGACCAGATGGACAACGTCAGGGCTGAAAGACCAGATGGACAACCTCAGGGCTGAAAGACCAGATGGACAAGGTCAGGGCTGAAAGACCAGATGGACAAGGTCAGGGCTGAAAGACCAGATGGACAACGTCAGGGCTGAAAGACCAGATGGACTACCTCAGGGCTGAAAGACCAGATGGACAACGTCAGGGCTGAAAGACCAGATGGACAACCTCAGGGCTGAAAGACCAGATGGACAACGTCAGGGCTGAAAGACCAGATGGACTACCTCAGGGCTGAAAGACCAGATGGACAACGTCAGGGCTGAAAGACCAGATGGACAACGTCAGGGCTGAAAGACCAGATGGACAACGTCAGGGCTGAAAGACCAGATGGACAACCTCAGGGCTGAAAGACCAGATGGACAACTGAATGATGACGATCACCTAAATGTTAAGTGAAACAAGATACAAGAAAAACAACAGTAGAAGTCAAGGTTAATGGTGGAAGTATGAACATTCCCTCTGGTCCTTATGTTTGGTCGGATCAAGGTTCTGACAACAACTCTGACTTTCACCGACTTAATCCCAGAGATCAGGGTTCCCCCTCTTTTCCATAAGTTGGTTTCCAGGACAACTCAAGCTTTTCTTGGACATTTTACTCTTTTTCTAATTTTCCATGTGTTTCCCATGACTGGAAAAAATATTGGTTCATTTTCCAGGTTTTCCAGGACACGTGTGAATCCTGATGATGCCGTGTTCAGGATGAGCATGTCTTTTTCATGCCTGCAGGTTTTCCTCTGGGAAGTGGGCAGATGCTGTCCTTCTAAAGATCTTCATCCCTGAGTCAGCTGTAATCTAAATCCCAGAAGATCCAGAACAGTTTGGAGGGTTCAGGGTTTGGTCCTGACATCCAGCCCAAGGTTCGTGTCGCTCAGCGCTCCAGCTACCACTCGAGCTTCCTCCCCCACAGACAGAGGAAACGCAGTAACAACAGAGGCTTCCCAGGAAGATGGTCTGACTCCGTCCCTGACCAGCTGGCCCCACTACATTATTCTGATTGGCTGAAAGCAGCCACTGATGGCAGGGATTAAATCACTTACTTAGCATGTTTCAAAAGTGCCTGACCTTTTCCAAACACCCTTAAATCGATGGCTGTGTCTCACAGACGCTCCGCTGGCTCAGGTTAATTTATGCCAGCACACCTCCTGAACGGCAGAAGCTAAATCTCACCACTGAAACTCAGAAACATGACCTTTCCCTCCTCTGGTCTGGTCCAGCTGCTTCTGCTGAACAATATCTCTCTCTCGCCTTCTTCTGGCTGTTAGACAGGAAAGATCATGGAGACAGAGTGTAATCTAGTTTAATCTAGTGGGTATACTGTGGTCATGGCATGCCCCCCCCCCCCAAAAAAACTAACTAACTGACAAACAAAAAAAACTATACCTGCTCCAAAACAGTCCAACACGAGAAGCACACTTATAAGGTTATAAATCTAGGTATGAAATATGCATCAACACATACAGTTATGTGAAAAAGTGTTTCCTCCTTCCTGATTTCTTATTTTTTTTTACATGTTTTTCACACTTAAATGTTTCAGATCATCAAACAAATTTAAATATTAGACAAAGATAACACAAGTAAACACAAAATGCAGTTTTTAAATGAAGGTTTTTATTAGTAAGGGGTAAAAATCCAAACCTCCATGTCCCTGCGTGAAAAAGTGATCTTCCCCTAAACCTAATAACTGGTTGTTCCACCTTAGCAGCAACAACTGCATCAAGCGTTTGTGATAACTGGCAGTGAGTCTTCTACAGCGCTGTGGAGGAATTTTGTTCCACTCATCTTTGCAGAATTGTTATAATTCAGCCACATTGGAGGCTTTTCCAGCATGAACCGCCTTTTTAAGGTCATGCCACAGCATCTCAATGGGATTCAGGTGGGGGCTTTGACTAGGCCACTCCAAAGTCTTCATGTTGTTGTTCTTAAGCCATTCAGAGGTGGACTTGCTGGTGTGTTCTGGATCATTGTTCTGCTGCAGAACCCAAGTGCGCTTCAGCTTGAGGTCACCAACAGATGGCCGGACATTCTCCTTCAGGATTTTTTGGTAGAAGCAGAATTCATGGTTCCATTTACCACAGCAAGTCTTCCAGGTCCTGAAGCAGCAAAACAGCCCCAGACCATCACACTACCACCACCATATTTTACTGTTGCTATGATGTTCCTTTTCTGAAATGCCGTGTTACTTTTACGCCAGATGTAATGGGACCTCCACCTTCCAGAAAGTTCCACTTTTGTCTCGTCAGTCCACAGAGTATTTTCCCAAAAGTCTTGGGGATCATCAAGATGCTTTCTGGCTAAACTGAGACGAGCCTTTATGTTCTTTTTGCTCAGCAGTGGTTTTGGTCTTGGAACTCTGCCATGCAGCGATTTTTGCCCCCCAGTCTCTTTCTGATGGGGGAGTCATGAACACTGACCTTCATTGAGGCAAGTGAGGCCTGCAGTTCTTGGATGTTGTTCTGGGGTCTTTTGTGACCTCTTGGATGAGTCGTCGCTGTGCTCTTGGGGTCATTTTGGTCGGCCGGCCCTCCTGGGAAGGTTCACCACTGTTCCATGTTTTCACCATTTGTGGATAATGGTTCTCACTGTGGTTCTCTGGAGTCCCAAAGCTTTAGAAATGGCTTTGGAACCTTTTCCAGACTGATAGATCTTAATGACTTTGTTCCTCATTTGTTCCTGAATTTCTTTGGATGGCAGCATGATGTCTAGCTTTGGAGGATCTTTGGTCTACTTCACTTTGTCAGGCAGGTCCTATTTAAGGGATTTCTGATGGAGAACAGGTGTGGCAGTAATCAGGCCTGGAAGTGGATAGAAACTGAACTCAGCTTTCCAAAGATGATAAACCACAGTTAATTTATGTTTTAATGGGGGGGATCACTTTTCCACACAGGGACATGGAGGTTTGGATCCCCCCACTAATAAAAATCTTCATTCAAAAACTGCATTTTCTTGTTACTTTTTGTTATCTTTGTCTCACATTTAAATTTGTTTGATGATCTGAAACATTTAAGTTTGACAAACATGTAAAGAAGAAGAAATCAGGAAGGACGAAACACTTTTTCACACAGCTGTACCTGTATGAATTGTCTGTTGTGTCTAAAATAAAGTATTGAACTGAATTTACATCATGAAAGTTCTGTATTATCTAAATACAGATGCAGACGATGACACCGCAGCCTCACAGTAAAAAGGTTGCTGGTTCGAGTCCCGGTTGAGGAGGAGTTAGAACGTTTCCCAACAGTTCTTCCTGTGTGGAGTTTGCATGTTCTCCCATGTATACGTGGGTTCTCTCCAGGTTCTCCGGCTTCCTCCCACCATCCAAAGACACGATGTTAGGTTAACTTATCACTCTAATTTGTCCCTATGAATGAATGTCTCTCTGTGTAGGTCCCATAGACCGTTAGCATAGATGGGCGTGTCCTACCGTCGCCATCTTGGACTCGTGACGCATTTCGTCACTCCCAGAAAATCCAGAAATGGGCAAAGAGGTGGAGCTGTGAACGTGGTGGGATGAATGATTGACACTCATCTGATAACCAAACTCTGTGCTTCCGGCAGCTAAGCTAACTGAGCTAACCCAAAGCTAATGGAGGAGACGGGCTACAACTAAAGAGCGCTGTTAGCATCAGGCTAACGTTTGTTTTTTCCTTCTTTCTGCTCTGCCTCCCAGCGGCTGGATTATGCCACAAATTTTTAAAATATTTCCCTAGAAATAATTTATTTCCTTTACTTATGTTTAGATTTAATGTAGTTATGACTGGTTTCTGAGATAGTACTTATGTTTACAATACTTGTTCGTATTTTTCTTTTTTTGTTAATTGTACCCAATGAAGGCTCTTTCATTCAAGAAAAAAACTGCTCCCGCAGCTACAGCAGATTAACCACTGTTCATAATAATGTTTTTTTTTATTTCTGCTAATTTTACCAACGTTAAGGTCTAGGATGTGACGAGTTTCCTTTTTTTATTACAACTTTCTTTCAGTATCTCTGAAAGGTCACGATGGCTGCCTCCAATCATCCACATCTGCCTCGCAGAGCAAAAACTGTAAGTACCCGTCTGAGCAACTTCAGACTGCAGTTTCCAAATGTATCATATTTATATTATTTATTCATCTAATACGAATTATTGTTATGTAGGCCATAAATGTAGTGTTCCGGTCAGCTGTTGCCCATATCTCAATTTTAGCAACACAGGATAGTGAGAGTACTTCCAGCTGATCCACCTGTTCAACCATCATCAACTCAGTCATTTATTATACTAGTTTTTCTGTCCCCATAGACATTTATTGGGGACAGCCAGCATAAGCGGAGGTGCCCAGAGAGCGGCAGAGACCATCGGAGGAAATCTGGGGCCCCTGATGTCAGGATCTCCTGATCCCGGCTGAGGTGGACGATGGAAAGACCTTTCCTCCCTCTTCCCTGCGAGGGAAGAGCAGCTCCTGATGCCCTCATCACCTCTGTGGTGGTGGTGACCCCGCGGAGGAGGATCTGCTCCAGCTCCCTCAGCCCCCCCCCCTCCACACGTCCCCCCCTCGTCTCAGCCATCACCCAGAGGTGCAGATGGAGGGCATGTGTCAAGGCCAGGAGGTTTGTCAGCAGTGTTACGACTACATTTATTGCTCGTGTAAATGGTGTCATTACTGGCCATCCTCACATTAAACATGACAGTCCACACGCACACGCACATGCACATGTCTATGTGTGTGCACGTGCGTCTATTTTCATCAGACAAAAGTTCATTTCACAACTAGGAGAAATGATATCTTTATAACAACATCAGCAGATTTCCTTAAAGACGTCCAAAAGCAGAGAAAGTCTCACAGCTGGGAGCATCACTGCTTCTGAACTTGGCCTGTGGGACTTTTGAAAAAGTAAAATGTAGAAATGTAGAAACGTAGAAACGTAGGCCTGACTGTTGTGGCTAATGTGTAGTAGATATATCACTTTCATTAATTACATATTTTTTTATCTTTAGTAATTACATGAAGCTATAACACTGACAACTTTGCCCCCCCCCCCCCCAACCAAAAAAAAAAAAAAGACAGTGAAGCTCTGCCAACCCCCCCCTCCCCTCCACGGGAGCAGTAGACACTCTGGCAAGGCTGTTCTTATCACCTACAGACTTTGTGTGTGTGTCTGGCTCGCTCACGCACACACACATCACATGATACTGACACACACATGTCCACTGCACTGCTGGTCCTTCAACTTCCTCCCACCAGGAATCGGTGGAGGTTGGAAAGATGAGCCCCCTGTTGTTGGCAGCGTCTCCTCTCTCACTGGGCTCTGGACCCCCCCTCCTCCCTACCACATGTGTCATGATGTTGTGATTGTCTGTATACGTGCTTAATTGTACTGAGGGTGTTTTTTTTAACCCATTATCACGTCCTCTGCAGAGGGCGGGACGGTGGTTTCTTTTTCTCCCCTCCTCCCCCTGTCCCAATGTTTTTCTGTTACCCCTCCTGTAAAGCACTTTGTGTGTCCAATGGGTACTGTAAAGGGCTATATAAATAAACTTGATTTCATTTGATTTGAATAAAAATGATTTGTCTTTAAAAAATGACTGAAACTTCTTTCAAGAGTACCAGACCATGGAAGCAATAAGACGTAGTAACTTGTTTCTAAAACGGCTCCATTCTAAGTTAATGAAATCATTTCACAGCCAATAACATTTTTGACTTTTCTTCATCATTAAATTACACCTATTAAATGATGTTTAAACAAGGCTGTAAACATGTTTATTTCTGCTGTAAATAAGTTTATTTCTGCTGTAAACATGTTTATTTCTGCTGTAAATAAGTTTATTTCTGCTATAAACATGTTTATTTCTGCTGTAAATAAGTTTATTTCTGCTATAAACATGTTAATTTCTGCTGTAAACATGTTTATTTCTGCTGTGCACGTGTATATTTCTGCTGCAAACATATTTATTTCTGCTGTAAATATGTTTATTTCTGCTGTGAACATGTTTATTTCTGCTGTAAACATATTTATTTCTGCTGTAAACATATATATTTCTGCTGCAAACATATTTATTTCTGCTGTAAATATGTTTATTTCTGCTGTAAACATGTTTATTTCTGCTGTATACATATTTAATTCTGCTGTAAACATGTATATTACCGCTGTAAACATGTATATTTCTGCTGTAAACATGTATATTTCTGCTGTAAACATGTATATTACCGCTGTAAACATGTATATTTCTG
>JALJCO010012928.1:0-31632 GCA_023101725.1 Atherinomorus stipes | reverse complement strand
GCTGCAAACATGTTTATTTCTGCTGTAAACAAGTTTATTTCTGCTGTAAACATGTTTATTTGTGCTGTAAACAAGTTTATTCCTGCTGTAAATATGTTTATTTCTGATGTAAACATGTTTACTCCAGCTGTAAACATGTTTATTTCTGCTGTAAACATGTTTATTCCTGCTGTAAACATGTTTATTTCTGCTCTAAACAAGTTTATTTCTGCTGTAAATATGTTTATTCCTGGTGTAAACATGTTTATTTCTGCTGTAAACAAGTTTATTCCTGCTGTAAACATGTTTATTTCTGCTGTACACGTTTATTCCTGCTGTAAACATGTTTATTTCTGCTGTAAACAAGTTTATTTCTGCTGTAAATATGTTTATTCCTGGTGTAAACATGTTTATTTCTGCTGTAAACAAGTTTATTCCTGCTGTAAACATGTTTATTTCTGCTGTACATGTTTATTTCTGCTGTAAACATGTTCATTTCTGCTGTAAACAAGTTTATTCCTGCTGTAAACATGTTTATTTCTGCTGTAAACAAGTTTATTCTGCTGTAAACATGTTAATTCCTGCTGTAAACATGTTTATTCCTGCTGTAAACATGTTTATTTCTGCTGTAAATATGTTTATTCCTGGTGTAAACATGTTTATTTCTGCTGTAAATATGTTTATTCCTGCTGTAAACAAGTTTATTCCTGCTGTAAACAAGTTTATTTCTGCTGTAAATATGTTTATTTCTGCTGTAAACATGTTTATTTTTGCTGTAAATGTGTTTATTCTGCTGTAAACATGTTTACTTCAAAAACGGGAGGGTACAGACCCGATTTTCAGATGTTTGTGTGCTTTAAGACGCACAAAGTTAGGCACGTCAGCTAACGCACTAGCCTGCTAATGCTAACGCTAGCTGTGAAGTGCCGGTGTTGTGCCGCAACAAACGTGCTACATTGTTTTATTATAAAGTTCGGCCCTTCACTCTATCGATTCGCTTTGATCCACCTCTTCCTTGGTATCACTTCAGTCTGGAAGCCATGAAATTTTAAGTAGGGTTGGCGTTTATTCAATTTTCAAAGTGGAACAGAGCAGGGACGTTGAACTGGCCCGGAAGTGGACCGGCTACGTGTTTCAAGTTCTGGAAACCGGAACACAGAGCGTGATAATCTCCTATTGACAAGTTTTTGTGGACTTTTATGCACCTTTTTGGTTCAGTCGTCCCTGAACTCCATTATATGAAAGTCGGTGGATAATGAACCCCCCCCCGGATCGCCGGCTGCATTTGAGATATTAAAAAGTGCTCCAGAGTCTTGCTCAGCATGAGGAGGAGGAGAAAATGAAGGACCATCATTCTGTGGGTGTACTATTCCTTTAACAGCTTTAGGGGTCAAAGGTCAACAGTCTCCTTTGACCCCCACGTCACCAAAATGTAACCTGAGGGCAGATGAGCAGGAGCCTGTGAGGGGTGTGCTTCTGGAGCGGACACAAATGGCCGATCACGAGAAATGATCTCAGATTCTGTTCCTGCAAAGCTGCTCCGCATTTCCTGACAGTGGGGATGCAGCCAGCGGAGGAGGAGGAAAATTCACAATGAGACACAGTGTCTCCGAGCGAACGCGGTGGCCAACATTTCAAAGGTCTGGCTGGTGAGCGGGGGCCCGCCCAGCAGCGGTGCAGGTTGCCTCGGGCTGGCAGGTTGCTCCACTGCGACGCATGCACGTATGCGTGAGAGTGGGCAGGGCTGGTGCTAACATATGTAAGCTCGGCGGGGGTTTGTGACGCCGCGCACCGGCCCTCCGGACGACGCATCCATCATTAACCTGCGAATCCCTGCATGTCAGTGTGCCTGAGCTCGTGGGGTCGGCTCTCCCTCCTCTCTTTGTTCGGCCCCCGTTATCTTCATCCCCTGCTGTCCATCTCCCCGTCCTCCTCCCTGCGTCTCCCTCTCTTTCTCTTTTCTCTCCCCCTGTGGCCTGCTTTTCATCTCTCCCTTTCCCCCCTTTCTCTCTGCCCTTCACCATGCCTCCACCTCTCCCTGGATCCACTTTCCACCCTCCCCTCCTCCCCCAACTCTTTCAACCCCCTCCTCCCTTTCTCTCCTGCCATCTTGCAGGCCAGTGGAGCCAGACTGCAGGCGTTCAGGGAGTCACTGGACCTGCTGGGCAGCGGGTGACACAGATTTCCGGTGTGTGGGTCTTTGGTGTGTTTGTGTGTCTGTGTGTATGTGTAACAGGACCGGGAGGGGTGGGACGGGGGGATTAAGCTCCAAATCACTAGAAAAGGCACTGAAGAGAGAAGGGGAGGGTGATGAGGGGGGGACGGAGACTGCAGATCCAAGAATTTGAAATTCCCCTTTTGTCTGAGAGATGAAGAAACACTCGACTGTGGACTGGAACTATGAGACTGTGTGTTTCTGCTTGTAATAGCATGATGTTGGAGCTCGCTGCTTTTCTCCATGAGTTGGCAGTGTCCTGCGTTGGCTGGCGTGCAGCGCTTTCTCTCTCTCTCTCTCTCTCTCTTTCCCTCTGCCTGACAAATACACACCAAGACACACACACACACACACACCCCCACTGCCACAGATGCACGCACACACACACACACACACACACACACACACACACACACACGTACGCGCACGGTCCCTCTGCGATCCCCCCTGACTGAAGGCTCACAGGAAGTGCAGCCGTGGCCCAATTATAGCGTGACACCTCGGGCCGGCCGTTGCCATGGTTACGTCTTCCCTGCGGTCCCCTGGAGTGTGGCGCCGAGGAAGAAGGTCTTATCACATCAGCCATCGTTACGGCAACAAGCAAAAACCCACCCTGTAGCCACAGTCCAGCTGGCTGTGTGTTGGTTTAAAAATCTGTGCACCTCAGTCTGATATATACATATACTCACATATATATATATATATATATATATATATATATATATATATATATACACATACATATACACATGTATATATAAATATATATATATATATATATACATACATATACACAGTGTTGGGGAGTAACGTGTATTTATACCATGAGAATACCAGTGAGAATTCTGTCAGGTGGTGTGCATTATCTCTGTATATACGCACACCTTGTTAAATCACTGTCATATTCCGCCATGTGATGTTATCACCATAGCAACACTCAAACCAGCTTCCAGTAGAAAATGGTTCCTATACTTAAACATATTTAGCGACTTTAATAAAGTGAATAAACTTTTGTCATTTCATGTTTACTCTGCGGGAGCATGGTATAAACGGATTAAACAACTCCAATCAGTGCATTATCCAGTGTTAATGCATTATGAACAACTTCGCGGAGGAAGCGTGTCGTGGTGTTGTAGACTCCGCGTCATGCATTAAAACTGTATAATGCACGGATCCGAGGTGTTTAATCCGCTTGTACCATGGTCTGGGGGAATACTTGATTCTGATTGGCTGCAGGGTGTCCGTTTAAAGTGATAATGGACACCTAGAAAAGAAGTTCTGAACAAACAGCCTGATTGTTCTAAATCTAACTCAAACACTAGTTGGTAACTATGGCAACAGAACTTATTATTTTACCAGTAAAAACAACTTTAACATTAATAACTGGCTTAACATATATTTCTTTCGTAAGTGACCGTGGTATAAGCGGGATAATGCCCTCCAAGGTTGTCCACTATGAGAAATTAATGAACGACATGTAGACGTGATTCGCATCGGACGGTTCACACCTCCACGTCACCCATTAATTTGTGATAATGGACACCTGATCAGACATTATCCCTTACATCATACACGGCTCCTCGTTGTTTAATCCTTTCTTAGAATACTATTTATGAGTAACTGCATTCTGGTAAAGTTACTATTTCAAATTTAGGTATTTAGAATACAGTTACTTTTGTAATGCCATTAGAATACTTGCGTGTTTTCCACATTTCCCCAATAAATAAACAATTTCTTTGTGGCACAAGCCAAGTGTTGCGTAGGCTATCCCATAATTTCCAGTAAATAACAGCACCTAAACACTCCCTAGCATGCTGCTTAGTACCTAGCATCACAACAGCATTCACATGTGTGGTCAGGTATGGATTCAGACCAGGAGCTGGAATCACAACCACAGCTGAGTCATGATGGAAAAAATGCATTTACGTCCTGGAAATACAAACTTGTTACATTAAAAAAGGTCGTGGGATGAGCGAAACCTGACGGTGTAATCTGTCTGCCTGTGAACTACCTGCTAGCTGCGTCCAAAGACTCAGGGTCTGTCTCAGTCCGTGCACTTCAGACACTCTTTGTGAGTGTGTGGTGCGTTCATGCTGTCATTTAAGCAAAAATTCAGAGCTCTGAAAGTACCAGGATGTTTCCCTAATAACGGCCAAAAATGAAGTTCAAAACGAAGCGCACTACTCACATTAAACAGACGCCATCTTGCTGACGTAGAGGAAGAGGCGGGACTTTCGAACTGCTTTCAGAGCTGAATAACGGCGGTGAACGAAGCGGTGGCGCCCCCTGCTGCATCGGAGGCGGTGTTGTACTAATTTAAGGAACGTTCATGAAATGATTTAGACATAATCACTAATGTATATGTAGCTAACAGCCTGTTCACTCCCTGTTATGATCTGGTCATTTGTTTGAGGCCGCGGTTATACCGGCTCAGTAGAGTTAGCTCATGTTAGCGGGTAATGCTAGTCCGTCACTTTCTGTAAGTGCAGTGCTCTGTTTGGGTCAGCTTTAGAGACAATTGTGTGCACTACAGACAAAGTACACAGTGTGCACTACGCACTGAATTCGGGCAAGTGTGCGGTTTGAGACAGGCTCTCTAACTCTGATCTGAAGAAACACCTTAAAGCAATAGTACACCCACAGAATGATGGTCCTTCATCTTCTCCTCATCCTCATGCTGAGCAAGACTCTGAAGCACTTTTTGATATCTCAAATGCAGCCGGAGATCCGGGGGCTTTTCATTATCTACCGACTTTCATATAATGGAGTTCACCAGCGACTGAACCAAAAATTTTTTTTTTTTTTTTTAAGAAATCCACGGGAAATATGTTTAAGCTCTAAAAATCTACTAAATGATGGTTTCCAGTAAATTCTGGACGCTACCCACTCAGGACACTTGGATTACATTGACGAGCAGTATGGAGGAATATTGACACGTTTTTGTGGACTTTTGTGGACCTTTTTGGTTCAGTCGCTGGCGAACTCCAATATATGAAAGTTGGTGGATAACGAAAACCTGTCCGATCTATGACTGCATTTGAGATATTAAAAAGTGCTCCAGAGTCTTGCTCACCATGAGGATGAGGAGAAGATGAGCGCACGTCATTCTATGGGTGTACTATTCCTTTAAATTAAGGTGTTTTATCTGCTGAGTTTGTTTCCTGTACTTTTGCTTTTTATTGCATTTTTGGCGGCTGAAGGAGCCGAACATGAAAATAAATCACAGATTACTGTTATCTGCTTTCAAGGTGGCATTAAGTAGTTTAGGTACAAGCACTTTTTTCACTTTATCACAGAAACAGAAATATAATCTGTACACTGTCATAAATATTAATTATTTTTTTCTTTTAAGGGTAATTGTTTTATTTCAAATATTTAGCATTAATATATTCTGTTTTCCTGAAGGAGGAGCTGCCATTGCATAATGTATTTAATAGACATAAATGCAGTTTAAGGAGAAGTGTTTAAAGTATTTAGAATACAGTATTAGAATTAAGTAATGTAACGTTACTAAATATATTTTTAAGTAGGTATATGGTATTCTGTGACCGAATCCATTTAGGAAGTATTCTCCCCCAAAACTATAGCCAATATATATATGTATATATGATGAAATGAAACTGAGTATTTGTGATTGTGATTGCATGTCAGGTTTAGGTGCACCAGACTTGCCAAAGCAGCGTGTAGGTGTGTTTGTGTGCGCGCGTCTGTGGGGTTGCGATAAGGCTCTCAGCCACACCATTAGGTGACTCATAATCCACACAACCGCGCACACATGTGCAACAGCAAGCGGAAACACGGCTGCAAACAACACGTTCACCCAATTAAAAAAGAGAGACAGGTACGCAGGCGTAGCATAAACCTTGTAGACAAATGCACACGGCAAATTTCTTTTTATTTCAAAAGGGCAAACAGAGCTATACAGTACAAGTTGCACATGAAATAATTTAGCCGAGGCTGAACTCATTCATTTCTTTTACTGATGCAGTGACGTCAGAACAACAGAAGCAAAACTCCCCATTAGAAACAAAAACATTTGGCTCCTTGTTATGTCGAAGCACAATACATCCAAACTGGAAAGCAATGTAAAAAAAGACATAATGTTTTCCAGGTATTTACAGTCTATATTACAGCGTTTTTGTTGTCATCTAAATATTGACACGCATTGGTATCCTTCTTTTTCTCCCCTCCATTTTCACTGATTGTCAAAAGAAAGGATGGAAACAAGTCTGGACATTCTTAAACGGAGCTGCAGCTCCTCTCTAGCACAGTCCGAGCATGGTGACGCGTGTCCGGTGTGTTTATGACGCTACAGCTCCCAAACAATCATCCAACCCCTGACAAAGTAGGAATTACTATCCATCCAAGGCTCCGTTGCTTCTCTCCAGACCCAAAGTAAAGTCGGACCCCCTCAGCTCAAAGCCAGACACCCTGCTCTCGAACCCGGGCCCCCCCGGCTTCCTCTTCAGCTCCTCACACTTTCTGTATTTACAGATCTGGTGTCCCCTCTTGCGATTGCGGCAGCTGCTGCACTGTTCGCAGTTCGTCTGACGTCGGCAAGGCACGCACTCCCCGCACCTCTTTCTCTTCCTTCTCCCCCCGCCGCCTCCGCCTAGAGAGCCGGGGGAGTAGCCCTCGGCCACCAGCCCCTCGATGCCCTCGGCTCCCACGGCGGCGCTCCTCCAGTGACCTCCCCCCATCTGAAAGCCTGCCAGGGGGAACAGAGCGGGGCTGAAGGGAAACCAGGCGCCGAGGAAGGGTTGGAAGTCAGTGCTACATCCAGTGGAGTCCTCTTCCTCCTCCTCAGGCCCAGACCCACCTCCCTCTGCGTCCCCCTTTCCCCCCTTCGCCTCTGCAGCCTCCCTCCTCGCCGGCTGGCTGCTCTGCGCGCCGAGGCCGGCCTGCTCCGCGGTGGCGGGGGTGAGAGCCAGCAGCCCGGCGCGCATCAGCAGCTCTGCGGCGTGGGCCAGGTGGAGCCCGCTGGGTGATTCCCACATGTCGGGCCAGGAGGGGGCCCGGCGAGGCTTAGTGTGGCCAGGCTGGGCAGAACGCTGCTGAGCTGGGGAGGGCTGGATCAGGCTCTTGACATCCACAGCAGGGGAAGGGGTGGAGATGTAATGGGAGAGGCTGTAGGGGTGGTTGGAGCGCTTCAGGCTCGGTCTCAGCGGCTCGTTGGGGATTTTGCCACTGCTGTGGGCCTGATCCGGGGAGGAAGGGCCGGCGATGTCGACCGCAGTGGACATAGCAGTGGCTGGGTATGGGGAGTATCTGTCCTTGTGTGTTTGTGTGCGTGGGAAGGAGAGAGGAGGAGGCTGAAGCCGATGCGGGGCTGACAACTGTCCTGCTGTTACTTCAGCCAAAATGGCAAGCCTTGGCCTGGGTCCCTATTCCCATTCTCTGCAGCAGCCTCAGAGTCCTGGAGAGCTGCGGATGAAGACAGGGGGGTTAAGAATAGAAATGTTAGAGAGACAAACACAGAAAGAGAGTAAACATGGAAGATAACTGGATATTTCTCCAGCCAGAGATACTTAATCCAGTCTGAGTGCAGAGAATCTGTGTTTTAATGACATATGTGTGTGTAGGTTAAGAGGAAAAACTGTTTGAAATGAGCTGAAGAGACCCGCGTATCTGACAGAGCATGTCTTGAAAAGGATTTCCGCATACAGGAGGCAGTATCCCTTTAAGAATTTCACGGTATATCAATGCAATCAATAACAGAGCGACAACAATATGCAAAGATATGCGCATATGCGCAGGTCAAATGTGGAGCGCGCTTTTCAAATACATTTTGACGACTGCTGTTATGTGTGCCAGCCAAAGCTTAAACTGACCAGAGAGACACTAAATAAGGGATCGTAAAAAAAAAACAGGCTGTCTTTTGTCTGGTATCGACGACGAAGGAGCGAGGTGCGCAACGATGCGGTTGCTGTGGATAAAAAAAGACCAGGCTGTAGTCCATGTCCACATTTGTGGAAAAACTGATCCCCTGATTAAACACGGGACGTGTTCGTTGCAACAGTGGGAGTGTGCGAACCTTTTCACGGGTGGATCGGGGACGCGGATCGATCATTTCGGCGTGATTAAGGTTACCTAAGAGGACGGTGCTCGACCGACGCCACGGCGAGCTGACCACAGTCCGAGTGGTCGCTGCGACACGGCGCCGCGCGCAGGAAAAGGCGACGAAGCAGGACGGCGAAAATCAACAGCAAGTACCGAGAAAACGGCTCGTCTTACCTTCCAAACGCGGCCTGAACTCCCCTGTCAAATATATGATGAAGTCATGAAGTAATGGCGTGGTGATTGTAGCGTATGTGGACGGCGGAGCTGCCGATTCCTCCTCCACCTCTCCGTCCCGGAGGGTCTGCAAACACTCTGCACGGAATTTGGGGGCGTCGCTCAAAATGCGAAGTGGACTCTGCAGCCGAGGCTGCGTGGTCAGAGCGACCCCGTGATATCCTCAGGAGCACTTCACTGTCCACGGACGTCTCACCGATACACGGCGAGAATTAAAGCCAACAACATCCAGCAGACCCGCTCATCCAGCTGCGGCCGCCCCAGAACAACCTCCTGATAGGACAAATATTATAGATTTAATAAGGGGTCAATCTGAATAATTGGCTTGTAATAAAAAAAATAAACGGTCATTAAGAATTTATGATGCAATCAGAAGAAAGATATAGACTTAATTAGCATATTGTGATTTATTCCTAATGGTTATTTAGCGCTATTTTATTTATGTGCACGGAGTTTTTCTGTTGCTGAAAGCAAATAAGTTCAGATTCAGATGAACTTTGTTCGTCCCTTTGGTTGGTGCCGCTGGGAAATAGTTTTTCTGGCAACAACGACACAAATAATCACACATACAGTCTCTAAAAGACTCAATAAAAAGAAGAAAAACAAAGAAATAAAGGAAACAGACTGATAAAAGTAAAAGTAGCGATGATAATAATAGGACAGGTAGTACTACTGTTAGTAATCGTAATAATAGTAATTGTGATAATAGTAAAAATAATGTGAACTAAGTCTTTAAACTTGCTATTTTTTTTTACTGCGTGTAAAATAATCCAAGTCTTAAATCAGAGAATCGGAACTTATAAACTCACTTTATTGGATTTATTTTGATGTATAGTCTAAATAAAAAAATAAAATGTATAAAAAAGAAAGAATAATGAAAAAAAAAAAGGTTAAAAATGCGTTTATTTTCCACATATTTACAAAATAAGCATCCTTAAAGTAGTTGTCCGCCATGCTGGTTTAAAGTGTGCAGCGTTTAAAGCGCGTGCAGGATTAAAAGTATATTTTCCGGTGTGCAGAAAAAACTGTCCCCCTGCGCGAGCGCCGTCTGATAAAGGTGACTCCTCACGCGGGGACGGTGGAGTCCACTCCACCTCTTCTGAGAGTCCTCGTTGCATCTGGCACGCAGCCAGACACCTCGTGCGTGTCTCTGCGTGAGTGTGTGTGTGTGCGTGCGTGTCACTATGGGAGCAGGGGCCCACGGTACTCCACCGTCTGGCCTGGACCATCCGCGTAAACACAGCGTCTTCTAGCGGTCAACACAGATAGTGCTGCGTCTTAAAATGGCCACTGGTGTCGGTGGACACTGCAGCACAGCAGCCCCCCGCCAGCCAAGGCCTCTCACGCTCACATGCACAGAGAACAGCCCCCACTGCAGAGCTGTTTACTCATTATCCCTGTCCACCGTTAATCCATAAACGGGCTGCAGACGGAGGCCGAGCGCGCGCCCACAGAGGTGCAGGAAAACTACTCATCAGATCACTCAAGTTTTATTAATAATACACAGAACAATGAATCAAACACACCACAGCCAGTAGAAAATAAATCTAATGAAAAAGCAAAATATATTCTTTGCAATTATAGATTTAACCTTTCAACACTGTACAGATTACATACAAGAGTTTTCCTTCCACAGCAGACAGGAACGAGTCACACAGGCTGCGTGTCGATCGAATGTCATTTCATTTAAAGGATCATTTTCTTTTCCAACCTGGACCTTATTTCTGGGAGTTTATACGTGTGTTTACTCACCGGTAACATTTCTGCATCACTGTGAGTCTGTCGGAAGACGAGTCGTACATCCAGTAAAACGGGGGGAGACGGGGCAGCCTCTCCATCAGACATCTGCAGTAAAACTCCTCAATTTCATCAATGCTTTAAGTAGAACGAACGAATGAGTACTACTTAAACACTATTGTCCTGTAAGTTCAGAGTTTCTCATATTGTGTTATTGTCTGGGTACCAGCTGATCTTCTCAGCTGTACGACGGAAACGCGCATCATGAACCCTGAAAAGTGTGTAGAACACCCTGATAACTGGACTCACAGGACAATAGTACTCGAAAATCCAGGAGTTTTACTGCAGAAAATGTCTTAACATCTCAACTTAATATTTCCCGAAGGACTCAAAGTGATGCCGAACTTTACCGGTGAGTAAATGCACCAATAAACTCCTAGAAATAAGGTCCAGGTGGAAAAAAAAGACAGTCATCCTTAAAGACGAACACAGCTTCCATTTCTTCTGGCTAAGCAGCTAAAACAAAACAATTTGATGTAACATTCGTATGGGTTGCAGATTCGAACGTAAGGCCTTTGCAGAAAATCAATGAAAATACTGAGGTGATGGAAGCAAAGAACCGGTGTCACGTTTCCACCATCTGCTCCACATCAACAGCAGCAAACAAGGAAATGGGGGCACAGGTGACATCAGTGCACCAAACCAACGAAGGTTACACAAACAGCAGTTAAGGCTGATCCGAGTACCACCGTGTCCGACGACCGATTGCCAAAGTCCCTTCCTTATCTGCTCTGAAACGATCTTTGATTTAAAGCGGAGCGGGAACAGAGAGGAATGCACCGAATCACGAGCACCCGCGGTTCGTTCTGGGTGCTTCACTGTCAGCCGGTGCAACGACGATGAGAAAGGATCAGGATGGATGGATGGATGGACGAGCAGCTGGGGCGGACGGGGTTAAGCATCCTTCTTTTTGATGATGAGCGGTCCCACGTTGTCCCCGGTTTCCTCGTTGTGCTTGGCGTGGGCACCGTCGCAGTAGGGGAACTGCAGCCAGGACACAAAGGAGAAAAACATTTGCTCTTATCAAGTTTCAGCACTTTGGACTTTATGACATGCAGGCTTGGCATTATCCGGGTGGTTTGCTCGCACAGCCAATCAGCATAAAAGAGAAATGATTTATCTTAAAGTACACAGCTGTAATCTGTGGTTTAAGATGGTTTCAGGAGATTCTGATCTTGAGGAATTTAGATTCAAAGTAAAGTAAAACTTTTCCTCTGAGCTTTATGAACAGATAACCAGCTGCTTTTTTCCCTCTAACCTTCTTTGACTTCCAGCAGCGACAGTACACAGCCTTGGTGCCGATGTCCTCCATGTCGAAGCTGTGGACGACTTTGGGACTGTCTTTGCTGATGGACAAGTTCACCTGGCCCTTCTTACAGCCGCGGCTGCTGAGGTATCGGCTGACTAAAAACCCCCCTACGGCTGCGACCACCGCCACCGGCACAGCGACCAGGAAATGCTCTGGAGAGAGGAGGGTTTCATTTGTCAAGATTCACACAGATTTATATCATAAGTGAAGTAACTGGCTAAATTTATTTTGGGGGTTATAAAGATGCTTTTCTTTGTTTTTTTCTTCTTCAAACCTTCAATTTATGTATAACTACTGGTTTTGTTTAGCATATTATTAACAAAATGTTCCCATGATATACTGTGGGAACTAAAAAAAGAATGTGTAGTGGTTTCCCCAATTTGACCCCAATAAGTTCTGTTATAAATGAGGATTTTGCACAGAAAAATCACATGATATTGAGACTTTAGACAAGAGAAACAAGAGGCTCTGCTGTCAGTTTGGATCAGCAAGTTCTGCCCTGCTTAAATAACTTCAAACATAAAACATACTGGTCCTGTCGTAGCTGTAATTACTGGGTCCACTTTAACTGAGTAAAGCTGTAAACAAAGCCGTTAAACACAATCAGCTGGCTTGCTACTTAGCTAGCTCGCATATAACCAACAAAGACAGGGCTACGAACACCAACAATGCCACGAATAATAAACACTTTGTAATTTACAAATCAATTTAGAGTATAAAATTGAAATTAACACAATTCCTCAGATAATCGCAGAAGACTTTACAAGACTCTACAAGCATTTGGTGTAACGTCTGTAACGTTCAGTTCAGATTCAGCTCCAGTTATAACACTCGTGCTATGCTAACAATGATGTTAGCGGGAATTAATACTTTACCTTTGGTTAACCTGAAACCCGAGCTTGGTAACGCGGGCATGGGAGGCAACTGCGGCATATCAGGTAAACTTAGACTGGTCATGTTTTCTCGGGACGGCGCTGTTTGCGGTCGACGTTGAGCAGCAAGGTCAACTAAGTAGCTTAGATGAACTCTACGCTGCCACAGGCGTCTCGGACGTCTACGTCACCGCGAAACAACCAATCGGATTTCAGGCTCCGGACCCATGAGGGACAAAGACGTCATACACGTCAAGATAAATCACCAAAGTACTTCCGGGTTCGCTTTAGCGCCGTGCGACGAACGAACTACGACGAAAATGCAGTTATCGATTAATTTATTCACATTTTCCCTGACATTTACAAATTTATGAGTGTAAAAGGGTCAAATCAATTGATCAATGTTCATTAGCCACGCTGAAGTCAATATTTCTACACACTTATCTGCTAAGCGTTTACATTTAAATACAGGGTGCCATCTTGACCGCTGTGTCGTCTTTTTCTTTCTAGAGGCTGTTTCGCCTTTAAATTTCCCACCACGATGCTAAACCAAAGTGCTAAACATATATTAGGCTTGGAACTGAACTGGTCTCCCTTGGTCTTGCCACCTCTCTGTAGTATTTAACTTTATATTAAATTTCTGGACACAAACGCCAGTTTACGTTTGTTTTTTCATCAAATTATTTTATATCGTGGCGCCGCTAGAGGGCGACAAAATGACCTTCTCTGAAGACCTTGTTGAATTTAAGGCATTTACAGTCGTCCTCAAAATAATTCATACCCTCCAACTACAGAAAAAGCAAAACTCACAACAGTAATACAAAGAACAAAAAATTAATAAAGAAAAAAAAATTACAAAATTATAATTGAGTGAATTAAAATATTACTTTTAAATCGTTGTTGGAAAAAAATTAAAAACAACCAAAAACAAAAAAGATTAGTGCACCTTTCAAATGAATAGTGGACCAATATACCTGTCAACAGGTGTAGAAGTCTTTTTGAACATTAGAGAAAACACTTTTAGCTTCAGATCTCCATCATGTTTGTTTCAGGGTTCCTACAAGTTTTTAAATTTAAGACTTTCAAGACCACTTATATCAAAAGTTAATGCCCATTTCATGGCCACACTGACAAAACACAAATCCCTCCGCAATACCAAGATAAAGTAAAAAAAAAAAAAAAAAAAAAGAGCAAAAACAACCACACATTAAAATTAACAAAAGAAAAAACAAAATCAAAAAACAAAACCACAAAATATTCATGTCACTGTAAGGTTGCTTTCACTTTGTAGATGTGTTAGATATTTCTGACTGATTGGCTAATAAAGATTTATTGGTTGGGAACCACATGCGGTTGCGTTTTTGTCTTTCTGGCTGTCATTTTGTCACAAGTGATGGAAATCCGTTCTAGCATCACATAATTTAAGACCTACCATTTAAACTTCAAGACCAAAACTGTAAAATTTAAGGACTTCTTAAGGTATTAAATGCAGTTTTGTAAATTTAAGACTTTTTAAGCCAAGCAGGAACCCTGTTGTTCACTTGTTTTATTTTTTCTTTCTTTGCAACCACAATACAAAATCAAGTTAACTGGAGTGTATGAATAATTTTGAGGAAGACTGCATCTTTATCGACTACGGAAATCTTAAAATCAATTTTATTTTATATAACACCTTTCAGCCCCAAATTTAAATTTAGAAGCGATCAAATTTAATTTGTAATAGCCCAAATCTTCCCATTTGTCACATAATCATATTTTCAAAGGATTTCACAAGTAGCGACTTCACTATCAGATATCTGTTACGGGGTAATTTCTGATAAATCATCCTATCAAATTTCCACAAATCGCTGCGGTGAATGTAACCAGACTTTCATTGTTGCCTGCCCTCCTTTTTTGTTTAAAGGGGCCTGAGAATGAGTCAACACAGGAGTCAACGTTTTTTATTACACAGTTTAATCAACACACAAAGCTCAACGAGCCTCTCAGGTAATTCAATATACAGAGGTTTTGTGCAAGAAGAGTGGGTTCTCCTCGCACCCAGAGCCCAAGCCAGTCCCGTAGCCATTTAAGATGTTAGCTGCTAATTTGACAATAGCAAAAGGAAAAGGAAAAAAAAAAAAAAAAGAAAGGAGGCAAACTAAAGAATTATGGGGGCAGGAAATAAAAACACAGTTCAAACTAAGAAAAATTAATTGCTTAAATACCTGGTCCAGAACCTCCACTTTTGGAATAAAGAAAAGGTGGTGGTCGTGGTGGTGGGGTGACATGGCGTTACAGTTGTGCGTGCATGTGTGTGTGTGTGTGCATGTACAAAGGGGTTCACTTGGGTGAGGGTGAAAGCAGAGTGGGAGGGGGGGGGATGAGAAGCATGAGGTGTGTGAATAACTTCAAGTCCTTTAATAGAATTCAACAGAAGAGCAAAACGGGCCGTGTGCGTTTGTTTCCATGTACACGGCCCACAACGAATCCGAGTTTGTGCCCTCTGACCCGCGCGCCAAAACCGCCTTCTTGGATCGTCACCTCTACAGATGGAAATCATTAGGACAACAAAACAAGAAAGGATGCAGAGCGTAAAAATCCCTCCATCTAACTGCCCCCCCTTCCCCTAAAAAAGAAAGTTAGGGGGAAAGAAAAAGAAAAAAAAAAAAAGGTCCCCTCAAAACGTTACAGATGGTAAAAAGGAATGCTTTTAGTGGTGGTGGGGGTGAGGATGGGAAACACGGAGGGTCACCGACAGCCCGGCCTGCTTGGTGACGAACGTAACCGAACACAAGTCAGGAGATGGGGTCACTGCTGACCAGAGGAGGGGGGGGGAGAACAAACATCTTATTTCAAGTTAATATGCACACAGTAGGATGGGCAGGTGAGCTGAGAGATGGGGGGGGGCGAACAGAGAGAAAGAGGTAGAGGGAGGAGACAAAAAAAGGGGGGAGAACGAGGGGGGAGGGAGATTTACAGGTACTCTGGTGAAGGGGAGGCGTGGCTCAAAGAAAGCACTCCAATGGAAACCAACAAGATCTTGTTTTAAACTTTTCATTTGTTTGTATGGTTTTGTGTTTGTTTTCTCTTTACATCTGAAGCTCCCCCGTCTTACGTCGTAGAGGTGGTTGGCCATGTTTCTACCCCGACACTACATTGCATACTTTTGTGTCCATTCCCGAGCTATTTTGTTGTACCTGTGAAGAGACGAGACAGAAGGAAGACGTTAGTTTTAGATTATAACAAAGCCTGATGTCAGATACAGTGTTTTTATAGATGGGTTTCCTGTTAACAAACATTGGCAGTTGCTAGGCAACCAGGGGGCAAAAAGCCTGTGTTGTATTGGAGTCTACGGCCAAACACGCACTCATATCATTCATAAAAATGTAAAGTAACCCGATGAAACAAACCGAGATCGTTGTGTTTTAAATTATATTGAATAAATCTGTATTTTGATGACGAATAACAAAATACCGACGCTGCGTTGCTGTGTTATATTTCTATCACGATTACACTAACTTGGCAAGGGAGTCATCACCCGGAAACGGCATTTTTCTTGTTAAAACATGGATATTATTCGTGTTGGACCTCATTTGAAATTTGCCTGAAAAACCTGAGTTAGAAAGCGGCTTAAACTTTCGTTTAGACTCTTTGTTCAAACCAAAAGAGGCCACAACAATCTGCAGCCTGCAGGAGGTTCAGTTCAGCTCCGTGTCGTCCTCACCTCCTCCATACAGGAGCAACTTTCACTAGTTTGGATTAAACCAGGCAAAGACGACATCATCACTACGTTTGGAAAGGAGCTGATTCCAGCTGTTAGGGACTAACACGCATTGCTGTCGGTAAGTTTCGCTGCTTGTGTAACGTTCTGCTTTATTGTGGATGAGATCGTGGTGGACAGCAGACAGACTAGCTAACTGCTAGCAAGCTAACTGCTAGCAAGCTAACAGTATAAACTCAAACGCCATCTGATTTACGACCCCGTACTTCGTACTAAATCTCCGGGATGCGTTGTTATGCCGCGTGAACATTCGTAAACGGCTCCACAATCAGTTTCTTCTTCTTTTTTAAGTTCGTGTCTAAGCAGCAGAGGACGGCTGTCACACACAGTGTTTACAGTTTATGTCATGCAGCCGATCGCGGCGGTGATGCTGCTATTACAGTCTTCCCACTAGAATACGGGAATAATTTCTGCCTCCGCCGTGGTTTAATCCTATATGTGACCATGGTGAAAGACTAAATAAATCATAGTCTGAACCGGAATAAGTTATCTGGGAGGGTTTTCTGAAGATCAGTCACGCCTACTGTCCTATTTTCACCATTTTCAACTGTTTACATGCATTAATGTTTTGATTTTTGCAACCGAACAAATACCAGGACTCAAACATTATATTTCCCCGACACTTTCACGTCATATCTTGACCTAATCTGCATTAAAAGTCGAGTTTTGTATGTAAAACACACGTCTTCTCATAGTTCAATAATGCTTTTCCTCTGTTTTCTTGCCCCTTGGTTGCGCGCGCATCTTATCTGTGACGTTGCTCAGAAACCATCTATAACACGATGCACAAACAAAGACGTCTGGAACAAAAGTAAAATGGTGATATTTTAGAAAAAGCACACGCTGAATGGTTTAGCTCCGCCATATATGGCTGAGCTTTTGATCAGGCACGCTCCCACTGGATCTCTGAGGTCCTCTTCTCAGTTGCTTTTAGAGGTTCCTCGAACCAAACGTGTTTCTCGAGGCGATATAGCTTCTCAGTGAAACTGTGGAACGGCTGCCGCTACATGTTACAAGTTCCCAGTCTGTCCAAGCTTTTAGAACTTTACTGAAAACGTATTTCTTTGCTCTAGCTTTTAACTAGTCGGGATGGTCATTCATACTTTGTACTTTTTATTCTCTTGAGTACTTATTTTGGTCTCGTGTTTTATATCTTCTAATTTGGCCATTTTATTCATTTTTATCATTCTACATGTTCTAAGTACACCAGTGTTTTGTGCGTCCCTGCGTGTATTTGTGTTTTTAGTTTTTACACATATGACCACACAGTAAGTGTGAATGTGTTAGTATGTTTTGTGTTAATGTGCTGTCATCAGTGTCTGTGTTCTTTCATCTGTCTATTTGGATATCTTTTAAATCTCTGTGAAGCACTTTGTGCGACCACGGCCGTTGTAAGCGTGCTATACAAATAAACTGAACTTGAACTTATTGTTTTTGGGGTGAAACCTTGTAGAGACGCTGGGGAGACCCGTCAGTTTGGTGTATAAGAGGTTTAACATAGGAACAGGGCCGGGTGATATGGACCAAATATTAGTGCTGGGAAAAAATCGATACACTGAAATCTCGATGTTTTCATCTGCAGATTTCATATAGAGATGGACAGGAAAACTTTTGTATTGCCCATCTCCAGTTTAATCACTAAACTGGCTCCAAACATCTTTTTCTTCAGCTATGTTCGCTGTCTGCAGCCTTTCTGCCAAGTATCAGACATTTGGCTTAAATACTGTGGAAACTAAATGGAGGCTGTTCAGGTGATGCAGGGACGGAATAAAAACCTGTCATGAAGATGCAAACTAAGATTCTGCAGAGGAATGGATGATGTCAAACTAAAATGGATCCAAACCCACAGTTTTGTAACTATTAATGTGAATGAATGTCATAAATTCATTGGTCTGACCTGCAGAGAATTTTACGGAGCAGTGATAGGAGGCTCATTCAGATGCAGTAGGGCTGTGCAGTTAACCGAAATTTGATTGTGATTTCAATTTTCATGTCAAACGATCTCCAAACTGAGATTATCGAGCTGAAACAATATTTCATTACATTTTTCTTTACACAATTTCTGCAAGTTATTCTGAAGTTAGTTCATTTCAGTGGCTTCCACTCCTGCGATTTGTTGGGTGTCATGAAGTAAAAATGTTAGATTTGTAATGCGCTCGCATTGTACTAAAGCCGAGTTTGTTTTGGGATATTTCTTTCATATAAACAAGTATATTTATTTTATTCTTCAAATATAGAGAAATTGCAGAACAGTTTTATACATAGTTTATTTTGGATACATTTGTTTTTTATGTTTCTACATTTATTTAGTGTTCAAAGTATATTTATTTTGTGCATTTAATGTTTTATACATTGCAAAACAGCTGTAACATACATATTTGTTGCCTATATTTATTTTGAATTTGAAGGTTTCACGTAAATAATCAGTGTTTTTTGAATGAGAGCTAAATGTTAATTAAATGCATTGTGTAACTAAAAAATGTTGATCTAAATAATAATGATTTCAATATTGACCAAATTAATTGCAATAATGATTCTTTCCAATTGATTTTTATGAGGTGCAGGAGAGAATAAGGCGGGTAGGCATGTAAGAAGTGGTGTGTATGCATGCGAAATGTGTAAGTGTGTATTCGTAGAGAGCTTTTTGTGCGTTTACAAGCTGACTGCACAAAGACACATATGTATATACACATGCATATATTTTGTAGTTTTGTTTGGATTTTGGTCATACTAATTGGCAACCAATAATCATGAAGCAGAAGACTGATGTATGCATATGTTTTTTTTTTTTCTTTTTTGAAAAAGGGTGGGATTGAATAAGGTTTTGTACTTCTTCCCACTTCTTTTCGTACATGAAATTGATAAATGTACATTATTTTTGATTTATTTACTTATCTATTTTCAATTTTTTGTTGTATTTTTTTATTATGATCATTATCTGCTGTATTTATCATCACTTTTGGTGCATTTATTATATTGTTTTGGTTTTTTAATATTTCTCGTTTGGTCATGTACGGAATGAAATAAAAAAAATGAAAAAATAAAATCGACCAGTGCTAGCCAGCAGGGTTCTCTTTCTGATGAAATGATGAAACAAGTGCCTCTCTGAAGGAATATATGGAGTACTGGTCACACCAAATGTACAGAAATCTCCAGCTTTTATCTTTTGAGGGGGGGGACGAACACTTCGATTCATAGCTGCAGGCAGAGGAGGGAAAACAGATATGATTGTAAGGCGGCTACATAACTAAATTTGAGGTGATAAGCATAAAAAGTAAACTCAGAATTGATTGATTTTCAAGTGCGGTATCAGAGAATCAGTCATTGACACTTTTTACTACGACAGTATTATTCTTGTTCTCCATCTTCAGCATTATTGGGTTATTCGTGCTGAAGCTGAGACAGCGAGCTATGATGGTATTTCCCCGTACATGCTGCACAGTCTGACTCGGCAGTAGTACAGTAGTATCTCCTCACTGTGGGCGGGATTAACTTCACAGCGTGAGCTTATTGCATTACAATGATGCAGCAGATGCTTACGAGTGACGAGTAAAGAGGAGTTATCGCGTGGTTTCAGTCTTAGTTCACAGTTGTGTTAATATCTTAGTAATTCTAATTGTATGGACTGAGCGCTAATGAGTTCAACTCTGGTCATCAGAGAAACAAAGATCGATCTATAAATCCATACTCGGGCCAACGCATGCTCTTGCATTCATTAGTAGTACACACAACATGCAATCTGTCTGAACGAATCAGATATCCATGATGTCTGTTGTAAACTGTGACAGGCTTTGACATGGCTTGATGGGACGAGGACGTTTCCTGCTTTTAAACGCCGACCAATCAGCACTCGTTTCCATGCCGCTGCACACCAGTGGCGGGGAGCCCTGCCACCATCGAGAGCAGCAGTCCTGTCTGTTTTACATGTCTCCCTGCTTCAACACACCTGATTCAATCAAGTTCTGCGCAGTCACTCGATTTGAATCAGGTGTGTTGGAGCAGGTAAACATGAGGCGCATTCGGACGGAGCGGTTCTAAGAACGCAGTTCCTGTAACTACGCCTCCGAGTTTAGTTATCAGAACTACCCTTCACCTTCAGTGTGCATTCGCACATGAGGGAGGACCTCGTTAGGGACCATGTGTGACGCAATCATTGCGACAGAGACAAATTCATGCCCCAGATGATCTGATATAAAACTGAGGTTTCTCATCTCTTTTATTCAAAGCTGTTGTAAAGCTAGCTTACCAGCTTTCCCTCCCTTTCCCTTCTTTACATTTTGTTGAAGTGCACTCGGACACTTTAGTGGACGGACCGTCCACTTAAGTGTCCAGCCACAGATTCTACTGCCATACTTTGCAACTGTATCTGGGTCATTAAATTAGTATAAAATAATTGCGTTTGGACATTTCAGAATAGTTCTGGATTCGGGACGTGTACTTTTCTGATGGATTTAATAATGAATTCGTACACTCCTAATGTAATAGTTCTTGTTATTACGATCTCGGTTAACAGCTGTGAGACTTTTAAAATATGGCGGGCTGGAAGAAGCGGACCTCACGCAAGGGGCGGGGCTTGCCAGTTCTACCAATCACCAAACATCTACGTATTTCAGTTCCTATGGAACCCTGAAAAGACTCTGCCTCGGGGTAGGAGCTAAAAAGGTTCTAGGAACTGAGGACCGAGGTCCCCTAGTTCCTATATGTCCGAATGCGCAAAAAACCGGCCTGGTTCCTGAAAAGGTTCTAGGAACCTTCTGGAGTTCCTAGAACCTTTTTAGCTCCTACTCCGAGGCAGAGTCTTTCTGGGGTTCCAGAGGAACTGAAATACGTAGATGTTTGGTGATTGGTAGAACTGGAAAGCCCCGCTACACTTCTTCCGGCCCCGCCATGTTCGAAAAGTCCCACAGCTGTTACAACTGTTTACCGAGATCGTAATAAACAAGAATATTACAATAGAAGTGACCAATTCAGTATTAATTCCATCACAATGGAACAGGTCCCGAATCCAGAACTACTCTGAAATGTCCAAAAGCAATAATTTCACACTGATCTAATGACCCAAACACAGCTGCAAAGTGTGGTAGTAGAATCTGAGGCTGCTGCCCGGACACTTTAGTAAACGGACCGCGGTCCTTTCACTAAACTATAACTCTATAACTAAACTCCAGACGGGTAGTAGCAGGAACTGCATTTCTGGGACCTCTCTGTCCGTACGTGCCTCATGTGGGCAGGTTTCTGGAGGTTTCCCCCCTTTAAGAAGGACAATGTAGATTTCTATTCCCATTTTGGATATTTTTGCTGATGCTTGGGTGAATTTAATTAATACAGTGATAATAATGATGACTGTGATCATTTTGCTCACAATAACCGTGATATGAAATTTTTCATATCGTTACATTCCTTCTGTATAGTACCGATTGCTTCGAATCTCAGCTGAAGTAACACCAAGGAAGTACTGGATAGTATCAGGTATGTGGTATTATTTGTAACGGAATGCCCAAAACTAAACAAGCTGTATCGTAACGTGATAAAAAGCACCGAAGGAAGTCAAAAATCCAACTATGAGCTGGTGATGTTTTTGATAAAGCTGCATGTCCAACTCCAGGGAAAGCAGCTCACACTTAAAGGAGCGCAAAAATGAACCCCCCGGTAGTAAAGCAGTGCTATTTGAACCCTTTGCAAAACAAAAGTTGCTAACCACAGAAGCACAACAATGCACGGACATCTAAAGGAAAAACATCCTGGAGCTTTCAGACCTCAAAACAATAAGACAGTAAGGCAGCGTGAGTAACAGGATCAGTTAGGTCAGGTGGTTGGTTGGCATCAGTGCCTGGGAATCATCATTACGCAGTTATCTGCTATTTAAAAGTTAAATCAGACTCCATGTAGGCTAGCAAATGCAAGTGTCTTTAAATCAGAGTAAGATTGTAGACTGAGGCTTGGCAGATGATCAAATTTAATAAAAACAAGTTAAACTTGCAACAACGCTCCTGTTTTCTCTTCTGTAACAAAACCAATGCAACCTTTTCCTAGAGGCAAACCTTTGCTACTAAAACCTAAAACTTGCTCTTTCCAGCCGTGGATGTTTAGTTTGAGTCAACATGACTGATGGAGAAAAAAAAACAAAAAACTTTATCATGAGTGAATATGTGAGCCTAAAATCAAGAGGCACGTGTAGCTTCAGTACAAGTTTATTTTGATCTTATTTTTGCCTTATTTTACACTGTTTTACTGATCAACTTCATGTCTTTTGATGTTTCATCTATTCTTACTGTTCAGCACTTTGGACAGTACCTGATGTTTTTTTAAAAAACATTCTTTATAAAGTTTGTAGGTCTGTGAGACTGCAAACTTTCCATAGTTGAAATGCTAAAAAGTGGTAAAATAACACTAAAATATGTATTTGTACTTTATTTTGGGCTAAAACAAGATTTTTACATTAAATCTAAATCTTATCGTAAAACCCATATGTAGGACTTAATTTAATTTCTTTGGGGAAATGCAAATTTTTAGCTTTCTAAATAAAACACTTGAGTAAATTTTTTTAAAATGAGTGTGAGTTAATGTTGTTCGCTGATAAATTAATGAAAGGTAAAATAAACTAAATAGTCGATAATAGTTATAAAGCCAGCTGCAGAGGCTATAGATTAAAGGTTTAAGTTAATATGGAACAAACAGCATAGAAACATATTATCAAACAACTTACTTTTCCCTGTCCGTCTTGTAGATGCGGGCGATCTCGGGTACTAAGGGGTCGTCCGGGTTTGGGTCGCACAGCAGGGAGCAGATAGACAGAAGAACTACAAAATACACAAAGGTAAAGAGTTTTCAGAGATTTTCATGTGAAACGGAGTTAAATCTGACATTTAAAGAAAACTACTCTAAGAGAAGTGCCTGGTTTTTCTAAAGTATTTGCAGTAGAAACACCAAACATTCATAATTTCTAAACTCTAACACACCCAGTTGCCGGTATACCAGTGTCAGTATAGTACCGCTAGAGTTTTGAGCGGTTGCCAGCATGAAAAACGATACTTAAAATGAGTTTTTATGCAAATGAACTGGTAAATTGGAGCCTAAGTGTGGCGAGCCCAGCAAGTATGAGGTTGCCGCTGTTGCCGAGATGACCCCCACTCACAGACCAGGTTAGAGGAAAAAACGATACATGTAGAGCCTTTTGAAATCCACAATTGCAGAAGGAATTGCAAATTGAACAAACATCCATCTCTTTCTGTTTATCCAAAGTCGGGTTGCAGGTCCAGCTGCCGAAGCAGGGAAGCCCAGACCTCCACATCCACCAGCTCATCCGGGGGGATCCGAAGGCGTTCCCAGACCAGCTGAGCGATGTAGGGTGCATTCAGAAAGCATAGTCCGGTCGTCTCGGTCCGTTTGGGGGGGAGGGGCTGGTCTTCCGGACCGGGATCGCGTTCACGTTGCACCGTAGCCAAACGGGCCAAACCTTCTGAAAAATGTTCCCAAAGGTGGCGCTGTATTCAGATTCACCGTAGGTAGGGATGTAACGATTACCGGTAAAATGGTTAATCGTGATAAAATTACCAACGATTAGTGATACCGTTTCAAATTCTAATCATCGTTAAAACCGTGACTGATTACTGCACTTTGAAAAACTCCCAGTGATGCTGCTGATTGGCTGGAAAAGCAGCAGCAGTCCCAGTTTACAATGTTTATTGTATGAAAAGGCAACAAAGGCACCCACATGGACAGCTCTCTTGAGATTTTTCCCCATTTAAAAAGGACAAAGTAGACATTTAGACCCATTTTGGATATTTTTAAAGATGCTGGGGGGCATTTCTACAATACCATGATAAAAATGATAACCGTGATCATTTTGGTCACAATAACCATGATATGAAATTTTCATATCGTTACATCTCTAACCGTAGGCGAGGACAAGACAACGAGCCAGAAGGCTCTCACAACTGCTGTTTCCTCCACATGCATGCATGACATTTTTGTGCGTACGTACGTACGTACTTGGCTGGGATATGCTTTCGTCAGACCAAATATCAATCAAAGCTTTTACCTCCTTGTCACTCCACATCTGACCACGAGCCATTTTTAGAAGTACTACAGTGTTTTTTGTTGTAGCTTTTACCCACAATGCCAAGGCAATTTGTAGTCCTCTTCCTGTATTTGGTCCACTTGAAGCAGACTGGGACCTGCGTTTGTAGGTGGACTGACTCTGCTTGATTGTTTCAACAACTCCCCCAAACAAAGCAGACTTTCCAAGCAAACGGACTCTGATTCAAATCAAAAAAGCTTTGTGAATGCGCCCTTAGTCCCTCGAGTGTGTCCTGGGTCTTCCCTGAGGTCTCAACCCGGTGGGAGGTATCCAGAAGACCTCACCAGGGATGCGTCCAGGAGGCATCTGGACCAGAAGCCTGAATCACCTCATCTGGCTCCTCTGGATGTGGAAGAGCAGCGGCTCTCCTACGTGTTCTTGCGGCCTCGAGAGCAAGAACAAAGTTCTCTCTTCTCGCGGGATATGTAACAAGTACGGCTGGACGATATGGACCAAAAGTCACATTCCGATATATTTAGGCTAAATATCGATACAGGATACATGTCTCCATATTATCATTGCAAATTGAGAGCATATGTTTAGTCACAGTCAAAGCCAAATATGACGTGACAAGTAGTTTTGTTTAAACAGGCTGGATGAAATAATGCTCAGCTGTTCAAAGAACACTCAAGTGTAAACATAAATACTGTGTAACTGTATAACAAATTCACAGTAGGGATGGACGATATTTTATCGTGTGCGATATATCGTCAAAGAAATTCCCCACAATAACAACTTGAATTTATCGTTTTCATCGTGAGATGACAATTTACCAGGTTGTGTTTTACTTTGGTTTTTTTAATATGCAAAGTTATTTTTGCTGTTTGTTTGCATTGTTTGAATAAATGTGGCATTTGGTCTCATATTTCAGACTTGTTCGATTGGTGTCACTACAGTTTTGCAATACAGGTGCACTACTTGAACTTAATTGATATAGTGGCTTCTGGTATTTTGTAGGGCTTTCAAGACAGAATTTAGTGACAGATTTATAATACAAAATATTTTGCTGATAGTTTTTATCGTCATTTATCGTTATCGTGATAAATAAAAGAAATTATCGTGATACATTTTTTAGTCCATATCGCTCATCCCTAATTCACAGATGCAAATAAGGAACATTACATTAAAAAGAACTAAACATGACAAACCGAGTAAGGGTAGCATTGACTTGGGCAGCATGTACAGTTGTCCTCAAAATGACTCACACCCTTGAATTAAAGAAAAGGCTAAATTCACAATAGTAATTAAAACAACAAGAAACTAATAAATAAAAATTGACAAAATCATAAATTAGTGAAGTATTGGTTTTGAATTGTGGTTGGAAAACAAATCTGTCCCGGACACATTAGAGCATCATTCCTCTGAACAGTGGACCAACATACCTGTCAACAGGTGTAAAAGTCTTTTTGAACATTACGGAAACACCTGATTGCAGTGATTGTCTCTAAGTGTTGCTCAACAATATTTTAGCTTCAGAGCCTCGTCATGCCTGTTTACTTGTTTTAGTTTGTGTGTGTTTTCAATATTTCTTTTAAATGACAATTCAAAAATCAATGTCACGATTTTCATAGAATTTTTATTTATTATTACTTTTATCAATTTCAACTTTACCTTCTTTAATTTGAGAATATAAATAATTGACGACTTTATATCGATATATGCAATATGGTGTAATTCCATATCTCATAATAAACATATTGATATATTTTCTGTATCGATATATCGCCCAGCTCCAGTAACAAGCTTAAAGCTTCTAAAGCCAGTCCCTGTGCGGGTCCAGTTTTACCAACCCGCACCCGCCAGAACCTGTTAGGATGACTACCAAACCCGAGCAGTCACACACTGATATCTGACTCGGCCCGTAGATTTTAACCTGCAACCCGACCCATTAATGCATCAAGTAATATAGTAAGTAAACTTCATTTATACAGTGCTTTTCACAGACAGTCACAAAGCGCTTCACTATGGTAAAAAACTAAGAGCGTAAAAGTAAGGATTAAACAACGAGGAGCTGTGCATTATACAGTTTTAATGCATGGCGCAGAGTCTAGAGCACGGTTCCTCTGCAAAGTGCATTAAAACTGTATAATGCACAGATCTGATTGGTTTAATCCATTTGTACCATGGTCCCACAGAGTAAACATTAAATGACAAATGTTCATTCACTTTATTAAACCCACAAAACATGTTTAAGTATAGGAACTATTTTATGCTGGCAGCTGGTTTGAGTGTTGCTATGGTGATAACATCACATAGCGGAGTGATATGACAGTGATCTACCTAGGTGTGCGTATATACAGAAATAATGCACACCAGTTAACAGACTTCTCACTGACCATGGTATAAATTGTATATATATATATATATATATATGCGCATAACCCTGTTGCACTTTATTGGATCTTCCTTTTCTTTATTCATTACATGTTTTGTCATACTTTTAATTTACAAAAACAACACAGAAAAGATATTTTAAGCAGGTACTTGCTCAACATTTTTTTTAACTGCTTAATATTAAAAAAATTAGGGATGCACGATAACCATCTTTTAAAATAGATACCCATAAATTTTAGTTCCTAAAGGCAGATACCGATAACACACATACATACCTAATTATACCAAATCAAAAATTCTAACTGTATGGGGGAGTTCGTGTCTAAAATAAGAAGGGAAAGTGGTTTGGAAGCAGTTTGGGGTCTCCCGTGTGAAACAGCAGCTTCTCTTTCCCCAATAGTAATATCTCAGCGGGAAAAGCTTAAAGCAGAACTCAGTAACTTCAGCTCGGGGCTCCCCCTAGTGGCATACTTTCACTGTCTAAAAGTTCAGCCCCCCCTACACCCCCCACAGCACACAGATGGCTTCTCTACCTTCTTTCCTCTATTTTGATCCCTGGATATATTTCTAAGCGTTTACTAGCTTGTTGATGCTACGTTGCTACGTTGGTAGCAGCAGCTCGTCTCCCTCTGCTCAAAGCAAAGACCTGTCTCTTCTGAAACGGACGTTTTACCCGCGATTTGCGGGTAAATATGCCGTGGATTATATTTTTCTCTGGTGTTGGCGAGTAGCAGGTAAGAATACGAACTTTTATTTACTTTTTGCGGACGTGACAAGTGATTATTGAGCCTGAAGCAGTGATGCTTCACCCGGCGCCCAGAGCAGCGCAGCTACGTGAATCACTCTGGTCCAGCAAAGAGTTGGTTATGAGAGCCAGGAGCCGTGTTTAGGTGGTGGAAGCTAAAGAAATGTTTTCTTCCAATTAGCGCTGGTAGTCTGGTTCAGATCAGAGCTGGTAGTCTGGTTCAGATCAGAGCTGGTAGTCTGGTTCAGATCAGAGCTGGTAGTCTGGTTCAGATCAGAGCTGGTAGTCTGGTTCAGATCAGAGCTGGTAGTCTGGTTCAGATCAGCGCTGGTAGTCTGGTTCAGATCAGAGCTGGTAGTCTGGTTCAGATCAGAGCTGGTAGTCTGGTTCAGATCAGAGCTGGTAGTCTGGTTCAGATCAGAGCTGGTAGTCTGGTTCAGATCAGAGCTGGTAGTCTGGTTCAGATCAGAGCTGGTAGTCTGGTTCAGATCAGAGCTGGTAATCTGGTTCAGATCAGAGCTGGAAGCAGCTCGGTAGATAGGGGACCTGAGTACCGTACAGCGGTTTCTGTTGTCGCAAGTTCTGCTCGGGTCGGCGCAGGCAAAGTTGTATTTAGCTGCTCGCAGGCCCGAGGCACCCGCGGGAGGGGGGGAAACATTGAATCGCTCCGTAAACACTTTGTTTAGCCCCACGGGGATTCCGAAAAGCATTTATTCAGGTAAAAAACTTACTGAGTTCCCCTTTAAAAGTGGGATTTTCAGCTTCTGCATGTCCGATCTTAAAAATTCCAACTTTATGGGACATAAGTTATCGGGATAAGTCATCTTGAAACCGGACTTATCGGAATACCGTCATAATTTCCTGTTATTGGCCCGATAATTATTGGGCATTCCCCAAAAAAAAAAAAAAAAAAAATCACCTACTACCTGCCTGCACTCAATATCCGCCCGCACCCATACCTGTTCATTTTCATTTACATAATTTTCACCTGCAAAAGAGCATATTTGCCTGCGGGTACCCGACCCATTGCAGGACTCTGCCCAAGTCCAAACCAAATCGGCGAATGAGGCACGTCGTCTGCCTCGCTGTAGCTCGCGAGGCCTGCTGTCGGCACAATCCAATCAGTTAGCAGCATTCTTTCCCACATTCACGTTAATATTTCTCGTGTATTTAACTGAAGTCCTAGTAAAATAATCTCTGCTGCAGTTCCAATACACCCCCCCTCCCATTGCATTTTCATCTGATCAACACGATTCAAATGGATCTCCTGTTTCTCATTCAAAATGGCAAATTTCGCCATGAAGGTGAAGGATTTCATGCCTGTTATATAAAACCAGCAGGACCCATGTGTTCCCTAATAACCAACAGTGCATTTAAAATAAACAACCTACCTTTGGAGATGGTGAGAGCTGGAGACCACTGTGATCGCAGGATGTCAAGACAAATGCTGCCGTTGCTGTTGATATTTGGGTGGTAGATTCTTGTGGTAAATGCAACCTGAAAGCAGAGAGGTAACAAGGGTTGCAGATGATAAGCACAACAGGAAACCGAATGATGCACAGCTGTTACATGTTTTAGCATGCAAGATGAGCTCTGTGTGCCTCGCTGTCGCTTTGTTTACATATAATGTTTCTTTTTATATTTGTTTCTGGGTCATTCTTACCTTTGGCGGTTTAAAGGGGTAGTCTGTTGGGAAGTGTATGGTCAAGAAGAAAACCCCGCTCTGGTAAGGACTGTCATTCTAGTGAACATAGAGAGAAAACATTTGGATTTTAAGCTATGAGAATTGCATGCATATTAAAGGCAGTAAAATATCAAGTCCTCACGACTCTCTGCTGGTTCACTAAAAGCTGGCTTTCTCTCCAATTATACTGATGACATCAGTTGTGAATTTAATCGGGTTATAAACAGAATTGAGGTTTTAAACATAAAAATTAAATCAGCAGAATAAATATAAATGTGGATTCACAATATGAGGTAAAGCAGAAAGGTCAGAAGTGTGACCACGTGGATACTTACAGGTCCCATTATTGTGGCTTGCCAGTGAAACACTGAAACAAAAAGACAGACATTGATTATGAGCTAAGAACACACTGTGCGTGACAAGTGCTAAAATAATGCCACATGAAGTGTGTGTGTTTATTTGTACAGTTGAGTAACAGGCTCTTGCATAATATTCGCCTAAGGACAAATACTCTTTAAAAAAAGTTTAAATTCTAAATGATCTGGCTTCACATAACGACAACAGACTTGCATTGGGCATAAAAACATACGGCTGTTGAGGAAATTGTTTTTTACTAGAAAAATTGATAACACATTGTGTTCATAGAAACAAATTATACTTTGATTGGACCCATTTAAATAAGTCCAACTGTGGATCCTGTTAAGATCTGAACACTAAAAAATAGAGCCAGAAAACCACAGCAATTATGCAGAAAAGCACTCCTGTAGTTTATAGTAAAGTGGTTCATTTGATGTTGGATGGCAGGAAATGACACGTACATAGCAACACGTTTACCACCAATTTTTCACACGGTGCTATTTCAGTGTTAAAAGGTGTCAGATGCTGTATAAGCACAAATTTTGATGGTGACACTTTAAAAATAAATTTAAAGGTGGAAATTAAGTATTTTCTATTTCATTTAATCTCAAAATTGTTCGATTTATGAGAATTCTTGAGCTGTGAGACTCATGACAAAACATGTATACTGGTATGCTACAGGAGACATGCTTTGATTATTTCCATGTAACAATGTCCTAAAAAGACCTGCACTTTTATTTAAAAAAAAACAAAACAAACCCAAGTAAAACCTTTTTAAATAAAAAAAATACCTGTGACGACTAACCGTAGAGTGCTGCATCTCATCAAGCTTATGTAAGCATATTTATTGCCCTCAGATATCATCAAAATGTGATCCCATGTAAACACAAACTGTATTTCCTGGAACATTAACACCTGAACCTGCATCTTTCCAAACAAAGGTGTATGTCCACGTGATGGACTCATGTTATGCAACACATCTGATGCAATCAAATATTACTTTCACTTACTCAAACATTGGGATTTACTTTCATACGATATTCTCTACATCTCAAATAACAGTAACTACGTTGCCATGGACAATTATTTTTATTTAAGCGATAGAAACCAGTCTGATAAGAAATTCCAGCCGATATGTTTACATGGACATTGGATAAAATGATCTGAATCAAATTTAACAGGAAAATAAATCCAGTAGACCCTTGTCTACTGCTCGTTTCAGTGTGGAAATTAAAGATAGATTCTATACCATCTTACAAGATGGTTGCACATACAGTTGTCCTCAAAACCGTCCAATGAAAAAAAAGGTAATATTCACTAAAAGTAAAGATCAATAAAAAAAGAAAAAGAAATTATAATTTAGTGAAATAAAATTCTGCTTTTGAATTGTGGTTTAAAAGAATAATAATAATAATAAAAAAACTGTCCCAGAGCACATTGTTCATAAACAGCTCACCTAAACACCTGTCAACAGGTGCAGAAATCTGATTGGACGTTACAGAACACTGTTGTTTTTAAACAAAATTTAATTCAGGAGTCCCATCATGCTTGTTTGCTTGTTTTATTTTTTTATTTATAATATTTCCTTTGATCCACATTTAAAATCACGATTGTCATAAAATCTTTATATATTATAACTTTGTTTAATTTCAACTTATTTTACTGGCAGCTGATTCTCCCTCCCCCCCCCTCCCATCTTTACTGAGAGGGTATGAATAATTTTGAGGACGACTGTCGTCCACTGAGAGGGCTTGGTTGGATGAGAGAAAGGTGGCTTGTTAACTTACAGATGGAAAGAGGCATCAGTTGCATTTTAACGCCATTTTGCTATTTGATTTGGAAAATTTGAATATGTGAAGCAGGTTAATTGCGATTCATGATTAAAAAATAAATAAATAAATAAAAGGCTACTTTTTTATACTGCAATGATTTCTCTTGTCTATAGATGGCTTCCCGTTTACAAACATTGGCAGTTGCTAGGCAACCAGGGGGCAAAAAGCCTGCTTGTACTGCAGTCTACGGCCAAAAATGTAAAGTAACCTGACGAAACAGAGATTGTTGCGTTTTAAATTATATTGTATAAATCTGTATTTTGGTGACAAAAAAATACAGACGCAGCGTTGCCGTTCTGTGTTTCTATTACCACTACACGAACTTGGCAAGGGAGTCATCGCCCGGAAACGGCATTTTTCCGGTTAAAACATGG
>JALJCO010012927.1:0-23021 GCA_023101725.1 Atherinomorus stipes | reverse complement strand
ACATCTGATAGGCTACCACCATCATGTGATACAGAAGCTAGAATCTGATAGGCTACCACCATCATGTGATACAGAAGCTACAATCTGATAGGCTACCACCATCATGTGATACAGAAGCTAGAATCTGATAGGCTACCACCATCATGTGACACAGAAGCTAGAATCTGATAGGCTACCACCATCATGTGACACAGAAGCTAGAATCTGATAGGCTACCACCATCATGTGACACAGAAGCTAGAATCTGATAGGCTACCACCATCATGTGACACAGAAGCTAGAATCTGATAGGCTACCACCATCATGTGATACGGAAGCTACAAGGCTCGTTCGGATTGACTGCGTCTGTCTACCGTCTGACTTCATGGTCAGACGAGAGCTGCGTGAGTCTCGGGGGCGGATCATAAATGCAGCGCATCTCAGCTGGACAAGTTCGCCAACGTGAACACTGCAATAACGGAGGATCTCGCGGCATTTGCCTTTATTTAGCTCAAAGTTACTGAACGCTGTGCAGATGTGATCAAGTCTGATTTCAGAGTAATGAAACAGCGTGTTGTTGACGCTGATTCCATGAACTTGTACTGGACTGTAGTAGACAGAATGTTGTTTACCTGTTAAGGTGAAACACAGAGGACAATAATCTAGTAAATGTCCAGGCTCAAATATAAAAACCATAAATGCTTTGCCTTGAAGAATAAATTTAAAACAAATAAAGAAATAGAAACTTATTTTTTCTATATGGGGCTGGAAATAAATATTATATATTATATATTTTTTTATTTTATTTTTATTAAGGATTTGGGTAGCCTACTCATGGATAACATAAGGGGAGCATGTGGAAAGGTGGATACACACCAATAAGTCCATCAAATCCAAATTATGGAGAGGATTTGTGAAAGTTTTGGTATAACTTAGTTAAGCTTTATATTTATCTGAGTAGAACTTGTGGCTGCAACACGTTTGTGTTCCTCTGTTGCTGCAGTCAGATATCAGTCTGTTTATAAATCAGTCTGTCCAGGTTTGTGAACATCAGCCTAACTACAGTATGAAACACCAAGGCTGATTTTGTAGCCTGTTTAAAACACCTAAATGGATTTATTACTGGGGGACAGTTCCGTCCAACAATCGGAGCTTGCGTCAGTGAGAGGTGAAACCAATCAGAACCAGGTTCCGGCGGCGGTGGAGGCAGGTCCAAAAGCTGCAGTTGCTGAGGAGTAACTGCACGCTCCGACTGCAGACGGACGGCTCCCGCGATGTTTGATGATCATGTGGTCTGGTCACGTTTTCCGGTGCAGTGCAGGCGCAGTCTGAAGTCGGACAAAGTTTCTAACCAGCATGCAACATTCCAGGACCACAATCCCTCACTTCCGGCCGAGTTGCGCTGCAGATAGACAAAGTCGAACGAGCCTACAATCTGATAGACTGCCATCATGTGACACAGAAGCTAGAATCTGATAGGCTACCACCATCATGTGATACAGAAGCTAGAATCTGATAGGCTACCGCCATCATGTGATGCAGAAGCTAGAATCTGATAGGCTACCACCATCATGTGATACAGAAGCTAGAATCTGATAGGCTACCACCGACATCATGTGACACAGAAGCTGGAATCTGGTTGCTTTTACGTCGTTTCATTCCCTTTAACTCTCAGAAGTGGAAACAAATTGCACATTTTGAATTGCAATACTCGAAAAAGTATCTTTCAAAAATATTTTTCCTGGTTGATATGAAAGTGTGGACTCCAGGGTATGGATATGGGCATCTCTAGCATTGAGTTTTTGCATTTTAACTTGTTCTGACCCAGTCTGAGTTCTCCCTGTCATTCCTCCACAGAGCTCATTCACTCGACCCCCAGGATTCCCAGATTTGCATGTATCTGGCTCTGCAGCTGGCTCTCGTACGACAGGTACGAGCAAACAAATGACGGTGGTTTCCTGGTTGTTTACAACCAACAGCAGACATCGTTTATCAAGGACAAAGTACTGCAAGTTTTCCCTGAAATAAATGTTATGTATCTTTTAGGTGTCAGCAGCCATGGAGCCTCTGCAGGCAGCTTTATCGCTCCGCGGGGATGACTTACACTCCCTCCACCTGCTCACCCTGCTGCTGAGCGCCCAGAAGCATTACCGTCATGCCCTGGACACCCTGGGCCTGGCCCTCAGCCAACACCCTGACAACTTCAAGTAAAACCCACAACACCGTCCCACTCACACATGAAACAGAATAACGTATAAGGCAAATCGATCGCTGCACTTCTAAAACTTTATGTGAATCTTTTTGCAAGTCTTTGAGGAGGAGTAGCTCCAGTGAGTCGTGCAGCGAGGACCTGTCCTCACACCAGCCCTCTCAGCAGGGATTGGGTGTCCCAGCTCCACTATGCTGGAGGCCAAGCACACTCACACACCACACACTCACACACTTGAAGCCTTATTTAGAAGTGCCAGAGTGGAAGTCTGCATTGCAGTACCTATGCCTCTCATACACCCTTACCCTTTTCACGCTGCAGCTCTGACCCCACTCTACTGCTGTTTTTGTGACAGAACTGGCTCGTCCTTACATGTAAACCCACCTCAATGCTTCATGAAGCAGGTTTAAATAGGTTGAATGAACATAAACCTGTAAATCTTCATCATTTACAACAGAATAAATGGATGAAAATACCAGAAGTATCAAACAGACCCAAATAAGTAATCATTAGGCCCGAGCACCGAGAGGCGGGCTATTGGAACTCTAGCGTTTTTTCTTATTATTATTATTTTTATTTTTATTAGGCCCGAGCACCGAAGGCGGTGCGAAGGCCTATTGGAACTCTAGCGTTTTTTCTTATTAGGCCCGAGCACCGAAGGCGGTGCGAAGGCCTATTGGAACTCTAGCGTTTTTTCTTATTATTATTTTTATTTTTAGGCCCGAGCACCGAAGGCGGTGCGAAGGCCTATTGTTCTGCAAATGTTTATTATTAGGCCCGAGCACCGAAGGCGGTGCGAAGGCCTATTGTAATGCAAGCGTTTATTCTTATTAGGCCCGAGCACCGAAGGCGGTGCGAAGGCCTATTGAAATGCAAGCGTTTTTTCCGGATTATTATTATTATTATTATTCTCCCGTCAAAACAAGTGCATTTTTGGGGGCCTGAACATGCTTGAAAAAGTTCACCAAATTTTGGCTACCCCCCATTTAAAATCGAAAAATTTCATAATTTGGCGTTTTCGTGACCGCTCGGGCAAAACTGAGCTCTAGCGCCACCTTTTGCAAGGTCCCCAGAACTGCATGTCACCGATTTTCACGAAACTCGGTACACTTGTTCTACATGTCGGGGCGGACAAAAAAGCCTCTTAACGTCGTGGTGCCAGGTCTACAGGAAGTCGGCCATTTTGGGTCAAAGTCGCCATTTTGGCGTTTCACTCACGTCGTATTTGCGTTAACTCCTCATAAACCGCAAATGGTACGGTCACCCCGATGGTCTCTTTGTGTTCAGAAGGCATGTGAGATTTCTAGTTGTGCTCTGCATTCAGAAATCTGAAAGCGTGTGGAGGGGGCGGAGCCTGAAAGTTGACCTTCTCGCCATGAAACACGAAACTGATATAACTCGGGCATAAAACCACATATCTGCACCAAAATTGCTACGTGTGATGCTGGTCAGATGCTGAACACACCTATATGACCATTTCCGGTTTTCGCCTTAGCCCCGCCCCCTGGGGACAGGAAGTGTCACTTTTCAGTGTTTGGGGTCCAGAACTTCAATGATGAAGCCGATGGATTTGAAAGTGCTTCCAAACGTGTCAAACCCTTCCACGATGCCACAATAAAAAACTCAAGTCAATACGCCAAACGCAACCATGGCGAATATCAGCCCAACGCCATGGAAACAGGAAGTACATGGAAATGACACAGAGAAAGGTCCGATCTCCACCAAACTTGCTACAGATGATGATGGTCATCCCCTGAACTCATTCACGTGGAGATATTTCGGATATCTTTAAAAATGGCTCAATAGCGCCCCCTACAAATCTTCAAATGATCAGCCCCGCCCACCACAATGACCCACAAGCATGAAATTTGGCACAGTGGTAGAACATATCAGGACCTACAAAAAAACCCTCTTGGACCATTTGGATTAATACGACAGGAAGTCGGCCATTTTGAAAAAAGTGCCATTTTTCGGACGATTTCTTGATGACATATTTGCGTTAACTCCTCAGAGACCGCTAATGGTACAGCCATCACGATGGTCTCTTTCTGTTCACAAGGCATGTGAGATTTCTAGTTGTGCTCTGCATTAAGAAATCTGTAAGCGTGTGGAGGGGGCGGAGCCTAAAAGGTGACCTTCTCGCCATGAAACACGACACTCATATAACTCTGGCATAAAACCAGATATCTGCACCAAACTTGGTACGTGTGATGCTGGTCAGATGCTGAACACACCTATATGACCATTTCCGGTTTTCACCTTAGCCCCGCCCCCTCCGGACAGGAAGTGCCTGTAAATAAGACACGGATGGCCAGATCTCTACCAAACTTGGCACAGATGATGATGTTCATAACCTGATCTCATTTACATGGACACATGTTCCAGAATTTTTACTGTGGCTCTACAGCGCCCCCTACAAACCTTCTAATGATCATTTAGGCCTACCAGATCAACCGAAGACCATGACATTCAGCACACTGGTAGAACATGACAAGGATTACATGGATACATGTTCCTGAAGTTTAAATGTGGCTCTACAGCGCCCCCTACAAACCTTTAAATGATCATTTTGGGCTACCAGATCAACCGAAGACCATGAAATTCAGCACACTGGTAGAACATGACAAGGATTACATGGATACGTGTTCCTGAAGTTTAAATGTGGCTCTACAGCGCCCCCTACAAACCTTTAAATGATCATTTTGGGCTACCAGATCAACAAAATGCCATGAAATTCAGCACACTGGTAGAATATGATACAGATTACATGGACACGTGTTCCTGAAGTTTAAAGGTGGCTCTACAGCGCCCCCTACAAAGCTTCAAATGATCATTTTGAGCTCCCACATCAACCAAACGCCATGAAATTCGGCACACTGGTAGAACATGACACAGACTACGCGGTGCATAGGCCGGAGCGGCGCCAGAGGTGCGAGGGCCTTCATCGCCGCTTGCGGCTTTAATTAGGCCCGAGCACCGAAGGCGGTGCGAAGGCCTATTGTATCTCTAGCGTTTTTTCCTTATTATTATTATTATTATTATTATTATTATTATTCTTCTTCCGCACATATTTTGCCATTTTTGGGGGCCTGAACATGCTCAAAAACTCACCAAATTTTGGCTACCCCCATATTCGTAATCGAAAAATTTAAGAATTTGCCATTTTCGGGACCGCACATAGCTCTCTAGCGCCACCTTTTGCGATTATGCCAGAACTGCATGTTGCAGAATTTTACCAAATTCGGTACACTTATTCTACATGTTGATACGGACTAAAAAGCCTCTTGGACCCATGCTCTAAGGTCAACAGGAAGTCGGCCATCTTGGATCAAAGTCGCCATTTTGGCGTTTACTCACATTGCATTTGCGTTAACTCCTCATAAACCGCAATTCGCACGGTCACCACGATGGTCTCTATGTGTTCAGAAGGCATGTGACATTTCTAGTTGTGCTCTGCATTCAGAAATCTGTTAGCGTTTGGAGGGGGCGGAGCCTCAAACATGACCTTCTCGCCATGTAACACGAAACTGATATAACTCTGGCATTAAACCAGATATATACACGAAAATTGCGACGTGTGATGCTGGTCATATGCTGAACACACCTATATGACCATTTCCGGATTTTATAATTAGCCCCCCCCTGGGCGGTGCCGCAAATTTAGCCTCCTCGCCATGAAACACGAAACTGATATAACTCTGTCATAAAACTAGATATCTGCACCAAAATTGATACATGTGATGCTGGTCAGATGCTGAACACATCTGTGTGACCACTTCCGGTTTTCGTCTAAGCCCCGCCCCCTGGGGACAGGAAGTGTTGCTTTTCAGTGTCTGGGGTCCACAACTTCAATGATCAAGCCCAGGGACTTGAAAGTGCTTCACAACGTCTCAAACCCTTCCATGATGATGCAATAAAAACCTCAAGTCGATTCGCCAAACGTAACCATGGCGAATATCAGCCCAACGCCATCGACACAGGAAGTGCATGGAAATGAACCAAAGGAAGGTCCGATCTCCACCAAACTTGCTACAGATGATGATGGTCATGCTCTGAACTCATTCACATGGAGATATTTTGGATATCTTAAAAAAAGGCTCAATAGCGCCCCCTACAAATCTTTAAATGATTAGCCCCGCCCACCACAATGACCCACAAGCATGAAATTCGGCACAGTGGTAGAACATGTCAGGACCTACAAAATGAGAATCAGGTTCGTTTTGATCAAATCGACAGGAAGTCGGCCATTTTGAAAAAACTGTCATTTTTCGCCTCTTTTCGGACGATTTCTTTATGACATATTTGCGTTAACTCCTCAGAGACCGCTAATGCTACGGCCATCATGGTGGTCTCTTTGTGTTCACAAAGCATGTGAGATTTCTAGTTGTGCTCTGCATTCAGAAATCTGCAAGCGTGTGGAGGGGGCGGAGCCTCAAAGTTGACCCTCTCGCCATGAAACACGAAACTGATATAACTCTGGCATAAAACCAGATATCTGCACCAAAATTGCTACGTGTGATGCTGGTCAGATGCTGAACACACCTATATGACCATTTCCGGTTTTCACCTTAGCCCCGCCCCCTCGGGACAGGAAGTGCCTGTAAATAAGACACGGATGGCCAGATCTCTACCAAACTTGGCACAGATGATGATGTTCATAACCTGATCTCATTTACATGGACACATGTTCCAGAATTTTTACTGTGGCTCGACAGCGCCCCCTACAAACCTTCAAATGATCATTTTGGCCTACCAGATCAACCGAAGGCCATGAAATTCAGCACACTGGTAGAACATTGCACGGATTACATGGACACGTGTTCTACAAGTTTAAATATGGCTCTACAGCGCCCCCTACAAACCTTCAAATGATCATTTTGGGCGACCAGATCAACCGAAGACCATGACATTCAGCACACTGGTAGAACATGACACGGATTACATGGACATATGTTCCAGAACTGTAAATGTGGCTCTATAGCGCCCCCTACAAACCTTCAAATGAGCATTTTGGTCTAACAAAACAACCGAAGTCCATGAAATTCAGCACACTGGTAGAACATGGACACATTTTCTAGACGTTCAAATGTGGCTCTACAGCGCCCCCTACAAAGCTTCAAATGATCATTTTGGGCTACCAGAACAACCGAAGGCCATGAAATTCAACACACTGGTAGAACATGGACAGATCTTTCAGAAATTTATATGTGGCTCGACAGCGCCCCCTGCAAACATTCAAATAATCATGTTGGCCGACCCGATCAACCAAAGGCCATGAAATTCAGCACACTAGTAGAACATGACACGGATTCCATGGATACGTGTTCCTGAAGTTTAAATGTGGCTCTACAGCGCCCCCTACAAACCTTTAAATGATCATTCTGAGCTAACACATCAACCAAACGCCATGAAATTCGGCACACTGGTAGAACATGACACGGACTACGCGGTGCATAGGCCTGAGCGGCGCCAGAGGTGCGAGGGCCTTCATCGCCGCTTGCGGCTTTAATTCTTATTATTATTATTATTCTCCCGTCAAATGAATTGCATTTTTGGGGGCCTGAACATGCCCAAAAAGTCACCAAATTTTGGCTACCCCCCCATTTAAAATCGAAAAATTTCATAATTTGCCATTTTCGGGACCGCTCGGGCGAAACTGCGCTCTAGCGCCACCTTTTGCAAGGTCCCCAGAACTGCATATCACCGATCTTTACGAAATTCGGTACACTTGTTCTACATGTCGGGGCGGACAAAAAAGCCTCTTAACGTCGTGGTGCCAAGTGTACAGGAAGTCGGCCATTTTGGGTCAAAGTTGCCATTTTGGCGTTTCACTCACGTCGCATTTGCGTTAACTCCTCACAAACCGCAAATGGTACGGTCACCCCAATGGTCTCTTTGTGTTCAGAAGGCATGTGACATTTCTAGTTGTGCTCTGCATTCAGAAATCTGCAAGCGTGTGGAGGGGGCGGAGCCTTCAAGTTGACCTTCTCGCCATGAAACACGAAACTGATATAACTCGGGCATAAAACCAGATATCTGCACCAAAATTGCTACGTGTGATGCTGCTCAGATGCTGAACACACCTATATGACCATTTCCGGTTTTCGCCTTAGCCCCGCCCCCTGGGGACAGGAAGTGTCACTTTTCAGTGTTTGGGGACCAGAACTTCAATGATGAAGCCGATGGATTTGAAAGTGCTTCCAAACGTGTCAAACCCTTCCACGATGCCACAATAAAAAACTCAAGTCGATACGCCAAACGTAACCATGGCGAATATGAGCCCAACGCCATGGAAACAGGAAGTACATGGAAATGACACAAAGAAAGGTCCGATCTCCACCAAACTTCATACAGATGATGATGGTCAACCCCTGAACTGATTCACATGGACATATTGGCTATATCTTCAAAAATGACTCTAGTGCGCCCCCTACAATTCTTTAAACTGATATAACTCTGGAAGAAAACCAGGTATCTGCACCAAATTTGCTATGTGTGATGCTGGGCAGATGCTGTCTGAAGTTAAATGATGATTTCCGGTTTTTGCCTTAGCCCCGCCCCCTACTGACAGGAAGTGCCTGTGAAAGACACACAGATGGGCAGATCTCGACCAAACTTGCCAAAGATGATGACAGGCATACCTTCAACTGTTTCACATCATGTGATGACGTCATGGCCACGCCCCCTGAAAACAGGAAGTGCCTTCTTTGGCCTACATAATCACTTGCATTCCTATTAAACCCCCAAGGAGCCACAATTTCCTTCAAGTGAGGGTAAGGGGGACTGAGGGGAGGCGGTGCATAGGCCGGAGCGGCGCCTGAGGAGCGAGGGCCTTCATCGCCGCTTGCGGCTTTAATTAGGCCCGAGCACCGAAGGCGGTGCGAAGGCCTATTGTAATGCAAGCGTTTATTCTATTATTATTATTATTATTCTTATTATTCTCCCGTCAAATGAATTGCATTTTTGGGGGCCTGAACATGCTCGAAAAGTCACCAAATTTTGGCTACCCCCCCATTTAAAATCGAAAAATTTCATAATTTGGCGTTTTCGTGACCGCTCGGGCAAAACTGCGCTCTAGCGCCACCTTTTGCAAGGTCCCCAGAACTGCATGTCACCGATTTTTACGAAACTCGGTACACTTGTTCTACATGTCGGGGCGGACAAAAAAGCCTCTTAACGTCGTGGTGCCAGGTCTACAGGAAGTCGGCCATTTTGGGTCAAAGTCGCCATTTTGGCGTTTCACTCACGTCGCATTTGCGTTAACTCCTCATAAACCGCAAATGGTACGGTCACCCCGATGGTCTCTTTGTGTTCACAAGGCATGTGAGATTTCTAGTTGTGCTCTGCATTCAGAAATCTGCAAGCGTGTGGAGGGGGCGGAGCCTGAAAGTTGACCTTCTCGCCATGAAACACGAAACTGATATAACTCTGGCATAAAACCAGATATCTGCACCAAAATTGCTACGTATGATGCCGGTCAGATGCTGAACACACCTATATGACCATTTCCGGTTTTCGCCTTAGCCCCGCCCCCTGGCGACAGGAAGTGTCACTTTTCAGTGTTTGGGGACCAGAACTTCAATGATGAAGCCGATGGATTTGAAAGTGCTTCCAAACGTGTCAAACCCTTCCACGATGCCACAATAAAAAACTCAAGTCGATACGCCAAACGCAACCATGGCGAATATCAGCCCAACGCCATGGAAACAGGAAGTACATGGAAATGACACAGAGAAAGGTCCGATCTCCACCAAACTTGCTACAGATGATGATGGTCATCCCCTGAACTCATTCACGTGGAGATATTTCGGATATCTTTAAAAATGGCTCAATAGCGCCCCCTACAAATATTCAAATGATCAGCCCCGCCCACCACAATGACCCACAAGCATGAAATTTGGCACAGTGGTAGAACATATCAGGACCTACAAAAAACCCTCTTGGACCATTTGGATTAATACGACAGGAAGTCGGCCATTTTGAAAAAAGTGCCATTTTTCTGACGATTTCTTGATGACATATTTGCGTTAACTCCTCAGAGACCGCTAATGGTACAGCCATCACGATGGTCTCTTTGTGTTCACAAGGCATGTGAGATTTCTAGTTGTGCTCTGCATTAAGAAATCTGTAAGCGTGTGGAGGGGGCGGAGCCTAAAAGGTGACCTTCTCGCCATGAAACACGAAACTCATATAACTCTGGCATAAAACCAGATATCTGCACCAAACTTGGTACGTGTGATGCTGGTCAGATGCTGAACACACCTATATGACCATTTCCGGTTTTCACCTTAGTCCCGCCCCCTCCGGACAGGAAGTGCCTGTAAATAAGACACGGATGGCCAGATCTCGATCAAACTTGGCACAGATGATGATGTTCATAACCTGATCTCATTTACATGGACACATGTTCCAGAATTTTTAATGTGGCTCTATAGCGCCCCCTACAAACCTTCTAATGATCATTTTGGCCGACCCGAACAACCGAAGACCATGAAATTCAGCACACTGGTAGAACATGACACGGATTCCATGGATACGTGTTCCTGAAGTTTAAATGTGGCTCTACAGCGCCCCCTACAAACCTTCAAATGATCATTCTGAGCTAACACATCAACCAAACGCCATGAAATTCGGCACACTGGTAGAACATGACACAGACTACGCGGTGCATAGGCCTGAGCGGCGCCAGAGGTGCGAGGGCCTTCATCGCCGCTTGCGGCTTTAATTAGGCCCGAGCACCGAAGGCGGTGCGAAGGCCTATTTTCCCGGCGGCGGCGAAGGCCATTGATTTTTTTCCGGATTATTATTATTATTATTATTCTCCCGTCAAAAGAAGTGCATTTTTGGGGGCCTGAACATGCTTAAAGTCTAACCAAATTTTGGCTACCCCCCCATTTAAAATCGAAAAATTTCATAATTTGGCATTTTCGTGACCGCTCGGGCAAAACTGAGCTCTAGCGCCACCTTTTGCAAGGTCCCCAGAACTGCATGTCACCGATTTTCACGAAACTCGGTACACTTGTTCTACATGTCGGGGCGGACAAAAAAGCCTCTTAACGTCGTGGTGCCAGGTCTACAGGAAGTCGGCCATTTTGGGTCAAAGTCGCCATTTTGGCGTTTCACTCACGTCGTATTTGCGTTAACTCCTCATAAACCGCAAATGGTACGGTCACCCCGATGGTCTCTTTGTGTTCAGAAGGCATGTGAGATTTCTAGTTGTGCTCTGCATTCAGAAATCTGCAAGCGTGTGGAGGGGGCGCAGCCTCAAAGTTGACCTTCTCGCCATGAAACACGAAACTGATATAACTCGGGCATAAAACCAGATATCTGCACCAAAATTGCTACGTGTGATGCCGGCCAGATGCTGAACACACCTATGTGACCATTTCCGGTTTTCATCTTAGCCCCGCCCCCTGGGGACAGGAAGTGTCACTTTTCAGTGTTTGGGGTCCAGAACTTCAATGATGAAGCCGATGGATTTGAAAGTGCTTCCAAACGTGTCAAACCCTTCCACGATGCCACAATAAAAAACTCAAGTCGATACGCCAAACGCAACCATGGCGAATATCAGCCCAACGCCATGGAAACAGGAAGTACATGGAAATGACACAAAGAAAGGTCCGATCTCCACCAAACTTGCTACAGATGATGATGGTCATCCCCTGAACTCATTCACGTGGAGATATTTCGGATATCTTTAAAAATGGCTCAATAGCGCCCCCTACAAATCTTCAAATGATCAGCCCCGCCCACCACAATGACCCACAAGCATGAAATTTGGCACAGTGGTAGAACATATCAGGACCTACAAAAAACCCTCTTGGACCATTGTGATTAATACGACAGGAAGTCGGCCATTTTGAAAAAAGTGCCATTTTTCGGACGATTTCTTGATGACATATTTGCGTTAACTCCTCAGAGACCGCTAATGGTACAGCCATCACGATGGTCTCTTTGTGTTCAGAAGGCATGTGAGATTTCTAGTTGTGCTCTGCATTAAGAAATCTGTAAGCGTGTGGAGGGGGCGGAGCCTAAAAGGTGACCTTCTCGCCATGAAACACGACACTCATATAACTCTGGCATAAAACCAGATATCTGCACCAAAATTGGTACGTGTGATGCTGGTCAGATGCTGAACACACCTATATGACCATTTCCGGTTTTCACCTTAGCCCCGCCCCCTCGAGACAGGAAGTGCCTGTAAATAAGACACGGATGGCCAGATCTCTACCAAACTTGGCACAGATGATGATGTTCATAACCTGATCTCATTTACATGGACACATGTTCCAGAATTTTCAATGTGGCTCTATAGCGCCCCCTACAAACCTTCAAATGATCATTTTGGCCGACCCGATCAACCGAAGGCCATGAAATTCACCACACTGGTAGAACATGACATGGATTTCATGGATTCGTGTTCCAGAAGTTTAAATGTGGCTCTACAGCGCCCCCTACAAACCTTTGAATGATCATTTTGGGCTACCAGATCAACCGAAGACCATGAAATTCAGCACACTGGTAGAACATGAAACGGTTTACATGGACATATGTTCCTGAAGTTTAAATGTGACTCTACAGCGCCCCCTACAAAGCTTCAAATGATGATTCTGTGCTTCCACATCAACCAAACGCCATGAAATTCGGCACACTGGTAGAACATGACACAGACAACGCGTTGCATAGGCCTGAGCGGCGCCAGAGGTGCGAGGGCCTTCATCGCCGCTTGCGGCTTTAATTATTATTATTATTCTCCCGTCAAATGAATCGCATTTTTGGGGGCCTGAACATGCCCGAAAAGTCACCAAATTTTGGCTACCCCCCCATTTAAAATCGAAAAATTTCATAATTTGCCGTTTTCGTGACCGCTCGGGCGAAACTGAGCTCTAGCGCCACCTTTTGCAAGGTCCCCAGAACTGCATATCACCGATCTTTACGAAATTCGGTACACTTGTTCTACATGTCGGGGCGGACAAAAAAGCCTCTTAACGTCGTGGTGCCAAGTGTACAGGAAGTCGGCCATTTTGGGTCAAAGTCGCCATTTTGGCGTTTCACTCACGTCGCATTTGCGTTAACTCCTCACAAACCGCAAATGGTACGGTCACCCCGATGGTCTCTTTGTGTTCAGAAGGCTTGTGACATTTCTAGTTGTGCTCTGCATTCAGAAATCTGCAAGCGTGTGGAGGGGGCGGAGCCTTAAAGTTGACCTTCTCGCCATGAAACACGAAACTGATATAACTCTGGCATAAAACCAGATATCTGCACCAAAATTGCTACGTGTGATGCTGGTCAGATGCTGAACACACCTATATGACCATTTCCGGTTTTCGCCTTAGCCCCGCCCCCTGGGGACAGGAAGTGTCACTTTTCAGTGTTTGGGGACCAGAACTTCAATGATGAAGCCGATGGATTTGAAAGTGCTTCCAAACGTGTCAAACCCTTCCACGATGCCACAATAAAAAACTCAAGTCGATACGCCAAACGTAACCATGGCGAATATGAGCCCAACGCCATGGAAACAGGAAGTACATGGAAATGACACAAAGAAAGGTCCGATCTCCACCAAACTTGCTACAGATGATGATGGTCAACCCCTGAACTGATTCACATGGACATATTGCCCATATCTTCAAAAATGACTCAATAGCGCCCCCTACAATTCTTTAAACTGATATAACTCTGGAAGAAAACCAGGTATCTGCACCAAATTTGCTATGTGTGATGCTGGACAGATGCTGTCTGAAGTTAAATGATGATTTCCGGTTTTTGCCTTAGCCCCGCCCCCTACTGACAGGAAGTGCCTGTGAAAGACACACAGATGGGCAGATCTCGACCAAACTTGCCAAAGATGATGACAGGCATACATTCAACTGTTTCACATCATGTGATGACGTCATGGCCACGCCCCCTGAAAACAGGAAGTGCCTTCTTTGGCCTACAAAATCACTTGCATTCCTATTAAACCCCCAAGGAGCCACAATTTCCTTCAAGTGAGGGTAAGGGGGACTGAGGGGAGGCGGTGCATAGGCCGGAGCGGCGCCTGAGGAGCGAGGGCCTTCATCGCCGCTTGCGGCTTTAATTATTATTATTATTATTATTATTATTATTCTTCTTCCGCACATATTTTGCCATTTTTGGGGGCCTGAACATGCTCAAAAACTCACCAAATTTTGGCTACCCCCATATTCGTAATCGAAAAATTTAAGAATTTGCCATTTTCGGGACCGCACATAGCTCTCTAGCGCCACCTTTTCATTATGCCAGAACTGCATGTTCATTTTACCAAATTCGGTACACTTATTCTAATTTGATACGGACTAAAAAGCCTCTTGGACCCATGCTCTAAGGTCAACAGGAAGTCGGCCATCTTGGATCAAAGTCGCCATTTTGGCGTTTACTCACATCGCATTTGCGTTAACTCCTCATAAACCGCAATTCGCACGGTCACCACGATGGTCTCTATGTGTTCAGAAGGCATGTGACATTTCTAGTTGTGCTCTGCATTCAGAAATCTGTTAGCGTTTGGAGGGGGCGGAGCCTCAAACATGACCTTCTCGCCATGTAACACGAAACTGATATAACTCTGGCATTAAACCAGATATATACACAAAAATTGCGACGTGTGATGCTGGTCATATGCTGAACACACCTATATGACCATTTCCGGATTTTATAATTAGCCCCCCCCCCCTGGGCGGTGCCGCAAATTTAGCCTCCTCGCCATGAAACACGAAACTGATATAACTCTGTCATAAAACTAGATATCTGCACCAAAATTAATACATGTGATGCTGGTCAGATGCTGAACACATCTGTGTGACCGCTTCCGGTTTTCGTCTAAGCCCCGCCCCCTGGGAACAGGAAGTGTTGCTTTTCAGTGTCTGGGGTCCACAACTTCAATGATCAAGCCCAGGGACTTGAAAGTGCTTCACAACGTCTCAAACCCTTCCATGATGATGCAATAAAAACCTCAAGTCGATTCGCCAAACGTAACCATGGCGAATATCAGCCCAACGCCATCGACACAGGAAGTGCATGGAAATGAACCAAAGGAAGGTCCGATCTCCACCAAACTTGCTACAGATGATGATGGTCATGCTCTGAACTCATTCACATGGAGATATTTTGGATATCTTAAAAAAAGGCTCAATAGCGCCCCCTACAAATCTTTAAATGATTCGCCCCGCCCACCACAATGACCCACAAGCATGAAATTCGGCACAGTGGTAGAACATGTCAGGACCTACAAAATGAGAATCAGGTTCGTTTTGATCAAATCGACAGGAAGTCGGCCATTTTGAAAAAACTGTCATTTTTCGCCTCTTTTCGGACGATTTCTTTAGGACATATTTGCGTTAACTCCTCAGAGACCGCAAATGCTACGGCCATCATGGTGGTCTCTTTGTATTCACAAAGCATGTGAGATTTCTAGTTGTGCTCTGCATTCAGAAATCTGCAAGGGTGTGGAGGGGGCGGATCCTCAAGGTTGACCTTCTCGCCATGAAACACGAAACTCATATAACTCTGGCATAAAACCAGATATCTGCACCAAACTTGGTACGTGTGATGCTGGTCAGATGCTGAACACGCCTATATGACCATTTCCGGTTTTCACCTTGGGCCCGCCCCCTCGGCACAGGAAGTGCCTGTAAATAAGACATGGATGGCCAGATCTCTACCAAACATGGCACAGATGATGATGTTCATAACCTGATGTCATTAACATGGACACATGTTCCAGAATTTTTACTGTGGCTCGACAGCGCCCCCTACAAACCTTCAAATGATCATTTTGGCCTACCAGATCAACCGAAAGCCATGAAATTCAGCACACTGGTAGAACATTGCACGGATTACATGGACACATGTTCTACAAGTTTAAATATGGCTCTACAGCGCCCCCTACAAACCTTCAAATGATCATTTTGGGCTACCAGAACTACCGAAGGCCATGAAATTCAACACACTGGTAGAACATGGACAGATCTTTCAGAAATTTATATGTGGCTCGACAGCGCCCCCTGCAAACATTCAAATGATAATGTTGGCCAACCCGATCAACCAAAGGCCATGACATTCAGCACACTCGTAGAACATGACACGGATTCCATGGATACGTGTTCCTGAAGTTTAAATGGGGCTCTACAGCGCCCCCTACAAACCTTCAAATGATCATTCTGAGCTAACACATCAACCAAACGGCATGAAATTCAGCAAACTGGTAGAACATGACACAGACTACGCGGTGCATAGGCCGGAGCGGCGCCAGAGGTGCGAGGGCCTTCATCGCCGCTTGCGGCTTTAATTCTTATTCTTATTATTCTTATTCTCCCGTCAAATGAATCGCATTTTTGGGGGCCTGAACATGCTCGAAAAGTCACCAAATTTTGGCTACCCCCCCATTTAAAATCGAAAAATTTCATAATTTGCCATTTTCGTGACCGCTCGGGCGAAACTGAGCTCTAGCGCCACCTTTTGCAAGGTCCCCAGAACTGCATATCACCGATCTTTACGAAATTCGGTACACTTGTTCTACATGTCGGGGCGGACAAAAAAGCCTCTTAACGTCGTGGTGCCAAGTGTACAGGAAGTCGGCCATTTTGGGTCAAAGTCGCCATTTTGGCGTTTCACTCACGTCGCATTTGCGTTAACTCCTCAGAAACCGCAAATGGTACGGTCACCCCGATGGTCTCTTTGTGTTCAGAAGGCATGTGAGATTTCTAGTTGTGCTCTGCATTCAGAAATCTGCAAGCGTGTGGAGGGGGCGGAGCCTGAAAGTTGACCTTCTCGCCATGAAACACGAAACTGATATAACTCTGGCATAAAACCAGATATCTGCACCAAAATTGCTGCGTGTGATGCTGGTCAGATGCTGAACACACCTATATGACCATTTCCGGTTTTCGCCTTAGCCCCGCCCCCTGGGGACAGGAAGTGTCACTTTTCAGTGTTTGGGGTCCAGAACTTCAATGATGAAGCCGATGGATTTGAAAGTGCTTCCAAACGTGTCAAACCCTTCCACGATGCCACAATAAAAAACTCAAGTCGATAAGCCAAACGCAACCATGGCGAATATCAGCCCAACGCCATGGAAACAGGAAGTACATGGAAATGACACAAAGAAAGGTCCGATCTCCACCAAACTTGCTACAGATGATGATGGTCATCCCCTGAACTGATTCACATAGATATATTGGCCATATCTGGAAAAATGACTCTAGTGCGCCCCCTACAATTGTTTAAACTGATATAACTCTGGAAGAAAACCAGGTATCTGCACCAAATTTGCTATGTGTGATGCTGGACAGATGCTGACTGAAGCTATATGATGATTTCCGGTTTTTGCCTTAGCCCCGCCCCCTAGTGACAGGAAGTGCCTGTAAATGACACACAGATGGGCAGATCTCGACCAAACTTGGCACAGATGATGACAGGAATACCTTGAACTGTTTCACATGATGTGATGACGTCATGGCCACGCCCCCTGAAAACAGGAAGTGACTTCTTCGGCCTACATAATCACTTACATTCCTATTAAACCCCTGAGTTGGCACAAATTCCTTCAAGTGAGGGTAAGGGGGACTGAGGGGAGGCGGTGCATAGGCCGGAGCGGCGCCTGAGGAGCGAGGGCCTTCATCGCCGCTTGCGGCTTTAATTCTTATTATTATTATTATTCTCCCGTCAAATGAATCGCATTTTTGGGGGCCTGAACATGCCCGAAAAGTCACCAAATTTTGGCTACCCCCCCATTTAAAATCGAAAAATTTCATAATTTGCCATTTTCGTGACCGCTCGGGCGAAACTGAGCTCTAGCGCCACCTTTTGCAAGGTCCCCAGAACTGCATATCACCGATCTTTACGAAATTCGGTACACTTGTTCTACATGTCGGGGCGGACAAAAAAGCCTCTTAACGTCGTGGTGCCAAGTGTACAGGAAGTCGGCCATTTTGGGTCAAAGTCGCCATTTTGGCGTTTCACTCACGTCGCATTTGCGTTAACTCCTCACAAACCGCAAATGGTACGGTCACCCCGATGGTCTCTTTGTGTTCAGAAGGCATGTGAGATTTCTAGTTGTGCTCTGCATTCAGAAATCTGCAAGCGTGTGGAGGGGGCGGAGCCTTCAAGTTGACCTTCTCGCCATGAAACACGAAACTGATATAACTCGGGCATAAAACCAGATATCTGCACCAAAATTGCTACGTGTGATGGTGGTCAGATGCTGAACACACCTATATGACCATTTCCGGTTTTCGCCTTAGCCCCGCCCCCTGGGGACAGGAAGTGTCACTTTTCAGTGTTTGGGGACCAGAACTTCAATGATGAAGCCGATGGATTTGAAAGTGCTTCCAAACGTGTCAAACCCTTCCACGATGCCACAATAAAAAACTCAAGTCGATAAGCCAAACGCAACCATGGCGAATATCAGCCCAACGCCATGGAAACAGGAAGTACATGGAAATGACACAAAGAAAGGTCCGATCTCCACCAAACTTCATACAGATGATGATGGTCAACCCCTGAACTGATTCACATGGACATATTGCCTATATCTTCAAAAATGACTCAATAGCGCCCCCTACAATTCTTTAAACTGATATAACTCTGGAAGAAAACCAGGTATCTGCACCAAATTTGCTATGTGTGATGCTGGACAGATGCTGTCTGAAGTTAAATGATGATTTCCGGTTTTTGCCTTAGCCCCGCCCCCTACTGACAGGAAGTGCCTGTGAAAGACACACAGATGGGCAGATCTCGACCAAACTTGCCAAAGATGATGACAGGCATACATTCAACTGTTTCACATCATGTGATGACGTCATGGCCACGCCCCCTGAAAACAGGAAGTGCCTTCTTTGGCCTACATAATCACTTGCATTCCTATTAAACCCCCAAGGAGCCACAATTTCCTTCAAGTGAGGGTAAGGGGGACTGAGGGGAGGCGGTGCATAGGCCGGAGCGGCGCCTGAGGAGCGAGGGCCTTCATCGCCGCTTGCGGCTTTAATTCTTATTATTATTATTATTCTCCCGTCAAATGAATCGCATTTTTGGGGGCCTGAACATGCTCGAAAAGTCACCAAATTTTGGCTACCCCCCCATTTAAAATCGAAAAATTTCATAATTTGCCATTTTCGTGACCGCTCGGGCGAAACTGAGCTCTAGCGCCACCTTTTGCAAGGTCCCCAGAACTGCATATCACCGATCTTTACGAAATTCGGTACACTTGTTCTACATGTCGGGGCGGACAAAAAAGCCTCTTAACGTCGTGGTGCCAGGTCTACAGGAAGTCGGCCATTTTGGGTCAAAGTCGCCATTTTGGCGTTTCACTCACGTCGCATTTGCGTTAACTCCTCATAAACCGCAAATGGTACGGTCACCCCGATGGTCTTTTTGTGTTCACAAGGCATGTGGGATTTCTAGTTGTGCTCTGCATTCAGAAATCTGTAAGCGTGTGGAGGGGGCGGAGCCTCAAAGTTGACCTTCTCGCCATGAAACACGAAACTGATATAACTCTGGCATAAAACCAGATATCTGCACCAAAATTGGTAGGTATAATGCCTGCCGGATGCTTAACACACCTATAGGACCATTTCCGGTTTTCGCCTTAGCCCCGCCCCCTGGCGACAGGAAGTGTCACTTTTCAGTGCTTGGGGTCCAGAACTTCACTGATGAAGCCGATGGATTTGAAAGTGCTTCCAAACGTGTCAAACCCTTCCATGATGCCACAATAAAAAACTCAAGTCGTTACGCCAAACACAACCATGGCGAATATCAGCCCAACGCCATGGAAACAGGAAGTACATGGAAATGACACAAAGAAAGGTCCGATCTCCACCAAACTTGCTACAGATGATGATGGTCATCCCCTGAACTCATTCACGTGGAAATATTTCGGATATCTTTAAAAATGGCTCAATAGCGCCCCCTACAAATCTTCAAATGATCAGCCCCGCCCACCACAATGACCCACAAGCATGAAATTTGGCACAGTGGTAGAACATATCAGGACCTACAAAAAACCCTCTTGGACCATTTGGATTAATCCGACAGGAAGTCGGCCATTTTGAAAAAAGTGCCATTTTTCTGATGATTTCTTGATGACATATTTGCGTTAACTCCTCAGAGACCGCTAATGGTACAGCCATCACGATGGTCTCTTTGTGTTCACAAGGCATGTGAGATTTCTAGTTGTGCTCTGCATTAAGAAATCTGTAAGCGTGTGGAGGGGGCGGAGCCTGAAAGTTGACCTTCTCGCCATGAAACACGAAACTGATATAACTCTGGCATAAAAACAGATATCTGCACCAAAATTGCTACGTGTGATGCTGGTCAGATGCTGAACACACCTATATGACCATTTCCGGTTTTCGCCTTAGCCCCGCCCCCTGGCGCCAGGAAGTGTCACTTTTTAGTGTCTGGAGTCCAGAACTTCAATGATGAAGCCGATGGATTTGAAAGTGCTTCCAAACGTATCAAACCCTTCCACGATGCCACAATAAAAAACTCAAGTCGATACGCCAAACGCAACCATGGCGAATATCAGCCCAACGCCATGGAAACACAAAGTACATGGAAATGACACAGAGAAAGGTCCGATCTCCACCAAACTTGCTACAGATGATGATGGTCATCCCCTGAACTCATTCACGTGGAAATATTTTGGATATCTTTAAAAATGGCTCAATAGCGCCCCCTACAAATCTTCAAATGATCAGCCCCGCCCACCACAATGACCCACAAGCATGAAATTTTGCACAGTGGTAGAACATGTCAGGACCTACAAAAAACCCTCTTGGACCATTTGGATTAATACGACAGGAAGTCGGCCATTTTGAAAAAAGTGCCATTTTTCTGACGATTTCTTGATGACATATTTGCGTTAACTCCTCAGACACCGCTAATGGTACAGCCATCACGATGGTCTCTTTGTGTTCACAAGGCATGTGAGATTTCTAGTTGTGCTCTGCATTAACAAATCTGTACGCATGTGGAGGGGGCGGAGCCTAAAAGGTGACCTTCTCGCCATGAAACACGAAACTCATATAACTCTGGCATAAAACCAGATATCTGCATCAAACTTGGTACGTGTGATGCTGGTCAGATGCTGAACACACCTATATGACCATTTCCGGTTTTCACCTTAGCCCCGCCCCCTCGGGACAGGAAGTGCCTGTAAATTAGACACGGATGGCCAGATCTCTACCAAACTCTGCACAGATGATGATGTTCCTAACCTGATCTCATTTACATGGACACATTTTGCAGAAATTTCAATGTGGCTCTATAGCACCCCCTGCAAACCTGCAAATGATCATTTTGGCCGACCTGATCAACGGAAGGCCATGAAATTCAGCACACTGGTAGAACATGACACGGATTACATGGATACGGGTTCCTGAACTTTAAATGTGGCTCTACAGCGCCCCCTACAAACCTTCAAATGATCATTCTGAGGCAACACATCAACCAAACGCCATGAAATTCGGCACACTGGTAGAACATGACACAGACTACGCGGTGCATAGGCCTGAGCAGCGCCAGAGGTGCGAGGGCCTTCATCGCCGCTTGCGGCTTTAATTATTATTATTATTATTCTTCTCTCAAATGAATTGCATTTTTGGGGGCCTGAACATGCTTGAAAAGTCACCAAATTTTGGCTACCCCCCCAGACGAATCTGAAAAATTTCGTATTTTTGCGTTTTCGTGACCGCTCGGGCAAAAATGCGCGAGAGCGCCACCTTTTGTAAAGTCCCCAGAACTGCATGTCACCGATCTTTACGAAATTCGGTACACTTGTTCTACATGTCGGGGCGGACAAAAAAGCCTCAAAACGTCGTGGTGCCAGGTCTACAGGAAGTCGGCCATTTTGGGTCAAAGTCGCCATTTTGCCGTTTCACTCATGTCGCATTTGCGTTAACTCCTCCGAAACCGCATATGCTACGGTCACCCAGATGGTCTCTTTCTGTTCAGAAGGCACGTGAGATTTCTAGTTGTGCTCTGCATTCAGAAATCTGCAAGCGTGTGGAGGGGGCGGAGCCTGAAAGTTGACCTTCTCGCCATGAAACACGAAACGGATATAACTCGGGCATAAAACCAGATATCTGCACCAAAATTGCTACGTGTGATGCTGGTCAGATGCTGAACACACCTATATGACCATTTCCGGTTTTCGCCTTAGCCCCGCCCCCTGGGGACAGGAAGTGTCACTTTTCAGTGTTTGGGGTCCAGAACTTCAACGATGAAGCCGATGGATTTGAAAGTGCTTCCAAACGTGTCAAACCCTTCCACGATGGCACAATAAAAAACTCAAGTCCATACGCCAAACGCAACCATGGCGAATATCAGCCCAACGCCATGGAAACAGGAAGTACATGGAAATGACACAGAGAAAGGTCCGATCTCCACCAAACTTGCTACAGATGATGATGGTCATCCCCTGAACTCATTCACGTGGAGATATTTCGGATATCTTTAAAAATGGCTCAATAGCGCCCCCTACAAATCTTCAAATGATCAGCCCCGCCCACCACAATGACCCACAAGCATGAAATTTGGCACAGTGGTAGAACATGTCAGGACCTACAAAAAACCCTCTTGGACCATTTGGATTAATACGACAGGAAGTCGGCCATTTTGAAAAAAATTGCCATTTTTCTGACGATTTCTTGATGACATATTTGCGTTAACTCCTCAGAGACCGCTAATGGTACAGCCATCACGATGGTCTCTTTGTGTTCACAAGGCATGTGAGATTTCTAGTTGTGCTCTGCATTCAGAAATCTGTAAGCGTGTGGAGGGGGCGGAGCCTAAAAGGTGACCTTCTCGCCATGAAACA
>JALJCO010012924.1:0-427886 GCA_023101725.1 Atherinomorus stipes | reverse complement strand
ATGTAAAAGCCATAAAACTATGATATGTGACAACTGTGTGAAATAAAACAATAGACAATACGTTGGGAAAAAAAAACACTGATAAAACTTTTGATTAGGGCCCAAATCAAGAAATTTTTGTTGTTAACTACTAAGCCTATAAATGTTCATACAAGTTTACCTTTATTTTTTAATTAGATGCCCTCTTTAATAAGTAATAATCAGCCCTGAACCCCCCTTATCAACAAGTTTGGAAACCCGCCCTTGCTTTTTTGGGTAGGCATATTTTTTTTTCTTCTTCTGCTTTATTGCAGTAATTTGCATTTAGTTCATAGTTCAGATGGTTCAAAGTAGAAATGTTTTTGACCTGACCATGATTTACTAACTTTTTTTTCTTTTTTTCTTTTTTTTTTTGAGACAATATGGTGTTGTGTGTTTTTGGACATCAGACATTCCTCTCTGACATTTTGAAGTTATGAGGGTTGGCTGATTCAAGAATGGGCGGATACTGTTTATAATTTCAACATTGCTTCAAGGCTCTCCGTCTATGCCTGGATATTAGTGAAAACACAGACATATATACATAAACACACATAAGTCCAACAAGAGACAGATAAGGTTTTTATATAGCAGTTCTGGTTTGGTCCACGGGGGGCCGCGTGGAACTGTGACCACTCAGGCGGCCTCACCGGCTCCCTGTCACCGCCCCTTCCTCTACCAGCCGCTTTTCAAAATCCGCTACAACCACAGGAGGATGATGATGATACAGCTGAGACACAAAGCGGACATCAAGAGGTTGTAGGCAGTGAACTCTGCTATGTTGTTAAGAAAAGGACGCCTCCATCGCTGAACTAGCTGCCTGTCAAGCTTCCTGACAGGACAGTTTGTCTCTGAGGACAACACGACGTTGTTACCGGAGAAATACAGGGTTTTAAATTTTTGTTTTAGTCATTAAATCACTGAATTTTAGCAAGAGAAGATTTTAGCCTTTTTGGCAAGCTTGGAGGACTTTGGTGAGTTTTCATGTTATTTTTATTTTTCACTTAAAGAAGGGAAGCGCTTTTTTCTTTGTATTCAGGCGGTTTGTTTCGACATGTTGAGGATAAAGTTAGCCGACCGTTTCCTCCCAACATTCCCGCTAGTAAATTAGCTAAAAGTTAGCTTGTGATGATATCTCGGCTGGTTGAGTTGGCTTAACTACTTCACAGCCTGTCACGCTGCTCACAACTGGCTTGTGTGTTTTATTCAGGTACAATAAGTCCGAGCGCAATAAGAAAGAAAGTTTGGTGTTTCCAATGAAAGATGCTACACGGACACCGAAGTGTAACTCGCTTATGAGACCGTTTGAAATGATCCAGGTTTTCCTTTCACTTGTCTCTGTCATGCTTCACTGCTGATGTGGCAATTTTTTAAAAGTTTGTGGTTTTGAAAGAGGCTTTATATTCCATTATAAATAGCATTGGCTATGTGAAACTGGAGAATTTCGTATTATGATGTCTAGATTTATTGATTTTTAAAGAAAAATTGGTAATGGGTTTGAGATGCTCAGCTTTGATCGGTTCATATTTCTTCCTGCGTCTCTGAACATTCACGTTAAATTATGTCTTTGTTGTTAAAGCCAATATTTGGGGGTTTCTTTTATGTGAGAATTTGCCAGAGGTTTAAGTCTTTAAACACATAAAAACGAGGGTGAGAGAGATTTGCAGTATGATAAATATTTGTGTAATATCAGGTCAGTTGCTAATTTTGTAAATTTACATCCAAGAAGAGTCACAGACTCATTTTAAAGTATTTTCCAGATAAATCATTGAGTTTTAAATTTGTGCAAACCTTTTGCAGAAATTATCATGATTATTTCCCAAATGTATATTTTGTGATTTGCAGGTTTTGCATGACTTTTCTTTTGTTATTTTTCAATAAAGCTCCTGATTTCTTTTGTGAGGAACTCAGAGGGCAAAAATATGAGACAGCATATGGATTAAAGAGAGTTAAAACCAATAATGAATGCAGGATTTATCTTCTGCTTCACTATAGCCTTTTAAATTGCAGGGGTGTTGAATAACTTTTAAAACCTTTTTATGTTCTGACTGGCATCTGTTGGTGTTGATGAGCGGCGTTACCAGTGAATGCTGAGATGGTGAGGGGATTAACCTTCTTCTTGTAACCTGCACTGGTTCAGTACTTTGGTTGCAACAGCTGCCGTCCTACAGCCAATGCAAGCTGCGGAAATGGAGGCTGTCAGTAGGACTGGGTTAATTGGCTCAGAAGTTCTCTGTAAAAAGTTAATTGACTCAGCTAGACAATGGAAGCAAAGTGTGTAGAGATACCAGATCAAATTAGTGCTGTCAATGAGTCAGGATGGATGGAATATTGTAATTTGGAGATTTTCCCAACACTAATGCTTGCTCTGTTTCTTTGTAGATGCATAGCTTTAGATAAACTGCAATACTGCAGAGATTATTTCCCCTACTATGTGCAGATGCACCGCACTGACTGCAGAGGCTTTTGTGGAGAGGCTATTGTCTGAGGTGAATGGGTGGCCTGAGTCTGGGGTGTAGGGGACACCTGGCTGAGTGCTTGCTTGACGATCCCTCAGAGAGCAGCTGGAAAAGCAGAGGGTCAGGTGGTGCATGGATGCTCATTGTTAAAATGCCTAATCCCAAAGTGTGAAGTTTCTGCTTCTTTAGACATCTTGGAAAGCTCTTAAAATATTTCCTTATCTTTAAGTCTCACCACTCAGCCCAACTTTAATTTTATTTTTCAGCATGCGTAATATGCGGTAGATCAAGAGGCTTTTTTCAGGACCAAGATACATTGTTAATTTAAGAATAGATTTTAGATATAGATGTAGAAGATGGAACGACATGTTTAAAGTAGCAGTGGAACTGTGAAGTATGTGCGAAATAAAATGCCAGCAAAAAGTTTAAAACATTTTTTTGCCACATGTGTAGTAAGTGTCCACTGCCTCTTGCAAAATCATGATGGTGATGGTTTGGATGTTCAGTTTCTGTATTAGAACAATGGAATCAGATGTGAAGCATTAAAACAGGTATGTAAAAGGCTGTATTTAAATACAAGAAAGCAAAGAACAATACTGTACCATATTGATGTAGAACCATTTACTAAATACACTTAAAGCTCCAGAAATGCTTTTGCAAAAAAAAGCAGTGCAGCTGTCATGAACATTGGGATATTTCATAACAGTATCAGACTCAAAGAAGTTTGAAATTAGTCATAGTAGTTTGAGTTAACCAGCCAGAAAGTTTCAGGTGGTTAACCTGTTTTGTTTATGAATTGTATGTAGTTTTAATGCCATTTTTTCCCTCCCCTGATACCAATTCCAATACTTATGCTGTGGGTATTGGCGATACCGAGTACTGATGCCACTCGACATGCATCAGTTCAGTTTTCCAATCCAATCCGATACTGATACCGAGCGTATTACCCAATACCAATCTGATACTACTGAGTGGATAAACCGTATACCTTGCCATGTGAGTGAAGGCATCAGACTTGACATAAACATTTAGGCTTGTTAAGAAAAGGTAACAAATTACTTTAACACAGATATAAATGCACTTATTCATTAAAGAATTAAGTGTACATTAGCAGCAAAAAGAAGTAACGCTTTAATGTAAAGTGCACTCCAAACAGATATTTTAAAATGTAATACAAAATATAGCAACTGCCTGAAACCCAACAAACACCGGCTTAATTAACTTGTTCAAAAGTACAAAATAAACTGAAGTAACATGTAAAGGACTGCATCAGCCTCATTCATCTGATATCCGATCCACCTAATTCGTCAATATCGGAGCAGATATCCGATCTGGGTATCGGATCGATGCTTCTCTAGATGCCACCATGCTATAAAAAAAATGTCATATTACACCTGCCTGACTGTGATATCATTACCATTGTGGCCTAGCCCTAGTTAAACCCCCTTTGTAAAACATGAATAATGAATACTTCAAATTGAAGCAGTTTATTTTTAAATGCACTCTTGCTGGTTGAAGAATCCAGTGTGAAATTCTGCCACACCGCCCACATGATTTTAGCTCATGTGTAACAGGTGTCAGGTGATCAGTTCTTCCTCGCCCCTCTAAACAGCAAACAGCAGCACAAAATACTGGGTTTTTTGGGGGGGTTTTTTGTTCGTTTGTTTGTTTTTTTTTTGTAATTCATTTTTTGTTGGTGATTTTTGACTGATTACAAGTTCTTGTCAAAAACAATAACAACAATGCACCTTAGGTGTAAAAACATGGTTTAACAGTAAAACAGCCAACTCACCTGCATCCACCCACCGCATATTATAGCAACACATTAACACATCAACATGGGATTATGGTAGCAGTGCAACTGTTTTAAGCTCGGCGAAGAACAACTGTGTCAGAGTTAATAGAGCTAATCAGTAAATAGATTCCTTTTTAATAAATTACGTGGTATCGAATCGGTGCCTGAACTCCAGTGCTCGCTGATAAAAATATCAGCATTTTTTGCCAGTATACTATCAGACATACTGGTATGAGAACAACTATATTTGTGAGACTTCTGATTTTCTCTATTAACCAACTGCGACCTCTTCTTCTATCCCAGAAAAGCCCAAAGATAATTACTGTATTTTATCATTATTATTATTGCTCAAGAGAAGCATAGCTGTTGGGGGTTTCATTGTTGTACTGAGCTGAACTCGACACTTTCTATTTGCTTGTATTATGTTTCAATTAAAGAAATGAAGCGTGCTAATTAAATTAACAAATCAAGATTCATGTGTCTGCAGTTGAGGCTGCCAGCCAGTAAATATTGGCACATTCCTTTGTTGTGACCTCAATTATGCCCTGGCAGTTTGTGTTACTTTGCTCTGTGTCATGTTATTGTTTGTACTTGGTCTCCATCACCACTTTATTAGCTATAGCTTTTTGTGGGAGTTTTTCTTTTATTTTATTGCTATAAATCAGCATGATTGAGATCAGATATGTTTGCATTTCATGTGATTTATAACAGAAAACAGATTAGATCATATTAAACCTGATCCAGTCATATCAGGTTTAATGTGCAATTCAGATTTAATTTCATGAGCCATTAAATATTCCAATTAGGCATTGCAAAACAGATCAATGGTTGATTTTTAGACATGACCATGTCCATCAATTTACCTGATTGTCTAATCAAAGTAATTGGATTGCCTAAAAGCTCCACCGTGAATGACCCCGGGCTTGGAGGAGTGTGTTGAAAGCCCAGTTCTTGAGCAACATTTACCTGACTGACTTATCGTTGTAATTGGATTACCTAAAGCCTCCGCCACAAATGACGCTGGAGCTGTGTGTTGGGAGCTCACTTGCAGAGAGGAACTCTCAGATGAAGGTGCTGTTAGGGACGTATGCTGTTGAGATAGATGCCTCCTCCCTGCTCGTGAGTAAATTTAGTTGCATGGATTGAATTAGTCTGATCTGTGGTGCAGAAAGTGGTGTTTACTGTAATGCTAAATTGGACCAATTTAGGATTTTAATGTCTTTACTTTCAGGGCAGGGTGCTGTCCTGTGGGATGGATGACGGACAAGAGCAGGACCAATATGAGGAGCGCCTAAAGGAAGTTTTTAACAGCTTTGACACCAGCGGCTGTGGCTCTCTGAACCCAGAGGAACTCTCTGACCTCTGCCAGTCCCTGCACCTGGATGATGCCACACCGCTCCTCCTCCAGACTCTGCTGCAGAGCCAGGACTGCCTCACTGCCAGGGTAAGATGAATCAGAGCATCGCATTTTTTTTGTGAATCGTTCCGTCTGATGTGCACATTATCTGTGGCCTTTTCCCGGTAAGAGTCCTCTGAATTCACCTTTGTTAGCGGCTCCGGCTCTCAGGTCCTCGTGTCTCCAAGCTTTCTGCTGCTTTGTTTGCCGTCTTGTTGAGGAGAAAATATTCCCCCCATCAGCCCTCATTTTAAGTGTCTATCACCAAGACAACCGAGCTGGCTAATCATCATTCACACAAGCGTTTGTTTGAGTGGAAATGCATGAAGCAAGCATGATAGTTATCAGATATGAACACCTGGACCTCAGGATGAGTTTACACTTTTAGTCTTCATCACTTGATCCTTTAAGATGACTGATAAGGTTTGTCCAAACTGCTTGCCTCCACGCTTTTTCACATGGAGTTTTGTTTGTATATAAGCGTGTGGACAGACGGATGGCTATTGTCGTGCATGTGTGGGTGGGGTAAATGTTAGGACAGAGGCCAGCGAACTGATTGCCTACCCATGGCATCCAACAATAATCTCAAAAACAAGGAAAAGAAAGGCCTTCCTATAGGCGCCAGCCGTCAGCTCTAAAGCACAAAGAAAATCAGGCTTACTCTTCAGGGTTAGCAGCTGGTGATTGTTGAAGTGTAGCCTCCCTGCTTCTGCTCAGACCCTCCCTCCACCCCAGACAACCCAGGGACACCCGGTCTCCACCCGGCACATGGGGAATTACACACCCAGTCTAAGGAATTTCATGAACTTTCTTCTTCCCGGTTGCTTGTATTGTCTAAAATCTTAAAATTTTAACAAACACAAAACTATATAAAATGTTCTTTTTAAAATTCTTGTTACAGGTTGACTTTGACCAGTTCAAAAATGCACTTATTCTGGTTTTGTCCGCATCCTTCGAGCCGCCTCAAGCTGAAGAGGAAACCTTACCAAAGCCAGGTGAAGTTGGATAAATATCCTTTTGGATATAAAGAGAAGTGTTTTTAGAATGACCACAGGGTCAAAAGATAAAGGGCATGAAGTCATGTTAACTTTATCTGTAATATATGACTGTATCAGGTTTAAAGTTAAACTTTGAGTGGAAAAGGAAGCTTTTCTTAAGTCATCCAAGCATGGATGGTGTCTGTGTAAGCTGAACTAATGGGACGGGCCCAGTGCTGAGTCAGCAGCACATCTACAAGCATGAAGCAGAGAGAATGAAAAGGCTCAGATCCAATTAGCTGTTTGCAGTGTCATGGTTGGGCCACTGGCAAAGCATCATGTTTTATAAAGTTTTCTCTTTACAATGTTTTGAAAAAAAGTTTGTGATCATTATCAGAATAAACAGAATATAGAACATTTATCTTTCCGGTGAAATTCCTTCTGAGTTTGTTCTTTAAACGCTGTTGACACAAAACATAATGACACAAACTGGAGTCATTGGTTAGTATTTTTAGAGAAGTTGTTTATTTGGAGAAGTAGCTGCTGAGGGCAAATTTTAGTCACTGAGATGTTTTTTTTTGTTTTTTTTTTTTTTTTTAGTTCAGTGGTTAAATTTTTGTCTCTCTTTTGCAGACAGTGGTATGAAAATATTTTTAATTAAATTCCGTTTATATAATTCTTGCTTATTTTTCCATGTTATCTCTTCAGACTCTCCTGAAATCCAGCCCAAGTTTGTGAAGGGCAGCAAGCGTTACGGCCGCCGCTAACGCCCGGGTTAACAGAGCCCGTTTCAGACTTGTCCGAAGTTGCAAACGTAAACCCAGCTGATGAGGAGGATTTGGAGGACAACTATGAGTCAGCTGTTCCCAGGAAGCGTGAGGTAAAAGGCTAAGAGTTTTTTCAGCATCACTTTGAACCTCCAGACAAACACGGATGCCATTCTTATCACCTCCTGTCCTTGCATGTTCTGCGTTACTTGGCAACCACAGCCATGTTGAGGCGTGTAGTCTAAGTTAATCAGCTTAGTGCCATGCAGGTTGCGATCCAGAAATGTAATATAGATGCTCCAATGTGGAGGTTCACAGGGTATTCTTCTTTACATAACCATCAGGTGCGCTGCAAATAACATTTTTGAACCTAAATACCGATTGAAGCGCCTTAGATCATCAGGACATAACCTGTGTCAGCATAGTCTCACACATGACTGTCATGACAGGATGCTGTGTGAAATAAAGTGGGTTAAGACTTTGCTCTGACTGTGTATGCAGGCGGTGATGCAGCACTGCATGAAAACATGTTCAGAAGCTATACAGAGGAATAGGAGCATGTTGTAGTCCTGCTTAGGTCTCCATGACACCTCAGAGGGTTGAATGTGGCATGATAAAGCTTCAGGGCTATTCACAGCTGAGCAGTTTGCATGTCGATCTTCTGAATCCTTTCTTGGATAATCCTGCTCCCCTTGTTGACATGGAATTGTGTCAGGCAGCTACACTCGCTTTTCCTGAGTATCCATAGGTGGGAAATATACAGTAAGACCGGCTCATAATCTCGTTTGAATGAAAATGTTCATAACTCCGGTGCTTAGTTGCAGGCGCTCCAAAAGTCTGTTACTGTAGTTAAGTCATCATTTAATTGTTTTTAGTATTGCAGGAAAAAGATTTTTATTAAGTAATGTACTTATTTTTTAGGATTTCCTCACATCTGACATGTCTAAGATAGTCGGGTCTGCTCTCGTACTGTCTGCAGTGTTGACCTTCATGTAAAAACATGTGGCATGACGTTATTGAAGTCTTGAAAATATGTCCAACTGTCCACATGCATTCATTTTTATCATGTATGACGCAGCATTTATTGTGCTGTAATGAGAAGTTGAAGACTACAGACATTCCTTTTTTAATTGCTAAAATCTTCTGTTAACTAAATAGTAAATTAAATTTCCTTTAGTTAAATCTGAACCTTTTTTATTACAAGATTTGTTACCATGTTCATTTATTTTTGTTACAAAAAAAGTCTTTATTGGACACCAAACACTGCAGCATTTGTTCTTTGTTGCCAGTTAAAGTCATGCAGTCAGTCACTTGCTTGTCAAATCGCTGTAGTTGATGCATGGATGAGTTGTTCCAGTTCCGATAGTTAGAGATATAAATGGACTCCAGGGTGCATGATCATTTTCGTTGGTTGTGCTGTGGTTAAAGGTGCAATAATGGGTCCAGCAATTATTGTTTTCTAAAAGCATTGCTTCCATTGGATGGTCAAAGTCCACATCTGAGAAAATGAGAAATCATTTGAATGGGAAGTAAGGGTATTTGTTGTTATAGATAATTGTCATGTTTTAACATGTGCATCCCCATTTAAAAGGATGAAACTGCTGTGATTACTTTCAAATACAGACCTTTCCCAGGTTGTATGAACATAGTGCAGCAACGTCACTTGCAGCAAAGAAGAACCTCCATCTATTTAACTATAATAGTGGTCAGCTCTGCATGAGCGTGGATGGTGATGTGTTGATATTCTGTGTGTATTGTCTGAGTCTGAAACCCTGCCAGCCAGTAGACAAACACTGAGACACTGAATTGAAGTGTGTCTTGGTTTTGACTAATCTAGGCTGCAACAATGCAGCGACGTCCAGCCTGTGGACCAGCAGATGGGGCTGGGTTGGGGGATGCCACAGAGACGGCAGACCTGTTGTGGGAGGAGGGTGTATGGACTATGGCTGAGGAACAATCAGGCTGGCTACCCCCTCCCTCACTGGATGCCTACAGTCCATGTATCAAAATGCCACTCCGCAGAATCCCATCTGCTCTCTCATTCCCTCACTGTCGGCTTCCCAAACAATGGATTGGCCACTTTTGGGACTGGGTCACAGCTCAGTTGTTCACACTCAGCAGGGCCCCACCTCCTTTAATATTTAACAACAACAAGAAAAGAGGAAAAAACTTAATTCAAACTTACTTAAGGGCAAAGTTCCTGGATTAAAGGTGAAGTCGTATTAAGATCCCTGAAACTGAAAAGGAAACTTATTTTCCTTCCATTTAGAACCGCCAACAAAGCTTTGTATTTTTAATTGGATTATCCCCTCATTTGCATCTAGACTGAACAATTCTGAGTTTAAAAGATATTTGAAAGCACTTATTTTTCTTTAAGAGAGACAACCAAACTAAATGGATTGTTTTTATTGTCTAAATATGGTTGTTTTTGTTTTCATCCCCCCACAACGCTGGAATGCCAACGAAACAAGCCCAGAGAAGTATGAGGCAGAGGGTACGTTTGACTTTCAGTCATTTCAGAGATTTCTCTACTTATTAGAGATTTGCTGTTTGTCAGCAAGTTATCCGCTTCCCGTCTGCGTGCAGGTCAAATGCATCTCTGGAACCCCGATGAGCCGAGCACACCCCGGGGCTCCATCGCTCCCCTGTCCTCCCGTTTAGAGGAGCGGTTGCGTGACGCTTGTGAGGAATTGGCTATAACGTTGGACGGATGTGCCGGTCACACCGAACTGCTGGCTCTCTGTGAACATTTGGGCTTAGAGGTGGGACAAATCTGAGTAGAATTGTGTACATTTTCTTTTGCTTAGTGTAAAAAAAAAAAAAGAAATATTTGGAAATCTCTTCCCTTTTTTTATTTTGGGGCATTTTCCATAGCTTTGTCTTTGCATTTAATATGGCTGTAATGTCCACATCCCTCCACACAGTTTCAAACTTTACCAACATTCAAATCCCTCATTATGAAATGATTTAAACCCAGTCTCTCAAACAGAAATTGCTTGTAAATAAATTACTTAAAAAAAACAACTATATTTTCCAGCTGAGCGGGGATGTTTTGCTGAGTCTTGCCGGCAACGGAGTGATGAATGTTCAGGAGTTTGTATCCAGGGTTGTAAACCACAACAAACCCCCCACACCATCTGCCTCCACACCATACAGACAGCTTAAACGGCATCACTCCACTCAGGTACATCTTTTTCAGCTCCACCAGGTTACAAGATTTTGGGTTGCCATTGTATTAATCAATACGTTTTAATTGGATTCATTAGAAATATAGTGACAAAATGCAAATCATGACATAAAGACTTGATGTAGAAGTAAAGTCTGTTTCATCTCGATTTGTTCCTCCTGCAGCCGTTTGTCGAGGGAGGCCGCAGGATCTCTGTATTAACCAGCACCATTGGGATGCGTCTCTTCTCCATACTTGATGACGGCTCTGGTTACACTCCAGCTGAACAAATCCTGGATGCCTGGATAGAGGAGGGAATAGAAAACAGTGCCGAGATCTTGCAGGTAGTGTACTCAGCCAACTTTAGTGGCCATCTTTCTGAACAAATACTGCAATAAGGCTGATGTTTCTTAATTGTTTGGATAACTTTGCAAAAAGAAGAGTTATCTGGGTGAGAAAATTAAACCATTGTAAAAAATAAAATGGAATAATCAAAAAAACACTCTTTTTCAGGCTTTGAATTTCGACCTGGATGAAAAACTGAGCCTTGCTGATCTCACCATGGCGCTAGAAAACGAGTTGCTCGTTACCAAGAACGGGATTCACCAGGCCGCACTGGCGAGCTTCAAAGCTGAGATCAGATATCTCCTGTGAGTATGAGTCACTAACAATGCAGCTCATTTAGATCCTAATCTTTGATTTACTAGATTTGAAGCAATTTTTGAGCTAAGTTTAAAATGAAACCATAAAAACTGCAGTATGGCTGATTTGATTCCAGTGATGTGCGACTTTTTACAGTTGCTGTTTTTTTTGTCTTGTCAGAGAGCGTGTAGACCAAGAAATCAGAGAGAAAGAGAAAATCAGATCTGACCTGGAAAAAAGCGGAGAAGCAAAAACTCAGTTTGCCACAGAAGTGGATGAACATCACTCTGCAATTGAGCACATGAATAACTCTCTCAATCTCAGGTAATCCACCACTCTGGTCACCCCATTTGCACTTAAATTATTCTCTTCTTCAGGTGTCTATAATAAGACATATGTGACTAAAAGGAATCATTAGGTTTATTTTTAAATGTTTATTTCGTGCCTCTTTTTTTGTTTTATCACGGTCTGACAACTCTAGATCTAAGCTTGCTTACTGAGGTGGATTTTCAGGATTGAAATTGTAAAGGATTATAGCTTTCACCAAGGCTAATCTCATTCATTCAGACTACAGCTGATCCTTATTAGTTTTCCATGCTTTTACTTAACATTACAAATGGAAAGTTCAGTAGTCACCCCTTTGACACACATGCTGAAGTTTTTGGTAACATTTTGTGTTGGTTGTATTTAATCTCTGCAGGAAGCTTGAGAAGGAGCACAAAGAGAAGGTAGCCGCTGTCCGATCAGAGCTGATGAAGGAGATGGACCAGATCCACCAGCAGGCGGGCCTGCAGCGTGAGGACCTGGAGGCAGAGATCGAGAAGATCAGACAGGATGAATCTTTTCTCAGAGACCACCTCTCCATCTCAGTGAAGGTACCAGAGCAATCATTGGGTGATGCTTCCATAAAGGCGATGACTTATTCAGAGGGATACTGTGTAACTTTTGGGCACTAGGGGCACTAAACCTGTTACTTCCCACAGGCACCACATCTGTTACAAAACTGAACAGTCTATCTGTGTTTTAGAATCGTGTTTGTGGACGACTTTGATCAGCTGATAGCAAAGTCATCGAGCCAGAAAGCTAAGCACTCCAGGTCACATGATCCAGTAAGAGACGGATCTGTTCCTGCTTCTCACCATATTTCATATCATCTGTTTGTTTTAAAAAAAAAAAATGGAAGTGTAATCTATAGCTACGTTAATATGGGAGCAGTTTTGATCCGATGAAACGCCAATCTTAATTAAAATGCGTCATGTAAACAGTCAGCTAATCCGATCAGCCTCGATCGAGAGAATTTGCAATCTGACCGAGAAGGTGTGAGGGGTGGTTTAAACCTTTTTATGACCGACTAGCAGGAAAAACTGGATCTGCAAACACTCATTACGATCATTTCTGTGGAAGTTTGTCTCTGTTGCGTGACATAGCAGAGTTCATGGAGAACAGCAGAAGCAAAACAGAATGGAACCGTGGAAGATGCAACATTTTTGTTAGAAACTGAAAGAGTTAAGGATGACTGAGCATTTTGATGCTCAAAATATTAAAAATTCAAAAATGAAAATCAAACTTCGAGCCATTGCGCATTTCAAAAGCATTACAAATGTATAAATCTCTCCAAGTAAATTCAACCGATGGGATCACTTTTCCCCCTGTCCATGTAAACACGTCAGCTGGAAGCTGTGATCGGACAGATTTCAGTCAGATAGATGAATTATTTGTCCATGAAAACGTGGCTAATGTTGAATTGTGCCCATTTTCAGGAGAACAGGCGTTCTAAAATGGAACTACTGTACAGCACTGAAAAACTAGCAGAGGCACAAAGTCAAATCACCAAACTTTTGCACCAATTTGGACAATGTCATGAAAAACAAGGTAATGCCTTCTTTTGTAGGATATTTTCCTGCTTTCTGTTTACAGTTTGATGTTTTGTAAATGTCAATATGTAGCTTTTTTTTCATTTGTTTTTCATTGGTTGTGTTTTGCATAAACAGACCTTTAACTCAACCTTGTGTGATATGATGCCATTTCTTTTAGTTTGGGGACCTGGATCCTGGCAGTGCAGACTTCTTAATTCAAGAGGAGCGCATTAAACAAATTCACAAGAACGGATATGAAGCACAATGCAGGGTAACTTTAACTTTTCTCTCTCTGTGCAAAAACATGTGTAGAAACAGACAAACTTTTATGGAGTTGCAAGTTTAACTCTCTCCCATTTAACAGGAACTGCAGGATCGTATAGACGAGTTGCACTAACAGCTACAGGAGTTCCCACACTTTGACGAACTCTCGAGCCCTGCCACAAAACTCTGTCTGAGGAGCTGGAGAGTAAAAGTCCCGGTATGGAGTCTGACCCAGGTAGACCTATGAATACAAAAAGCAATCAAATACACCAACATTCTGCAAGGAAACCAGCAAACTGAGCGTCAGATCTGAGCCAACTGACGTGTTGACTATTTACAGGTATCGGTTCAGAGGATGTTCAGCCTTTCAGCATGAGCCTGGAGGCGGAGATGATGATGGAGCAGCTAAAGGAGCAGCATCTTCAGGAAATGGAGGATCTGCGAAACCAGCTTGAAAGCAAGGTTTGTCTGACAGACTCTGTTTTGTAAATGGCTCAATCTATTATAATTGATGGAGCCTAATATTCTATTAGAACTGGTTTAGAAGTCCAGACTGATAAAAATGGTCCAAATTAACATCTCAGTCAGAATAAACGGGCTGAAACCAAATGTCAAAGTTTCATTGTTACTTTATCCAGAAGAAAACGAAAAGGTGAATTAAATTAAAAACAATATTGGATTTTTTCCAAGATTTCTGCCAATATTATGGTAATATTGTTATTGTAACCACAATACCTGAAATCATAACTGTCCTTATTTGTATTTTACAGTTTATAGACTTAGACTTAAACTTAAACGTTTGGTGAGATCAAATCAAGAAAAACAACAGTAGAACTCAGGGCTATGTTTAGTAGTGAAAGTAAGAGCATTTCCACACGCACAATGTGAAGGGAACCTAAGGGATTGGGACTGAACAGCTGTGTAGCCTAAAAAACCACTAATCAGTGAGGCAAACCGGAAAAAAAGGCTTCAATTTGCTAGAGAGCATAAAGATTGGACTCTGGAGCAATGAAAGAAGATCATGTGGTCTGATGAGACCAGATTTACCCTGTTCCAGAGTGATAGGCACGAAAAAAAGAGAGGCAGATAATGCAAGATCTTGGTGAAAAATGAATGCAACACTGGAAAGAAAGAAATCTTGTGACATTGTGGAAGCTCATAGAAATAATGCCACAGCGAATGCTGCTGTGATCAAAGCTAAAGGCGGTCCAGTGAAATATTAGTGTATAACCGTTTTTGGGGGGCAGTGACTGTTTTTTTTTTTTTTTTTTTTTTTTTTTTTTTTGGCCAGGCAGTGTATGAGACAACTTACAATTTAGATAAAACAAGGAAAAAGAAATATGTTTAGGTGTTTTTGGTTCAAACTCGTTTAGAATTGTTCTGTCCTCTGTTTTCATTCTTGCTACAGATGAATGAATTTGACATATTGATCGAACAGCAGAGGGCATCCTATGAAGACCAGAAAACTGCCCTAACCCTCCGATACCAGCAGGAGGTCCAGGCTTTGAAGGAGGAGATGGCCAGCGTTCAGAACCATGAACAGGAGTTTCAGAACCAGCTCGAACAAGTGGAGTTGGAGTGACCTAAGAGGAGCAGAAACAGGCCAATGAGAGGGAGGAGTTTCAAAACCAGCAAGAAGAGGAAGTGGCAACCCTCAGACAGCAGCTGCTGGAAGCTCACACTCTGGCTGCAGACCTGGAGGAGCAGCTGAAGACCCTGGAGGCTCAGCAAGGAGAGTCAAATGAAAACCTCACTCAGGTGGAAGAGCTGAGGAACAAACATGCCATGGAGATCAGGAAACTGAAGGAGGAACAAGAACAACTAGAAGCCAGACTAGTAGAAGAAAGGGAGGAGGTAGAGGAGCAAAAGGCTGAGCTGAGAGACGGTTATTAGATGACTGGGAAAGAGAGAGGAAAGTGTTGGTAGAAAGCCATGAAGATGAACTAAAAGCCAAACTAGCGGAGGCAAAGTTGAAGTTTGAGGAGGAGCAAGATGAAGTTGTGAAAAGGTTGACGGAGCAGTGGCAGAAGGAGAGGACACAGCTGGATGAGCAGCACAGCGAGTCCCTGCAGGTGTTGTTGGAGGAGGAGATGTTGAAGCTAGTCAGGGAACAAGAGGAGAAGGAGAGCATACTGAGGCAGCAGTGGGAGAGCGAACGAGCTCAGCTTCAGGAGCAGCACTAGAAGGTGCTGCTCGACAGAATGCTCGATGAAAGGCTGCAGTTACAGGATCAGTTTGATAAGAGGGAGAAAAGGAAGTGAGGGAGGAGTGGGAGAAGGAGAGGCTGCAGCTGGAGGAGGACTATGAAGGGATGGTGCAGGACAGACTGAATGAGGAGAAGGAGAAGCTTGAGGCTGAAAAAGAGGAGGAAGAGAAGAGGATAGAGGGGTTAATAGCAGAGGAGAGGGCGCGTCTGGAAGAGGGCCATCGAGACGCCATGAAACAGCTGAGCGTGAAACACGCTGAGGAGAGGGACGCACTCGGCGTTGTGTTGGACAAACTGCGAGGAGACATTGTTCTCGGGAGAGGTGAGACATGATTGAAAATTCTGCTTCCCAAGCTGATAGTTTGATACTTTTTTGAGTAGGGATGTTCGATATTGGTTTTTTTTTTTTTTTACCGATATCCGATATTGTCAAACTTTTAAATTCTGATATCCAATATCAACCGATATCAATATATGCAGAGAATTGTGAGGTTGTATCTGTCATATTTTGAGAAATACAACTATACTCTGCTCTGAGAGCAAAGATCCCAAAATAGTCTTAACTCAGCCAGAGGAGTTCATTTTGGACATCTGGCTGCCAGATATCATATACTAGCAGGTATTAGTCAACATGTAGCTAATTATAATGTTTCTGACAACTTGGTACCTTAACCAACAACTTAAAACACAGATGTATTCTAAGCAGCTTCAAAGCAAGTCCGTCTGTAGCAGCAGCAGCTGCACTGCTAGTCACGACTATAAAAGGAATGCTGGGATATGAAGATCTTCCTGGATAACAGGGACTTTTCTACATGCTGGACCACTGCTAATGGAACAAGATCTTGCAAGTTTTCTATAGTCAAAATATTGGTCTGAAAAAACTGATTATAGATTTTTTTTCCAATATCACATTTTAATGCCGATATCGGCTGATAATATTGATGGGCTGATGTTATGAGGTGCAAGTGCTGGTCTCGCTGAACCCGCCCTGGCCTGGGTGTTCATTAGCGTCTCCACCACTCCACCTCCCGCGGACATGGTTCAGGCGTCACCAATGAGATAGAGCCAGACGCAGTGGTACCGTTGATTGGTGGAGTTTTTATTGTGACTCGATGCTCCCCAACTAGTGTTAGTGCCACCACAGGTTCTCTTGTGATTGATATTTACATCATTTACGATCTCTGTTCAGCTATCACCCCCTCACAACCCAGCATATATCTCTCCCCCCATTCTCAGACCACTACATCTTTATATCAGCTAAGCTCCTTCCCCTCACATATCTGTTCAGGTGGGTTAATTACCCACATCAGACACACCTGGGGTGGATACACACATCACATTAAACCCATTGAAATAAAGCCATATCAATCATCAGACAACCACAATAATGAACATCTGTCACAAACATCTTGGGCCACAATACAGTCAGTTCCTCCATTTTTCTGTACTACTGTCATAAACAAACAATACATGAAAATACAAATATACAGGATAACACTGGAAACATTACATAAGGAATGTAATGTTTCACTGGCACTGGAAACGCAGAGGTTTGCACCCCTAATAGTCTGTGGATCAGCCTTAAGCTCAGGAGGGGGAAGAGTGACGAGGCCGCTCCGTCACAGCCGATAATATCAGACATTCCTATTTTTAATTTAACATCCGTTTTTTTTAAAGTGTACTCAGAAAATATTTTGTAAAATTGCTGCAATTTTAGCATGTTTTTCAGGTCTAGTAGAGAAAAAAATTGTTGAATCATGGACTAAAAACTAAACAAGCAAACAAAACAGTCATTTTCGTCTTTGTCATTTCTCATACCTCCCATTTTTTTTTTAAATTTTATTTTATTCTTTTTAAAGCTTGACTTATTTGAGGTTTGATGTCAATACCAGTGAAATATCGGTTTAAAAACAAGATCTTGCTAGATTTCATTGTTCTGTAACAAAATCTCATGAGATTTTGTTTTAAAAATGTCAGTCCAAAAAAACTATATCGATATTTTCCAATATCGGCCAATAATATCGGTAGACCGATGGTATCGGACATCCTTACTTTTGAGAAACTTTTTTTTGTGGTGCAAGGCGATTTTTATGCAGGATTATTAATGTGCTGAAGTTGAAAACCAATGCTTTAATAAACATTGACTGACCCTGTACAGGGAGGAAGTTGAGATCAGCTTCACCCAGCGAATAAGAGAGGTGGAAGATCGTTTCTCAGGTGATCAGGAATCCGTTGCAGAACGTTTCCAAGCCGATATCTTAAAGCTCGAACAGCACTACCAAAGCGAGCTGAAAGCTTTGTCCGAAAGCCACGACGCTCAGAAGCTCCACTGGGAAGCAGAGATGCAGAAGGCCCTGGAGAGCATCCAGGAGCAGCGGAGAACAATGGAGGAGGCTGCAGAGATGGAAAGGGACAAACTAAACCAGGAGTGGGAAAAAGAAAGACAAGAACTAGAAGGTGTTCACTGTGAAAAAATGGAGACAGTGATGATGGAGAACAAGCAGCTGCAGAACGAGCTGGATGACGCGATGAGCAAGGCCCAGAGTAAAGAGATAGAGCTGAGCATGCAACTGAACGAGCTGCATAGCCGACTTCAGGAGAAACACGAGCTCCTCTCCCAGTGTGAGACCAAAGTGCTTCAGATCGACCTCCTGCTGACTCAAACTGTGGAGGATTTCAAGCAGGAGCGGGCCGAACTTCTCAGTACCAGTTCCCAACTTGAGGCGAAGTACAACGAGATGCTCAACATTTCTGAGAGGCAGGTTGCAGAGAGGGATTCAACTGCTGACTGAGCGCGATGATTTAAAGATAAAAGTTGAAGAGCTGGAGATGCTGCTCAAACAAGCGGTGGAGGACTTCCGGCTCGAGAGGGAGGAGCTCCAGGAAAATCTGTCCTCGCTCGAGAAGAAGTTAAAGGATGATCCGGAGGTTGACGGAGAAGGGCTTAGAGCAGAGAGAGACGTGCTTAAAATGAAAATAAAAGAGCTGGAGTTTGAAATAAATCAGCTTTTGGTCTCTGCAGAGAAAAAAAAGAAATGAAAGAATTAAGCGACATTTCTTTGTCTGAAGAAACATCACAAAATCTTTTTGAGCAAGATGATACATCAGAGCTTTCTTATACAATCGAAAAAGAATTTAACGTAAATATTGACTGTAACGAAGATGATCCTGATGCCATAAATCGTGGAGACGAGCCGTGGATGGATGCTAATTTACACCAACAACAAGATGTTCAATCTGCTGTGAAAGAAGCGACGGAGACTTGTGACTTGCAGCCTGAAAACAACAGTGATGATGAGGGATGTGATGATGAGGTCGACATTATTCCTGATCACATGCTTGTAGATCTAAGCCCCGAGCAAGGTGAACCCTGTCATGAAGATGATCCCTGCAACTCAACATCTCCTGACAGTTATTTATATGTTAAAAACAAAAACAAGGCCGCTTTCCCAGAGATTCAGCATGAGCCCATCTCATCGCTCGAGGCGTCTGGTGATGGTGAGAATAACGTTTTTCTTCAGTCCCATAAGGAGGAGAGTAAACCTCAAGATGTACCGGCAGTGGAGTGTGGAGGCTGCTTCCATGAAGATGAACAGCATCATGAGACTGTGGTTGTAGCCTTAATGCTGGAGGAGACGGGTGACCCTGGTGAGTGCGGCGTTGAGGATGCTGAGGTTGATTGTTTACCAAATAACTCTCACGACAACCAGGAAGATGAACTAGTTTTAGATTCAGACTGTGAACGTTCAGCCGCAGAAATAAAAGATGAAAACCACAATGCATGCTCACATGATAGCGTGGAGACTCTGCTCAGAGATTCTAATCGGGATGACCAGGAGAGTTCCCTCTGAAATTACAGGCTTTGTATAACACTGCCGCAGAGGAGAACGTTCTCCTGCATGAGAAGATTTCTCTGCTCCAACAGAAAACGGAAATACTGGAGAATCTGTTGGCTCATCACAGTGAGAAAATAAAAATCGGCCATCAGGCTTTAGAAGAAAACTACAACCTCAAAGTCCAAATGTTGGTGTTAATGGAACATGTCAAAGAGCTGGAGGCGAAGGCCTTAGAGGTGACAGATCTTCAGATCAGATATGAAGACTGCATGTGTGAAAACGCAAAACTGAAGGAGCAAAACGGTGAACTTGAGAAGAGGGTTTGGAGCCTTGAAGGCAGGATCAACATTTTTCACGATTTCCAAGACCAGCACAATTCCCTGGTGGATGAGATCAGCAGGATGAGAGGAGAGAACACCAGGTTGTTTCTGCTGCTGAGTGAGCTGGAGCGGCAGGAGGATGCCGAGCAGCCGGAGATCCCCACAGACGAGGCTCTGCTGCTGGAGGGCAAGCTGCCGGCGGGGATGCACCTGGAGGACTGCTGCAAGGAGTTTGAGAAGCAAAACGGCAATCTTCGCAGAGCCATCACAGAGCTACAAGACAAGTCGCAGACGTTAAATGAAACGACTCAGGCTCATAGGTAACGTGGAGATAACTAGAACCCTCCATGTCCCCTGTGATCCGTGTTACCTCATCCTGTTTGGTTCCCAGTCACAACATAGTGCTGTTGATGTCGCTTACCCTCCTGAACCCTTAGTGAGATGCCGCAGATTATTAACGTTTAGCTGCTTTGAGTCCTTGCAAATCACCTTAAAGCAAAAATGTTCCTGTTTTTGTTTGTAAAGCTTAGAATGATTTGCTTATAAATCATGTTTCTTTTATTTTAAATGCATATTTATTTTTTTATATCATGCTGGAATTGAGTTTTTCTGATATGCTTTCTTCGTTTAGCTCTGAGGCCAGTCGTCTTGCCGGAGAAAACATCATCTTAAAGCAAAAAATCGAAGCACTGAAAGAAGGAGATTTGAAAGAAGCTCAGGATGAGCTGATGTAAGCAGCGCCTAATCTGGCTCCAAGTCATCACCTCCTTGAATTTCTACCAAAAAAACACTAAAATCTTCTTTTTTTCCCCAGGCAAACAATGGAATACTTGAAAACTGAGAAGTTTGCCGCTCAAAAGGCTGCAGATAATTTCAAGAATGAGGTAACGAAGTTACTAAATAAAGTTAAATGAAAATACTCTTATTAGTTTTTTTCTTATTGAAATCCAGAAGTAGCTGTTGAGGGTTTCATTCAACTTTTCTTCCAGATTTCAGAATTGCGTTTGCAGAGCCAGCTGTTAGAAAATGAGAACGGCCTCCTCACAGAGAAAAACGCCCACAACTTTGCTGAGATGGAGAGTCTTCAGCAGCAGCTGGCAGGGCTGATAAAGGAAAAGGCTGAAGAGAAAAACAAGGTAAAGGCCCGGTTAGTGAGGGACGGTGGTTGTCATGGTGATGCGGTGGTTGTAGCGGGTAGTTAATTGGTGGCTGTTTTGTGTTAGATGGCAGCTTGTGTGTCGGCTCTGGAGGCAGAGTTGACCAAAGCTCTGGAAGACACTGCACAGCTGGAGGAGAGAAATATCCAGCTGTCACAGCAGCTCTCTGACCTCAGAGAGAAGGTGAGCATCAGATGGCTGGCACCTGTGTGAGCTCTGTGAAAATGATTCAGACACCAGTTTGACAACTTATTAAAACCACATTTTCCCCTGTTTAATTGCATAAAACAGAATAAAAACTTGATATTGCTATTAGAGGATGGTAATTAAAGGATCTCTTTACCTAATGCATATTCATCTCTGAAGATCTACACTTGGTCATCTCTACTTTATTCCACTAACCTTGTTTTCTTCTATTTAGATGTTGGTGCTGGTTTACGTTTAGCTAGTGTTCATTCAACATAAACTCCTGTTTTTTTCCTTTCTTTGTTGTTGCTGCTGTTGTGTATTTCCTATTTTCTGGCAGATTGCTTTGAGTTTTCTGTCCCTAATGCTTTGATATTTTCAATGGTCAGCCTGTATGTTTCCCTTTTGCAACTGTCCCATTTTGTTTGTACTTTCTCTAAATTCTAGACACAGCTGACTGAAAACAACCAATATTTTTTCCCACGCCAAGTTGAATTTACCTTTTGAAATTTTTAACAATTAGGGATACACGTTATCATCAGCCACCCCACTGATATTTAACCGATTAGACCGCTGTTTCTAAAGTCTAAAAAATAAAAAACTACTTGTTTTTCTTCTTCAAAAACTTTTTTTTACAGACTTTAAAATGAGGCCAATCCAGTCATTTCTTTTTTTATTTATTATTATCATACACAGCAATAAAGTTACAGCGATCTAGTCACTTCTATTCTATGTTTGCATTGCTGGTTACGTCATCACACAGTGCAGAGAAGTGTTATTTATTTATTTTTGCTGCTGATGTACACTTTATTTGTTAACAAATAATTAATTACATTTATATTTGTGTTAATTTGTAACCTTTTTTAACAAGGTTAAATGTTTGTCTAGCCTGACCCCTTCACATGGCAGGGTATACGGTTCATTCATTCAACAGTATCAGTATCTGCCGATGTACTCAGCCCAGGTATTGGATCAGAAAAAAACTGGATCGGTGCATCTGTAATTTGTGCAAATATTTGCTAAAGAAATGCAAATCACAAGGTTCTACTGTGTTTTGTCCACTACTTGATCAATGGATTAATTACATTTGTTTACTTGTTTATCTGTCATACAAAAGCAGATGTGCAATTAGTTCAGCTGTTAAATTATTATGGTTCTGCATTACATTTGTGTGTGTTTGCCTTTAACAAAAATGAACATCTTTCATTGCTGGTTTTTAAAGTTTTTGCAAGAAATTGAAAATCTGTAAGGTTTTATTAATCAGTTAGAAATCACATTCAACGTTGGACAAGTCTTGTTCTCTAACTTCAGGTTTGCCTCATTCCAGCTGTTGTCTTTTTGTTTTTCAGGCTATCAGGGGGGACTCGACGGAGAGTCAGCTCAGCCATCTGGTAGAAGAGCGTAAGAGCGTTGACAAGGAGACTGTGGGCGTTCGCAACAAGCTAGCGAAATCTCAAGAGAAAGTAAGAGTCTGCTGGAACATAAATGTCATACTCAGTTATCAGATGAGATATTATATGTTTATAGGGGATTTTAAGCGGACTTGTGGTGTTTTTCTTTTCTGGCCTTGGACCTTAATTGCGTCAAATGTGGTAAAAATTTACAGGACTGTTGTTTAATTGATTTATTTCAAAACATTTTGCAGTGATCTGTCAGTTTCACATAGATCATTTCATTCTGTTTGATTATAACATTACCTAAATGAAGTAATTTTCCACTCAAGGTGAAGACAGTGGATGGAAGTCTTGCAGCTGTCAACCAACAAAGTACTCGCATGAAGTCAAATGTTCGAGTTTTGCAGCAGGAATGGGATTCTCTGAAGCAAGAGGTTGGAGTGCTGCGCAAACAGCTGCAGAATGCCAACGAGAGGGTGAGATTTCATACCATCAGCAGGATTTAAAGCGAAATGCATAAGTGATACAAAAGAATGTGATGGGAGGAAAAAAGGTGACTTTTTGTCTTTAAATTCAGAACCATATTTTGGAAATGGCCTTGCACTCGAGTGGTCTTCAGAATCAGAGCAAGAAGCTGTACAGGGAGGGAGATGTCTCGCCTGATGGAGCAGGAGCAGCAGCTACTCAGGCAGGAAAACGAGAGGCTCCAGGCCAAGTGCGTGGCATCAAAAGCGAGCTCATCCAGTCCAGAGAAAAGGTGAGCTGACTCCTGCACCTAACAAGCATGGACTTGAAAATTTCTATGCTCGCCACTAATCTGTGTTGTCTCCCTTTGTGGCTGCAGGTCCGTCAGCTCGATGCCACCATCCTGTCGCAGAGCAAGCGCAAACAACCCAGTCAGTCCTCCCTGATGAAGGCCTTGGAGCAGGAGAATGTCTCTCTGAAACAGGAGCTTGAGGCAAAAAGGGAGGTCACCAAGGTAGAAAAAAAACTGCTCAGACTGAGGGTCCTTATGCATGTTGATTATGCGATGGCTGTCTAAGTGCTTTCATCTGGTTTCAGGGCTGCAATGCTGAGCAAAGCCACACAGAACTGGAGAGCCTTCAGCAAGAAAACGAAGCGCTCAAGGCACAAATGGCTCGACTGTCTTCACAGCTGGTGGAGGTACCTCATGATGCGGATGCGGTTTCCTGTTTTCTATCGAGTCTTTGCCATAAATATATCTATGGGCTGTTTTTTTTTTCCCCCAATTTATTTATTTGAAATGAGGACCAGACATATTAATGTACATTTGCATGTAAGATTGTAGCCTTGGGCTAATTTCCATCTTTGGTCCCCTACATGGTATTAAAACAATAAATAACAAATAACATGATACAGACACAGCTTGTACTAACATAATATATGAACAGAACAACTTGTTCACACAAACAGGACAACATAAAACATGGACAAAACAATAAAACAACACAAATTAAAAGGTCATCTAGAAAATATCTTCTAATATCTTTCAAAACTTTGATTTTAACGTAATATTTGTCATTGTATCTTGCATTCTTTCATGGATGATTTATAATTATTTTTCTTCTCGCCATGCAGCTCTACAGTTATTTATCTTTCTCTTCTTTCAGACACTTCAGGCTCAGTTAGCTGGACTTCTGCCTCCATCACCTCACAGGGTACCCAGAGGACAACATCGTGGTGAAGATCTAGACAATGTACAGGTACGGCTTGAAAACGAAATATTCTCCTTGATAATAAAAAGGCTCAGTGGCTAAGTCCGCTTTGCAGTTTAAGTTGAGCTAAAAACCGGAGGATGTGCAGTAGTAGCGCTGCATTATTACTCATCATTGCTTAACATTTCATCTCCTTCCAGTTTTCTTTTTGTTTTTGTTTTTTTCATCATTTTTATTTGTTGTCTTAATAATTGATAAGACCTTTGCCTCACGGTGGATCTGGTTATAATGGGATACACTGGGAGCTAAAATGTATTCCATCCACTCCAACCTCTCAATTCAGGGGCTATTATGGAATAATTTTGTAGCAAAGTCTGGGGAAAGGTGTCATGAAATTTTAAGCATTAAAAACTGAGATGAAACTAATCTGCCTTAAAGATGGGGTCATTTTCCAAGCACCTGAGTCGAGCATTTCATTGTGGTGATCCTTATTTTCATTTCCCATTTCCTCTTGAGTTTGAATCCTGGGTTTGCTGTACTTTTTTTTTTTTTTTTTCTTAGTTTTTTCCTGTCACACATCTTAGCACCTGTCTATTCTCATCTTTTTATTTCACACACTTACTGTTGACTTTATGTAGAGTTTACTCTGTCATGGCTGCATGTGTACCTACGTTGTGCCCAGAACTTAGTATCTGTTTTAGTTTTCATCTCGGTACTGAAGTAGTTTCAGTGGCGTGATCATCGGGGTGTGGTCATAGTGACTGTTTGTTTTTCCTTTCATTTTACTCATGTTGCACAAACATCCGTCTGTTTCTACAGACAGATGTAGATCCATGACACTAGTCATCCTCAGCAGAGTTGATTTACAATTTAAAATGTACAGTATTGAGCAAAAGTCTTTAATTTAATGTGCCATTTCTTTAAATTTTGCTTCCAACGAGCCTGACTTTCCTGCATTTTTGCAGTTCATCAGGCTTTCTGAAGTTCTTCTAGTCTTTCTTTGGACAGTGGCTGCTCTTTTTTTGTTTAATTTTGTTTTTACTCAATTTCAGTCCACTCCTTGTAGATACGTCATCCTGGTGATGTCTAAAAAAAACTGAGAAGGGGCTCAAGACTTTTGCACAGTACTGAATTTTGTGTGCATAGTTGCATTAAATGTAAATTTTGCACTAGAGCTGAATGTTTGAATACCACATCTTTGTTCACAGCTACATCGCAAAGTATGAGACTAATTATGATGCTAAAGATGCACTGATGAAAATACAAAATGCTTTTTTTTTTCTTACTTTACATTTAGAAATAATTAATCCAAAAAACATTGCTATTTTCTCCAAAACTGCACAAACCTGCAGGGCCTTTTTAGGAGCTTAAACTGCTTTCCTGAATGAAAGGACTTGTTCAATAGAAGCAATTCATAGAGAAAATCATCTTCTGCCAATAATCAGTTGGTGCTTTTATTATATGTAACCATATCATTAAATGAGCAACATGCCTGCATTACTCAGACTGTTTGATTTTGAAATGACAAGTGGCTTTAAATGAGATTTTACATACAATTAAGAAATATAAGGAAAATAAATAACTCTTTCTTTTACTCCTCCTAGTTTGTTTTTGTCCCATCATTCCTGCTGCACATGCTGACTTTAATACTGCCAAAATCAATTGCTAAAGATCATCAATTTAGTAAAATTTTACTATTCACTAGAATTATCACATTTGAAAAATTTGTCTTTTGCATGTAGTTATAAAGATTATCATTATTATCATTATCATGAGCCAAATTTCCAGGCGTAAATGACCTAAAATCCTGCTGAAGCATCTAGTGTCTGGCTACGCTGTGTAGGTGTTTAGGATTAGCGGAGAGGGTGGAGCTCTGGTGAAGTGTACCTGCCTTTTCTCTCCAGGGGGCGATGCCGGAGCAGCGGGCGGCTCATGCAGACAGCTACCGGCGGATCGGTGGATTGTAACGTCGGCCTCTCGCGCCTGCTCTTCGCTTTAGCTTCTCCTCATTCTGCTGTTCCTCTGCAATGTTTGGAGGGGAAATCTGACTGATGCACATGATGCCACGTTTTCTGCATCCTTATAGGAGATTGTGAACTATTGCGGTGCCTCATTCAAAAGGCTCAAAGGTGTAATTGTATGTTTGTGCTACTAGGTGGCAGGAAAACACACAGGGTTATTTTGTTTTTTCCCAAAGGGATTTTAATCGCAACAATGACAATATCACTGAGAATATGAATTTGTCAGACATGCTGTAAAAGTGTATTTTGACAAACTTGGACCTGACCTGTTGTAGTCTATAAATGTGTCCTGATTACAGGGAACCTTCTGGGTGTATTTTCTGGAAATGTATTGCACTTCTGTTTTATAACTGTGACAGGGTATATGTGTACATCATCCTCGGAGGCTAAATCTTGTGACAGTTTGCCTTATGATCGAGGAGGAGCGTTACACTGAGGCGCACTTTGTGCCTTCTGAGCCTTTTCTGTCAATCAAATCATTCTTGTCTGGTGACGTTCCTGTCTGAGTTTCTCTCTGGAGGTTTTTCCTTCATTGTGACCCCATGTTCCACATTTAACACTTTTGAGGAAATGTGTTCTGGACCTGTTTTCCGTCACTCTTGCACAACCAAAGTAAATCGCATACTTCTCATTTGAGTTTATCTCAAAGAATGACTTGACACTAAACTTTGACCATTATATTTCTCAACCTTATTTGGTGTTTTTATTAGTTTTGATTAATAATACAGTTGTCTGTTTTTAGTTTTAAATTTAAAGACTTTTCCCCATCATGTATAGAATTAAAGTTTTGTTTTATTTATTTTGTCCTGATAGGGTTTATTTTATTTATACATTAAATTATTTTTGTAGAGGTAAATGGAATTTATGGAGTAATTTTATACTTATTTATATTTTATTTATTTTTTAGAGCATCGTCCTGTCCTTTAGAAATGTACCAGAAATCATTTAATGCACAAGTTGGATTAAAAAAAATAATAAAACAAGTAGCTGAAAAGAAATTCTCTTGTATGTTCTTTCTGTCTCTGCATCCTTTATTTACATCCTATCTGAACTTAAAGTTCACGTTTTCATAAAATTATTCCATCTGCATTTGCATGATATCCTTGACTGTCTTCTCGACAGGATGAAAGGGAGAGGAAGATGAAGAACATGGAGGAGCGCATGAGGGAAATCGAACTGTCGCTGCATAACGTCAAGCTGCTGCTTAAAGAGAAGGTTGCTCAGCTGAAAGATCAGGTCAGTTCAATATTCTCATTAAGGGATGTTTGCACACAAATTTTGTGTTTTCAAATCTCTGAACAGAAACACTATGAAACGGCAACAGTTAATATCAATTTGGGACATTACAGACCTGTACAAAGGAAATTTTAGATTTTATCAGTTTATAGAAAATTTTTACATTTATTTTTTTAAGGTAAAAATAAATAGAAAATTAAATGTGTAAAATATTTTCCCTGATTTATTAAATACTAAATATTAGATATTATATAAAATATAGAAATTTAATATTAAATATATATTTACTAATTGATTTTTATTTATTTATTTATTTATTTTTGTCATGGTGTACATGATCCTAAATGAGGCGGGACCAAAATGTCAGGGCCATTTATTTTTATTTTTTCCCCTTTGATCTTTATGCTTTTTCTCCCCAGTTCTTCTCTTTATGGCAGAAAAATGCAGAAAGTATCCAAGGTTTTGGATTCAGTATGATGGGTTTTCAGCATAAGCAGTGTGGACAGTTTTGGTGTTATTCCTCTCAATGCCAGTGGGGAAACAAAGTTTTATATTCAGGTTAAAAAATATATAGTTTTTCCCCCGAGTCATTAGATCCTTTACATTCATCTATTAAACAACTAGGTCTCCAGTCAAGTAGTTAAAACTGCTTTTACTGAAGTACTGTGAATGTAGTAATTGCTGCGTGCCTGTGGATGATACTGCTGCATCAGCTAGAATAATTAATGCCTTGCTCATTTTCTGTCTGACTGTTTTAGCTGCACAAGAATGGCAAAGCAGATGTGCTGATCAATGACTTGTATGTGAGGAGAACGCGCAGCTGCTGAAGGCTCTGGAGATAACAGAGCAGCGGCAGAAAATTGCAGAGAAGAAGAACTACCTGCTGGAAGAAAGCATCTCCAGCCTTAACAAGATCGTGCGAGATCTAAACCCATCGTCTCTTCCAGCTCTGCCTTACAACTATAAATGTCCATAATGGTATCTCAGAAACACATTAACATTGTATAAACCAACCAAACGTGTTTTTTGTTTGTTTTTACTGCAGGGACACTTGTGCAACAAATCCAGCCAGATGAATGCTGGAATGTTTTTTATCTTATGTAAATCTTTTCTAAAATATGCAGTATTTTTTATTTGTCTTTACTGTAAACAACAAGATAATGTGCTTGGCCTTTATGAACCAAATAGGAGGTCCGATTGTAAAGGAGATGTATTGCTATTTCACAGTAATTTATGATTTTTAAAACATTTTTTTTCTTACAGCAGCAACTGTTCATTGGCACTGGAATGTGTACTTTACACAAGTGCAAAAACTGTACCATTTCCTTCTGTAGCCAGAAACAAAATCCATCTGTTGGTGGTAAAGAGGCAACTAATTTCCACATCAAATGGCAGATAGACTTCCACACCTTAAGTTGCAATACTTAAACTGAATTAATCATTTGAAAAAAAAAAAAGAATGATCTGTTGTAGTATGTAAAGCTGCAGTTAAAGACTTTGCCATCATGAATGTTTGGGGTAAAAATGAAGGGACCTTGTCTAACTGCTGCTGAGTGAGCACTAAAGTGCAAGCAGGGTAATGTCTGTGTTACAGGTGTAAATAAAATCTAATTGACTGTAATCTGTGTCTCATCAATCAGTAATGGATTACAGTTCTAGTATAAATATTTGACTTCACTTAGTGGTGAAAACCTTAATATCTGTCTCATGTGACTAACATCATGCCTTAATAATCTGTATTTTAAAGTGTTTTAGTTGTAGGTTTTTATTACAGTGCTCAGTAGTACATTTTAAAAGCTTTTTGAATTTCGTCATACTTTTATACATTTAGGTCAAGAAGTTATTTCTTCATTTATAAAGGCCTATTTTGTTCGGCGCGCGAATATTTTTAGAAAATGGGATAAAACGCAGATACATTATAAAAATTCCCATTCCCAGACGTCAGCAGTAGTTTCTCAACTGTCCTGCAGAGGGCGAGTTCACAGAGAGGAGGACTGTCCCAGTAAGGAGGAACAGTCCCAGTGAGAGGACCAGCGGTGCGACTGGACCGCCGCTGCTGCTGCGCAGTCGCTCCCAGTGGCTCGAGTTAGCTGGCTAATAGCTTCCAGCTAACATAAAGCAGAAAATGTTCACTCTCCGCCGGCTGCTAGCTCGCCAGGATGGTAGCAGACACTGTGGATTAATGCCATGACTTTCCCGCACAGTGTTGATGTTTCCGAGCTCCGAGTTATGCTCTCGCGAAAGAAAGAAGTAAAAACGAAGCGTCGAAACCAGCCGAGGTACACGGGAAATATGTGAAGAAGGAAACGTCGCCGCTCCTCAGAAGCAAGCGCAACAAGTAGTCTGTCCACGCTAGCTCAAGTTAGCATAAGTTAGCCCGCTAGCCGAAGTTAATCAATTTTTTAAATCGTGGGGATTTACTTTGAGGAACATTATAAAATGAATGTATGGAAACATTTTACTCGTCGTCACTGTGGTTCAGAAGTTTGGAAATCGATGTTTATTAATCTATTGCTCCGAAAGCAAACAGGCCAAAGCGGTAGTTCAGTGCCAACTTGAAATCCTTACTAAATCACTGAAGTTGCGATAACTAAATGCTAACTGTCTTAAATGATGGCAATACATCCCATAAATTTCTATGAAACCGTGTGCTTGGCCTTGTAATGCCTTTTACTGCAGCTTTACTTAGATTAGTTGTACGGGGAGAAGCCCGATATTACTATCTAGAGTCTTATGTACATCGCTGCAAACCGACTTACTGATTTAAGTTGATAGTAATTGTAATCTAATGTTAAATGGGCTGGGTGTCTTAACTGGGATGTGGTTTGTTATTAGTAGAAAACTCTTAATGGAAGGGTCCAGAGGAGGGGTTTTACTTTATTATTTTTCCTGATAAATTCATGCACCATTACTAAAAATGTGGAGAGACTTTTAATTGTAAAACATCCTTTAAATCTCTATATTCATGCGAAAATATTACATGCCAACGTATTATGAGTTTATTGTTCAATCACCTACCTAATAACGACTTGTTTGCCTAGATTGAAATTTACTTTGAAATTACTGATAAATTAATGAAATACTCTTGTTGAGCGAATGAGTTGAGCCCTATTAGTTCCATTTTTGTTAAACTCTAAAGAAAGGTTCAGCTTTTCTGTGTTGCTCTTTTAATATCTATTTATCAATGATCTAATACCCTAACTAGTTATGTGATATGCCGCATCGGATATGTTCTTTATTACCATTTTCAGCTGAATTTAATGTTCAAATGGATAGAAAAACATTGCATTTAAAAGAGAAGAAAAGAATCACTGTTGCAGTCGTGTTGTTGGCCATTTTCTGACTTTTGCTCTTTCTTCACTCACCTGGTTGCAGATCTTATGCTCCTCATTCATCCGTCATGGGCCTACTATTGACGAACGGAGGGTCCCCCACCAGAGATGGGGCTCCTCTTCCTACCCCGTGGCACCTAGCCGGGAGTCTGTGGTGCCCTGTGACAAGAGTGTCCTCCGCGCGCCTGTGCAGAGGCCTCCTCATGAGGTGGCCCGCAGAGAGAGCCACCGTATGTCGGCGCCTCCATACCTGCCTCGCAGTCTGGGAGACTTGTCTCACGACTACCGGGGCTCGTCACAGTCCTTTCTCACAGACGTAAGTCCCATGTCCGAGAACGGAGACGCTGCCCGCTATTATACCCATCTGAACCTTATTATGACAACCAGCAACACCAGCAGCAGCGCCAGCCCAGGAGAGTCCCAGAGCGCTTTCCTGAGGACTATAGATACTATGAACACAATGAACACAACTTCCAAAGATTTCCTCGCCAACACACTCCCCAGCTCCAAGTCGACCCCTCAGGTAAACTTAAAATGGCGTTACTTGTCACTTTTTATGGTATGAGTTTAAATGTTTTTTTCTCCAAATGATTTGTAAAGGCTCAAACTGATCCTATTGAAATCTTAATTTATACATACACAACTCACAAAAAGTTAGGGATATGTTGCTTCTGTATGATGTCAGAATGAGCCTAAAATCAATTACAACCTATCCAGGTGTCCAGGTGAACTTACTTAGACTTTCTTTTAAACTTTTCAATGCTCATGTTCAATGCATTGTTCAATAGTTAAATATTTTTTACACATCATGCTGTTATCTAAAAAGATTATTTACCACAAAAAATAAAAAAATGTCTTAACCATGACTTGACCTCTAAATGTTCTGGTTTAATGACATCTTGTTTCTAAACAGTCCACTTCATCATTCTGTTCAAATTTAGGCGACATCAGACCAAAACGACACCAAACACATGACAAGTGTCTGAGACATTGACATTTTTATGTTGTGGTTTACCCACCATTGTTATTAGCTTTTCTTTCAACAAATTGAAGTGGAGGAATTACCACATCATAATTCCAGTTAAATGTCCAACATTCATGAAATAATATCAATAAGGTGTGAACAGCTTCATTTTCCTTAAATTATAAGGAAAGTTGAATATCCCTAGCTTTTTGTGAGTAGTGCATGTAAATTTTATAAATTAAGATGTGTGTATAACTCTTAGCCTACACAAAGACACATACATGCACATTATGTCACATATATACATATGAAAAAATCTTTTGTGTGTGCTTATTTTTTTGTTGGTCCTGTTGTCTTTTTTTTTACAGTTCAACTCTGGGTCCTGAGAAATGCAATTTCATTGAAGTGGGCAGTCCCAATATATGATTACTGTTTTTTGAGTATTCTGGGTGGGTTTAAACCACACATAAACCACTGAGAGGAATGCAATCCACAGCTTTCCATACCCAAAGGTACATCGTTTAGTTCCCAGTTTTCCTGAGAGATTAAATATTTGCGTTTTGCTGCTCTACATTGTAAACACTGGTGTTCTGTTTGTAGTTTCCCGTGAATTAGAAATGTGGGAGTCGCAGGAGATTTTCCAATTCTCCCAAAACAATAGAAAAACTTTGTTTTTGTGTTGTCTTTTCTTTTTTTCGTCTTCTTTTCTTATTTTATTTTGTTTTCAATGTGTAGAATTAAATGCCATCAGACCTGCCTATCACATTTCATGGAGCTTGTTTGGGGTAAAGTTTTACGAGCATTTAAGGCTCTGCATTTTTTAGCCTCTCTGCTAAATCTTCAACCTGCAAGCTGGCAATTTGCGGATCGCCCCAAGTCGTTTGTGCTCGTCATAAACTGCTCAATGCTGCTGTCTTGGTGGCCATGGGCCTGTCTTTTGTTTGTTCCGTCAAGATGCTCTGCAAGAATTTTTTATTTATTAGTGATGACAGTAGCTATTTACTTGAATCCCCTCAGCTACTTATTCACACTTGTCTACGCGTGTACATTTTATAACATCTAGCCTCTGAAGTTAACTGCGCATAAGAGCATGGTGACAGATAAATCACTCACGCTGAATGAATGTGTGATTGCTCAGCAGATAAGATGAGTCCTGCAGACAGGAGTGTCATCTTCGACACCAAATAGCATCGCATAGCAGCCAATTTTGAGTTGCAACATGCCAATATTTTGCTGAAGCGCCTCTTTTTCAAAGTAACGTACTCATTTAATATTCAACTCATGGTGCTATTTTAATGTCTCCTAGCGTAGCAGTGGCTATTTTTCTGTTTGATCTGCTCACTTCCTAGTATACATCAATAATAACACTTGTATCGGATGTAGCTTTCATGCAGCTTTGGAGACTAGTAAATTAGAAATGCACCGGTTCAATACCCGGATTGGATATCTGCTCCGATATTGACAAATTAGCTGGATTTTATATCAGATGAATGTGGCCGATCCAGCATTGCGATCCAGTCTTTTCTGTTCTTATTAATCATAACAAATGTACATTTTGTTATTTGTTGAGTAAATAAAATTAAGTACATTTATATCTAAATATAATTTACCTTTTTTTTTTTTTTTTACAAGGCTAAATGTTCATGTCAAGCCTGGCTGATGCCTTCTCTCACATCGCAAGGCATAGTTTATTCATTCAACAGTAGTATCAGATCGGTATCGGCCGATAAACTCAGCCAGGTATCAGTATTGGATTGAATAAGAAAAAACTGGATCGTGCATCTCAATGAATCAGAAATTTGGCTCCCCAGCTTTTGGAAATGACCTGTATGAACCAATCCCCTGTAGCTCCACAACATATTCAACAACAACCATTTCCCATTTCAAATCTATTTTCCCCAGCACTGCTCCATTTTGTCCAAGTGACTTCTGAAGGACATGTTTCATCCTAAACATGGCTCAATAGGGGACATTGTATTTCTAAGATTACCCATAACCTTTACAGGTGAGGCTTGTAGCTATTTTTTTCAGATTGTTCAAATATTCCAAGCTATTTATTTACCCCTGTCTGTCTTGATTATCTCTGGTCTAAACATCAACTGTAGCTCACAAAATTGTCTTTGATTCACTTTCAGTCATTCTGATTGTTTATTTGTTGATGCACTGTTAAACTCAACAATTCGTACTCGTGTATTGCAAGCTGTGGTGGTCAAGCAAAGCAGTGAAATCCTGTGAGTCTTTGTTTTAATGCTCTGAGGCACAAATGAAAAAACACACAATCTGTACAAATGAGTAACGCTACATTAATAGATTTATACATTAATACAGCTGAGGTAAACTTCCTGAAGACTGCAGTGAGTGACTCCAGTGACCAATTTAACATCCGCCTTACATCCTGTCTGTTCTCTGAGCTCTTTCCAAACGGTAAAAGTCAGTCCAGTATCGATTCTCGCCTTATCTCATGCGCCATCTCCTCCGTCAGTATATATTCTTGTGTTTCTTTGATGAATCAGCCACCATGCATGCTTAAAGCGGCATATATGTTGACATCCAGTTGCTGGTGGTTTCTCAGCCTTGTGATGCTGCAGGGCAACAACAGCTCCAGAAATGTAAATCATGGATACCATTATGCCATGAAAATTAGTGAGAAACACGTATTTTTAGGGCCTAAAAGTTACACAGTTTGCACATATTTAAGTAGCACTATCTCATGTCTTAGACTCAGTGTAAATAAGAGACTCAGAGTTTAATAACTTTTATTCTTCTAAACTGGGTTGGATTCAGTGAAAAAGCTCTGAACAGTTCAAGTTTTGGCTTTGTTGATGGAAAAGCTCTTTTGTAACACATGTTGCAATCGCTCAGCCTGTCAGGTTGTCAAAGTAAAAAATATTCGCCATACCATTCTTGGACTGTATTTTTCAGTGAGTGTATTCAGTAAGAATCTGATTTTTTTTTTTTTTTCCTTTTAAATAAAAAAAAAAGGGGGGGGGGGGGGTGGAAGATGATGAGGTGGAGGAGGAGGAGGGAGGAGGAGTGCATATCTGTGGAGCACTCACACATTCATCCCTTCAACTCAGCAGCTGGCAAGAGCTCCAGCTCTCTTGCTGTCACTCTCCTGCAAACTTTATCAGATTGTAGTCGCCATTTTGCCGAGATACTTTATCCTCTGCACGTTCTCTTTCATTTTCAAGCCGTCCTCAGTCCCCACAAGCTCATTCGTTTTGAGTCATGATACTCCTCAGTCAGTCTAACTCATCCGTGCAGCTGTCGGCTCGACATTCCTCGCTGACTGTATTCACTAATAAAAGTACAGGACATGTTGAATGAGCCCGCTCTGCTGTCCGGGGTTTGTTCTCTTAAGTGAAAGCGTCTGTGTACGTGTGTGTGTGTGTGTGTGTGTGTGTGTGTGTGTGTGTGTGTGTGTGTGTGTGTGTGTGCCTGACCAAGCATAGATCTCTGGCTTCCTGTCCAAAAGTAACAACACTCCCACTTCCTACCATTCATCAAACATTATCAATCAGAGCGAGATGCTTCATCACAACAGTCACAAAGTTGAAGCGATTAGGCGGCCATGTCCAGAGTCACATCATTTCTTAAAGCTTGAATAAGTCATACTTTAAGTAGTTAATTGCTGTCTCATCCTGCTGCACATTCAATTGACCTTTTAAACGCTGTGCATTCCTCTGCTTTAAATGACACTTTCCCACACATGCAGTTTTTTTCTTTCCCAGAGGCACTTTTAACTGACAGCTGCTCCGCTGTCCACTGTATGTTTGGTCAGATATCTTTTCCTCTCCCTCCAAGTTCCTTTTAAAAAAATGTTTGTTTTCCTCAGGCATAGGTCGAATACAGGCCAAGTCTCTTGGGAACCTCTCCAGTCTAACGGGGAGAGGACCTCCCCTTCCGGCCGGTTGGACTGTTGACTGGACCATCCGTGGCAGGAAGTACTACATCGACCACAACACCAACACTACCCACTGGAGCCACCCTCTGGAGAGGGAAGGGCTCCCTCCAGGCTGGGAGAAGGTGGAGTCGGCCGAGTTTGGGGTTTATTACGTAGATCACATCAACAAGAGGGCGCAGTATCGACACCCCTGTGCTCCTAGGTATGCCATTAATCTAAAAACAAAAAGTATTTTATTTAATCAAGCTGGGGAGTTTTTTTGGATTTAAGTGACTAAAATCTAGAATGAGATGAAAATAAAAGCGTCTTTTAATTCCAGCGTTCCTCGCTATGATCAGCCCCCACCACTTCCCCCTCCTGTGACTTACCAGCCACGAGCTCCAGAGAGAAACCAGCCCATACTTGTACCAGCTAACCCGTATCACACAGCCGAGATCCCAGACTGGCTGCAGGTGTACGCCCGTGCACCCGTCAAGTGAGTACAGTGCTTGCAGCACCTTGAAGGCTTGCATCAGTCACCGGTAACTTTTAAATACATGATTGTTCGCTAGTAATTTTGGCTTATAGACAGCTCCAAGTCTTCGTCCTGAGCCAGCAACAGTTTAAATCAAGCAGATTAAAAGGAATAAAAGTGGTTTAATGACTGACTTTAGTTTAAATTAATTTAACTGAAGAGATTTAAACCATTAATATCTCCTTAATGTGTAAATATGTGTGAACTGATCTTACAGATATTCAGACTTCATGTCGCAGGTTTGAGGTGTTTTCTGTTTGTTTTTGTTTTCTCACTTCTGAAATCAGTTTGTCTGTTGGTTGTTTTGCTTGTGATAGAGAAGCTTAACACATCTGAAGAATTATAACAGAATCTCAAGTTTAAAATCAGAAAACTTTGCTGGTTATTCTCAAATCTTATCCATGTTTGTTGCAATATATATTTTACAGGTTGAGTTAATAATAATAGCCCGATACTTTTAACCAGAAAGCAGCTTTTGCTTTGTGAGTATAATCATGAACTAGAATGAAGTCACTCTTCCTTTGTGTGGCTCATAATCATCTGAGTACGGTAAAATGTTGCGACAGCCGGCTTGACCTCACATACATCTAAGTGTTTTGCTCATCGCTTAAGGCGGAGCCACCCCGGGGCAATTTTGACCCATCTGGTGTCGTCGCGGAGTGCTTTTGAAGTCAGGAATGTGAGTCAGTTTGGTGTGTTCCGTGTTTTGCCTTCTGTGTCCTTAATACCGCCTGCGTTCTTTTAGAGATGAACAGAATCAATCTCAATCAGGAGAGGGCCGACCAACAGAGGAGGCAGCCTGTAAGAACAGCGACGAGACACCAGAGGAAAGAGGAAAAAACAGAAAAAGAGCAAAAGGCGGACAAAGCACCACACGCGGACCATTATTTTTAATCAAGGGACAAAGCGGGAAAAGAGGGACAGCGGGGAGGACAGGCCAGCGCGTCAGAGGAGAGACACCAGTCCATTTTTGGGGGGGGGGCACAAAGAAGCCCACGCGTGGGCACAATATTTGAGACGGGCACGAGACACCAAGCGGAGCGGGCGGGGTTCTGGGGCTTTCTCAGCGCGCGGGGGAGATCAGCCTGACCCTATTTTCTGGCGACTGCGAGGTCATCAGTCTCTCTGATGTGTCTCTACCTTAACAAAGGCTCCAGACTGCGACCAAGTGGTCGCATTTACTAATCAAATGTGAGACAGGTGGGAGATAGTTTTCATCTAGTCGCTCATGTTCGACCAATAAAAAGGCCGTTTTTTTGTTTGTTTGTTTTCATTAGTTATGATTGAACATATTTTGTTGCTGACAGACTTACAGTATGGCCAGTTTGCATAGCGGCTTCATTCCAACCTCCACGGTGCGTCACACTGGGAGCGTGTCAGACGCGCTGGATAAACGTCCAGCGGTCCAGGGCAAAAAAAAAAAAAAAAAGCAAACAAAAACACGAGAACCCCCAGCCTGATTGACGTCTAACTTGTTGTCACTGGTTATAACTAAATGTTTACATAGTTCAGGCGATTGCAAATCTCTGTGGGCTTTATCTTGAGATTTACTGTACGGTTCACGTGTCAGATTTCCTCTCTGGTCCTATCTGAACTGCAGACGTTTACGCGTTTTGAAAGCATGCTCTGTCAAAAATGGATCCGATGCCTATATTTAGCAGAGAGCATCTGGGGTGCATCTGATGTGAACTAAACCATTGACTCAAACAGCAGCGATTATCCCTGGAGACCACGCTGCACACGGATCCGGTGTAAATTGACCTTATTGACCAGCAACTTTCATATTTAAAGCTTTTACTGGACTGCATGGACTTGTGGTTTAGTAGTGTTTGACAGTATTTTAGTTATGATCCTAATAACTGAGCCAGAGTTTAAAGGAATAGTTCACCCTCAGAATGATTTAACTTTATTTTCCACTTACCCTGATGGTGAGTAAGACTCTGGACCACTTTTTTAATATATCAAATGCAGCCGGAGATCAGGACGACTTCTCGTTCCCCCCAATAGAGTTCGCCAGGGTCCGAGCCAAAAAGGTCCATAAAAGTCCACAAAAAATTGTCAATATTCCTCCATACTGCTCGTCCCATGTAGTCCAAGTGTCCTGAGTGGGTGGCGTCCAGAATTTACTCGAAACGACGCCAATTAGTATATTTTTAGAGCCTAAAGGGAGTATTGTTTACATCCATGAAGCGCGCACATGCGCGGTCACGAAACTACGGAAGCCTCGGTGTTCAGAGCCTACTCTGCCGATAATGCAAGCGTAGAAGAAGAAATTCACTGTTTACATTGTGGTGAGAGCGAGAGCTCTAGACAAACTGGGACAAACACAGGAGGGGTTGGATATTGATCTAAAAGAAGGAAAAAAGAAAAAAGGGAACGCGCGATCTCGTCTGCCGTGGCTTCCGTAGTTTCGTGAATGCACATCGAGCGCGCTTGCTAGGCATGCGATGTAGTCTTGTTTAGATTCTAAAAAATATACTAAATGGCATAGTTTCAAGTAAATTCTGGACGCTACCCTACCTCAGGACACTTGGATTACATGGGACGAGCAGTATGGAGGAATATTGACAATTTTTTGTGGACTTTTATGGACCTTTTTGGCTCGGACCCTGCCGAACTCTATTGGGGGAAACGAAGTACGTCCTGATCTCCGGTTGCATTTGACATATTAAAAAGTGGTCCAGAGTCTTGCTCTCTATCAGGGTAAGTGGAAAATAAAATTAAATCATTCTGAGGATGAACTATTCCTTTAACTGAGCAAAAATTGGAAAAATGGTCTTTTAAATAAAAAAAGAAAAAAAAACATGTATTTTTGCTTCAAACAGCCAATCCATGCACACGAATCTAAACTGTGCTGGATTTTAAATGATGTCACCATACAGTAAAGTAAAATTTGTGCTGGGACCACAGATCATTTAGGCAGCCCTCAAGGTGCCTTTTGAAATGCAATCAGTCTTTTCCCTCTTGTGCATCAGGTACGACCACATCTTGAAGTAGAAACTGTTCCAGCTGGCGGACTTGGACACGTATCAGGGCATGCTGAAGCTGCTCTTCATGAAGGAGCTGGAACACATTGTCAAATCCTATGAGGCGTACCGGCAGGCGCTGCTGTCCGAGGTGGAGGCCCGCAAACAGCGGCAGCAGTGAGTACGCCCAGCAACCCAACAAGAACTTCATAGGGAACATGTGATTTGTCCGCGCAGCAGGGGACGTCTCTGAGGTTTCCACGGTTTGGGAGCGGCCCTTCAGCCGCCTTTGAAATCATGATTGACTCTTAATTGCCTCCTTACCAAACACATCTGTGCCTTGGCCCCAGTCAAATATATCAACCAGGAAGTTGGGACATGCAGAGACAGAGGGACGGATTCTCACCAATGAATGAGTGAAAAGCACTCAGAGAAATAAAACGCAGTGCCTTACAACCACTGACCTGAAAACTGAAGTGTTTCATTCCTGTTTTTGACACTAAGAAGCACAGCCTCAGAAAAACCGGCGCTGGATATTTTTTTGGGAAAGCATCCTGAGATTGTGCCTTTTTAATCAAGTGAAATACAACAATTTCCCAGTGCTCATATCCCGCATACACCAGCTACTCCGTCACTATTTTCTTTTTTTGTAACCTTCATAAATTGAAACCATACTCTTATAATAACACAAACTTTGCATTGTTCTTTTTTCAATGAATTCTGTATACTTTATAAGACAATCCACCAAAACTATAACTGATATTTAAATCTGTTACAAGACATGTTTTTATTGCAAGACGGACAGCTGAGGCATCGCATCTGATGCAGCGGTTTGAGCATCTTCCAGCTCAGTTTGGCATTAATGTAAGTCAGGAATATTCTTGTGTGTTTAATGGAACATAAATAAGCTACTGGAACTTTGTTTTGTTTTGTTTTTTTAAAGAAATCTCTTACAACACACACTAAGTTTGCCAAATAAGTGCAATGTAACTTCTCCTTATCGCCTGACTTTTGTGGATTGCTCTGATTTTACTTGCAGGTTTGCATTAACATATTCTACTGATCTGTGATCAGTCAACATGAGCTTTTCTTAAGATACTCTGATTTTTTTTCCAAGTGAAGAAAAATTATGTCTTTGAAATATGCAACAAGAACCTATTTTCAGTTAATGGCCCATTTAATGGGACCTGTAATGAGATGAAACATTCGAATGTCTGAGATGGGCATTCTGCTCGGATTTCCACGTGCAAAATAAGTTTCTCTGAGACCCTCGTGATGGTCTCAACTTTTCAGAACCTGTCAGTTTGTAAATAGCTAATGTGGATTGCAAATAAGACACAAACAATAAGTCTGCAGTGAAGAAAAAAACAGTGAGTTTATTGAATAAGAATGACTAAAATGTAACTTTTCTTTGTCTTTAAAAACAACAGTTGAGCCTGAATCTGCATATCTGCCTCAGATTTATGGACATGATACTTTGTCATTGATCTAATTTAATTGTTTTCAGCTGCATCAAGTGACTGTTGTCCAGTTAGAAAGTGGTCAAAACCATTAAGGACATTGCTCCCTGCTGGACAGCAGACTGATGTGAGCTCGTGATGGTCCGGCCTGGTGGAGGAACAGAAGCAAGGTGAACGCATGAATCAGCGCATGCAGTAGATTTGGAGACGTACCGTTGTACTTAAAAGTTTACATACTGGTACCCTTCCGTACAAAGAAAACACTTAATTCACAATAGTAAATGAAATAAAGAGCGGAAAAAAACGTCATAATGAACAAAAAAATTACTAAATTGTAATTTAGCAAAATAAAACATTGATTTGGAATTGTTTTTGTCTTTTTTAAACTGTCCCAGACAAATAGCAACCCCTTTGCTCACGATCAGTGAACTGATGTTCAGAATCATTTTAATGAATTTCCATCAAATATTTATTACTTTTGTCAATTTCAACGATTTCACTGGCAGGCAGCTTATTTTTTCCCCATCTTTTAATGGGAAGGTAGCTGCCAGTGGTGCGGTTTGGGTCTTCTCCTTCCTGATTTCTGCATGCTTGTTGCACTAATGTTTCAGATCAAACTAATTTAAATGTGAGTCAAATATAACACTAGTAAACACAAAATGCAGTTTTTAAATGATTTTTATTTTTAAGGGAAAAAAAATCCAAACCCACATGGCCTTGTGCCAAAAAGTGATCGCCCCCTTAACCTGGATGGACACAGCAAGCAGCAACAACTGCAATCAGGCGTTTCATATAACTGGCAATGAGTCTTGTGTTTGACATCTATTTTTCTGGGGCCATGGAGGTTTGGACTTTTTTCTCCCCCTTACACATAAAAACTTTGATTTAAACTACATTTTCTGTTTACTTGTGTGTTATCTTTGACTCGCTACAGAATTTGTTTGATGATCTGAAAGATATTAGTGTGACAAACATGCAAAAAAAATAGGAAAGAGGCAAACAATTTTTCACACAACTGTTTGTAAACGTTCAAGCACAACTGTATTTAAAGATTGCATTTCCTTAGATTTATATTAAGGGTGCAGTTCTTGGCAGGATTTCATTGTTTTTTTTGTTTTTTTAATAATTTTATAAAAAAATTTTCAATTGCTTTCACAATCACATTGCAAATTTCAGCAACTATTCATTTAGTTTTTTTCTTTTATTAAAAAATGCACCATTAAGTTCTTAACTAAAAGAATCAGCATGCAGTGGACAGTTAATTTTTGTTGGATTTGTGATGTTGATACAGCTTTAGATAAGATTTGATTACTTAATTTTTTTTTTCATTAAAAAATGCACCATTTCTTGGCTTTACATAATGAAGTTTTAGACTTTTCTTTTATAATAATAAAAAATGCACTATGAATTTCTTGTCTGATAACAAATATAAGAAAAAAAAACCCCAAGCATCAATTTCAATAATTTGGTCCATCTGGGTTATTTCTTTGTGACTGTAATTTTGTGATGTGTGAGACTAAGCAGAGTTGACCAAGACGTTATTTCATTAAACCTAGCGATAACCCAAAGAGGATGTTGAAGAATCATTAAAGTATGTTTATTTTTTATAAACAAAATCTTGCTCCACAGTGTAAACAAATATTACTTTACCAACTCCATAAATAGACATGAAATCCAAAACAATTCCCAAAACTTGATTCCTTTGAACCTTGTGGAGTCGTAAACCGGACTAAAATGGTTTGTGAAAGCCTCACTGATGATGATTACACGCTGTGGAAGACTCGAGAAGCCGCCTCTGCTGCTGTGCTTTAAATCTTTAACCCTTGAGGTCAAACCTCACCATAAACACCCTCAGGGGTAAGCAAGGAGAGGGGAGAGGGCAGCTTAGCGAAGGATGCTGACGTCTTACAGAGCAACTGAGGGTCAAAGAGCAAGAACAACCACAGTTACATGGGCACAGCAGTCTACCGAGTCAAACAATCCCATCACCAAACAGCCTCATACCAATACCAGCGTTTTTGTCTACAAATGCAGTTGTTGTTCCTCTGTTGCCATGCAACAGATTTGAACAGATGATTTAGTTAAGTGCGTGAAGATGATGAAAGGGATCTGGAATGAAGATCCCGTCCCAAAGCCAGGCTGTGGCCACGCCCTGCAGCATCTAGCGTTGATTCCTCAGTGGCCACAGAACAGCTACATTCCTCGCATTTGCTCGAACATTCAGTGAGGAAAAACAACAATGGCTTCACCGGCCACGTCTGTGTCACACAATAGCAACTAAAATACACTCTTCCCTCCCTCAACCTGAAAGGCCAAGCATGTATAAAGGATCAGAGAGATGCTGCGTAATTACAAAACAGCAAGCAGACTAAAAAGTGAGACTTAATGCCGGCATGTTGTGTAAACTTTGAATTGATGTCACTGCTTTTGTCTCTCCAGTGCTGTATACAGGTGCCAGCACACTCCACTAAAAGCACCTCCAAACAAAGCAAACAGACTGTATACAACTAATAAAGGTACACTGAGTGCCTAGCAGAAGATGTAAAATTACTTTACATGTTATGGCACAATACCACTTTGTCACAACCATTAAAAACAAGTAATTTTTTTTATAAAGTGTACCTGATTTTAGAGCTTAAGATGACAATATTTAACCATGCTTATTATGCTGCTTCATTATTTAACACACAGTACATATTTTGGCTTTCAGCGATCACATATAATGTTCTTATTAAACAGCACTAAACTTCAAAAGAACAGAATGATCACCATGGATGGGGATTTCACAGATTTGGCTATACTTCTGAAAAGAATTGCCAGCAACAAATGATTGAAAAACTTGTCAGTTATGAAATAAGAGCTGACCGGAGGTGGATATTCAGAGATCTCCTCCAGCAGAGTGCCAGGGGAATCTGTACACGTGTGCTCATGGACAAAAGGTGAAAGACATGATGAAACTTTGCATCCGACGCTAGATGGCAGGCATCCATCCAGTAGATGCTCTGACGTTACCTATGCATGTACGTTATACAGTCCGCTATAAGGATTAAAGGAGTGACTGTGCTGAGTGGGCACGCACCAGCCGGTAACAGAAGAAAAGAGTGCCTGGATGGGCGAAGATGTTCCTCACTCCTCTTTATCTCTGTCCATCCTGAGGAAGTCTCTGCTGTGTTTTCTGTCTTTGTCTCCTCATTCCCTCTTCTTGTCCCGCTCATGAGCAGCCTCGTCCACCTGAGGCCCCGGGGAAGGCGTGGTGGTACAGGTGCCTGTGATTGGCTGCTACATTATACAGCTTGTAGAGAGCCTGCAGGGCAAAGACGGGGATGAAGATATTTAAAAGTCAGGGAATCTTACTGACATCAAAATCAGGTAAAAGAAATCTAAGAGTTAATATTCGTTCCACAGCATGCACACACAATAACATTAGTAGTTTTCCCTGTACTCATAGTGGCTACTTCTATTCTGAGTCATAACCTCTACGTGAGGAGAAAAAATCAGCATACAGGATGCAAGATGTCAACATCTTGGGGATTTTATTAAATTTTAATCTTTAAAAAACAAAAGGAACTGTTTGGCTATAAAACTGCAACGTTGTTACTTTAGTTTCTTTTTTTTTTGCTTTTTTTATGTAAAACATAGCCCCCTTTTTCGGGGGCCCCATGTCTCCCGCTGTATGCCCATTTGTTCCCTTCATGATCCCACAACCCCCCACCACACCCCACCTCCCCCCCCCCACCCCGAAACTAGTATTGAATCGACACAAATAAAAAATGACTATTTTCTTGTGTGAATCAGTGTATGGGTTCATGAACACCTTTAAAAATCACCTGTTACTGAATTTACAAGTTTAAACTGCCATTCAAACAAAATACAAGACAAAGAACAGAGAGAAACTCTCGCTTCTTATCAGCATGCAGCTCAAAAGGCAACATCGATGATGATTTGGGGGTTATAGCGGAGAAACCTGATACACTAAGCACAGGCATCTGCTCCCCTGATCCCATCTGCTTCAGTGAGGGTCTTGCTTACTTTGATTAAACTATTCCAATTTACATTATGCACACATTCTGCAGCATGCATTAATGTGATCACGTTAACTGATGAAATCCTAAACTAAGAGATGATGACAAAACATTTCTACCATGATTTAAAAAGTAATGTAAAGAAGGTGATTTAACACAGATGGTTTAATTTTTATGTAATTTAGAATAAGTATGAAAACTAACTGCTTAGAACCGTCAGTGTTGTGTTCTTGTTAAATACATCTGTTTTGGAGGGTTTTTTTGTCTTTTTTTTCCACTTTGAAATACAGATCTGGGCATGAAAAAGTTCCTCCTTTTTCTGCCAGAAGTGATGCACGAAAAGGGGATTATCACGCTTACCGGAACTTCCCGGTATTTGGGCACTTCCTCTTCCGAGCCATTTTAACAACAGCCGTTCCTGCTCTGTTATACTGTTTAAATCGGATAAACTCCAAATATACTTAAGTTTTCATTTCAGACTGAAGTCATACTAAGGAAGAAGTGGATCAAAGGGCCGAACTTTATAATAAAACAACACACGTTTGTTTGTAGTCGGTGGGGCACAACACCGCACGACACCGGCACTTCACAGCATGCTAGCATTAGCCAGCTAGCGTTTACTGACGTGCTTAACATTGTGCGTCTTAAAACACACAAACATCTGAAAATCGGGTCTGTGCCCCCCCCATTTCCAGTGGAACAACTGGGGACTGCCAAGAAAGGAGACGCTTTCAGATGCTTGTGTGTTTTCAGCCGCACAAAGTTAGACACGTCATCAAGCTGGCTAATGCTAGCCTGTTAACACGACTGCATAGTCTGCCGGCTACAAACAAATGTGTGTTGTTTTATCATAAAGTTCGGTCCTTCACCGCGGCGAATCGGTCGTTTTGATCCACTTCTTCCTTGGCATCACTCAGTCTGGAATGAAAAACCTTGCACACTCGATATAACCGATTTACAAAGTTTAACAGAGTAGTAGCCGGCAGACTACTGTTAGCAGGCTAGCATTAGCCGGCTTGATGACGTGCCTAACTTTGTGCGGCTGAAAACACACAAGCATCTGAAAGCGTCTCCTTTCTTGGCAGTCCCCAGTTGTTCCACTGGAAACGGGGGAGTACAGACCCGATTTTCAGATGTTTGTGTGTTTTAAGACGCACAAAGTTAAGCACGTCGGTAAACACTAGCTGGCTAATGCTAGCATGCTGGTGTTGTGCCCCACCGGCTGCAAACAAACATGCTACGTTGTTTTATTATAAAGTTTGGCCCTTCACTCTGGAGAATCGCTTTGATCCACTTCTTCCTTAGTATCACTTCAGTCTGGAATCCGTGAAAATTTAAGTAGGGTTGGCGTTTATTCACGTCATTTACGAAGTAAAGCAGGGACATTGAACTGGGCCGGAAGTGGGCCATCCAAGTGTTTCAAACCGGAAGTTCGGAACACGGAAGCGTGATAATCCCCCATAGTGCACCATTACTGCACTATCACTCGGTGAACGATTCGTCCCGCAAATACGCCATCACGTACGATGTCCAAACTTGGCGTATGGAAACGTCCTTGTTCCAGGCATTCATTTATGCTCTGAAATCGTTTCCCCTGGGCACACAGGCATTTCTCTGTGCGATTGAATTAGCAGACAAGTCGCTGGTAAGTGGCTGGCAGTCGGCTGAAAGGGGAACTTTTTCATGCCCAGATCTGTATAACATGTAACAAAATATTGCATGAAGGTCTGCAGGTGATTTGATCAAATCTGGTTTAATGTGAGACTGATAACATTGAAGACTTTTGGGGAAATACTGAATTCAAATAATCAAAACCTACAGAACAGATAACATCAAAATGCTTGGACAGATCTTCAGAGGGCAGCACAGAGCAGCTTATCATAAGTCGGGTCTGGAGCAGGGGTGCCTACGTTCGGTAAGAGCTACTATCCTGCAATTTTTTAGAACATACCCTCCCCAACACACGTGAATCAAATGGCTGATTACCTCATGCACGTGCCATTCAGCTCTGCAGAGGCTGGTAACGAGCCATTCATTTGATTCAGGTGTGTTGGAGAAGGGATGCAACCAAAATGTGCAGGATAGTAGCTCTGGAGGACTGGACTTGGGCACCCCTGGGCTACGGCATCTTTCAGAGCAGAGTGGAGCAGTAAATCTGTTGCAGAATAAGAATTTCTATCGTAGAAATTTGATTTACAACTAAAAATGTAGAAAAATGACACAAATGAAGCATTTATTGCCCACACTAATGGACTTCTCCAGAAGCTCACTCTTACCTCATTTGTGCTCCCCTGCAGAGGCATTAAAAAGAAATGGATACAGACAACGTGAGTGGGTATAAACACAAATAACACAGTAAGGCATGTCAGCCTTATCCAATAATAGTGAATTGTTGCTTAACTGGATCTGAGCTTGAACAAGTTTTCAACAAGGGAGTTGTTGCCACCTAGTGGTTAAAATGCACTATTTCACCTGAGTTAGACAGATGTAGCTTGATGTGGTTGTTACATTTGTCTCTGCTACTTTCTTAACCTGCTATCTTTGTTATTAAAATAAGTATGTGTGTGTGTGTGTGTGTGTATGGCTTTCTTGGATTTACCTGGTCCCACAGTGCACCTGCCACCTGGTCGATGACAGCGCCCAGTTCCCTGTATTCCCCGGAGTACCGGATGTAGGCCCAGGTGCAGAGAGTGATGAGAGCCAGACCGAGGATCATGTTACACAAGCTGGCAATGATGTCCACGCCCACAAAGCCTGTGATCCCCGCAGCCACGTACATGACAAAGATGACCACGAACAGCGTGGCCGGCGTGCGGGCGGCGTGGAAAATGTTCTTGGAGTCATTGTGCTTGATGTACTGGACAAACACCTCGTCGATCTCTCCCTCCAGCTGCTGCAGGTAGCGGCGGCTGAACTCCTCGCCTCCCATCTTCTTCACGCCGCGGAACAGCTGCAGGGCCTCCTCTCTGATAAGGCCGTGTCGAGCCTGCAGCTCGCTGGGGGCCAGGAAGGGCCGATCACCCCCGCACACCTGAGAGCAGAAACACAGGGTATCAGACAACAAGTGGACGACGATGGTGTCAATGAGAAGCTTTTGTCCACCAACCTCCTCCATTTTTTTGTTGTACAAATCCTTTGCAGCTGCAACGGCTGCTAGATTATTCGCCTCGGCTGTGGCCTGAGTGGAAGCACAGTGATCATTTCTTAAAATAGAAGACAGTAAAATACTATAGAACAGCAACAAACATAAACAGAGCCAAAACATGACTAAAAACACACCTGGAGCATTGACTTTGGATGTGGCAACTCTTCACCTTGATAAATTTTGATGTATGCCTGAAACACAAGACAGATGTAAGGTCATGAGGTAGAAATAGGTTGTATGCATACCAACATACAGCTTTAAAGGGATAATGTGTAACTTTTGACCCAAACATCAGCCTATCATAAGTAATAGTAGATGATTTCTTGGGTTACTTGATGGATGTCGGCATAGCTGTAGCTGGCATTTAGGACACCAAGGTGTGGACCTCTGTATTTTTCCGCGATGTATATACATATGATTAATAATATGATAAATTATATTGAAATTTCATATGATAAATTAATCAAATAACCACATGGCTTAAAAGCATTCACTTGAGAACACAGACCTGAGAATGTGGATTGATACTGAAGCACTGACTCTTTCTCTACCAACAATTTATATTATAGAACTGATCCTCAAGTTAAATCATGTTATTCATTGTTCTCATGAACACGAACACAATAGAAACTAACTAAACTGTACAAATAAGTAAGAACTATTTCTTCTTCCGCCTTCCAATGTGCGAAATAAGGCGCAGCGTAGCGTCTCAGCAGCACACCGCTTGCTCTGTCATTGACCACTGATCAGTCATCAACACAGTAACACAGCAAATTCCGATGTATTTTTTTCAGAATATGGAGAGTAATTATTTATATACACATAACATGGTGGACTTCAGTATTTTTTAACCTCTGGCTACGGCCCTGGATGTTGGTGCTCTGAGGGGGCTGCCCTCCTCAAAAACTGGACATTGTAACTTTGCAGGAGCAGATCCTTCTATCTTGGATCATGTGACCTGGAGCTCTTTGCTTTATGGCTCAATGACTTTGCTATCAGTTGATCAAAGTGGTCTGCAAACATGATTCCAAAACACGGATAGAGACTGTTTAATTTTGTGACAGCTGTGTGGGAAGTTACAGGTTTAGTGCCCCTAGTGCAGTGATCACCAATCCCGGTCCTCAAGGACCGGTATAGGGGATTATCACGCTTCCGTGTTCCGAACTTCCAGTTTGAAACACTTAGAGGGCCCACTTCCGGCCCAGTTCAATGTCCCCGCTTTACTTCGTAGATAACGTGAATAAACACCAACCCTACTGAAATTTTCACGGATTCTAGACTGAAATGATACTAAGGAAGAAATGGATCAAAGCGATTGATTCGCCGCGGTGAAGGGCCGAACTTTATAATAACAAGCTGGCTAATGCTAACCTGCTAACAGTAGTCCGCCAGCTACTACTCTGTTAAACTTTGTTAATCGGATAAACGCCAATGCCAAGTTTTAATTCCAGACTGAAGTGATTCTAAAGAAGAAGTGGATCAAAACGACCGATTCGCCGCGGTGAAGGACTGAACTTTACAATAAAACGACACACGTTTGTTTGTGGCCGGCAGACTGCGCAGTCGTGTTAGCAGGTTAGCATTAGCCAGCTCGATAACGTGCCTAACTTTGTGCGGCTGAAAACACACAAGCATCTGAAAGCGTCTCCTTTCTTGGCAGTCCCCAGTTGTTCCACTGGAAACGGGGAGGTATAGACCCGATTTTCAGATGTTTGTGTGTTTTAAGACGCACAATGTTAAGCACGTCAGTAAATGCTAGCTGGCTAATGCTAGCATGCTGTGAAGTGCCGGTGTTGTGCCCCACCGGCGACAAACAAACGTGTGTTTTATTATAAAGTTCGGCCCTTCACCGCGGCGAATCGATCGCTTTGATCCACTTCTTCCTTAGTATCACTTCAGTCTAGAATGAAAACTTGAGTATGTTTGGAGTTTATCCGATTTAAACAGTATAACAGAGCAGGAACGGCTGTCGTTAACATGGCCCGGAAGAGGAAGTGCCTAAAATCCGGGAACTTCCGGTAAGCGTGATAATCCCCTATCCTGCTGGTTTTCCAGGTCTCCCTGCTGCAGCACACCAGAGTCAGACTCAGACAAGCTCTGGACAACTCTGCTAATTAGTCAATGATTTCAATCAGGTGTGTTGCAGCAGTGAGACATGGAATACCTGCAGGATACCGGTCCTTGAGGACCAGGATTGGGGATTTCTGCCCTAGTGGACAAAAGTTACACAGTGTCCCTTTAAGCCAGTCTTTCTCAATTCCGGTCCTCAGGACCCCCTGCCCTGCATGGCTTCAATGTGTTCCTACTTCAACACACCTGATCTAGATGATTGAATTCTTCATCAAGTTCTTTGTAGTGTGTTAACGAGCTATTCATTTGATTCAGGTGTGAAAGCAGGGTTGCCTAGAAGTTATGCAGGGCAGTGGGTCCAGAAGACTGGAATTGAGAAACACTGCTTTAAAGGGACACTGTGTAATCGGGAGCAGCTCCCTCGTACTTTTCATGCTGCATTCGCGTGAAACCGGGCAGACCGACGACATCCGCTGCATGTAAAGTTATCACCGGCCTCTATGTGCAGACGTGGTCCGTCAGTTACAGTGACATCAGTCCACATCTGTTCGGTTGTCATGGCGATGTCGTATTGTTTTCCCTGACCTATGTTTTACCGTCTTTCGCTCGGCTTCATTGATTAAAATGGCATCTGGTTTGTTACCAACGGTCGTCTGCCCGACTGCACGTGAACCCAGCGTCAGTGAGACGCTAGTCTCTCCCCCCACTGCAGCGCGGTGACTTTTCAAAGGCATTACCTCGAACTGAGCTGAAAACTCCGGTGTGTCCGGTGAGTTTCTGTGTTTTCCTACCGTCACGCTTCTCCCGAACGCAAAAACATGGCGATACGACATGGCAGCCTCCACCGAGCCGACCCGCTCGATGTGTAAATGAATGATACGAACGGCAAATTTAGAACTTAGAGGAGCACTTCAGTTTGTTGATGGGAGTGATTACTGATTAATGAAAAAACACTTTTGAACCAAATAATCAGTTTTCGTGAATAAAACACAGGAGAACTTACACAATATCCCTTTAAGCAGTTCGTGGTCTAAGGAAAAGGATTAGGGCCGCTGAAGAAAAAAAGTTAAATTCTGAGAAAAAAATCAGAATTCTGACTTTTTTCTCTGATTTTTTTTTCTACAGTGGCCCTAATCCTCTTCTGTGGTGCTCCTTATACACTGCCTTGCCCCCCAAAAAGTAGCCACCTGGATTTAACTAAGCAAATAGGTACGAGCCTCCTATTGGATAATTACTGCATGGGCCTTTATCTTTCAGCTGGCAACAAATTAGCTAACCCCAACTGGTGCAGTGAGTTGCTTCTCATTTCCTTATCAACTATGTGAAAAGACACATCCCATGGTCGTGGAAAAGATGTTAGTTTGTCTGAGAAGGGTCAAATCATTGTCATGCATCAAGCAGAGAAAACGCCTAAAGAGACTGCAGAAACTATTAAAATGGGGTTCAGAACTGTCCAACGCATTATTAAAAACTGGAAGCATAGTAGGGACCCATCGTCTTCCAGGAAGAAATGTGACCAGAAAAAAATCCTGAATTTTCTGCGATCACTTAAACATTTGGTGAGATCACATCAAAGAAAAACAACAGCAGAACTGTTGAACTAGTGAAGTAAGAGCATTTCCACATGTACAACGTGAAGGGAACTCAAGGGATTGGGACTGGACAGCTGTGTAGCCTTAAAAAAAACACTAATCAGTCAGGCTAAGCAGAAAAAAAAGCATAATGATTGGACTCTGGAGCAATGGAAGGTCATGTGGTCTGATGAGTCCAGATTTACCCTGTTCCAGAGTGAGGGGCACATTGAGCCCATTGAGAGTTTTTGGGATGTGCTGGAGAAGGCTGTGGTCAGACTACCATCATTCAATGCAAGGTCTTGGTGAAAAATCAATGCAACAATGAATGGAAATAAATCTTGTAATATTGCAGAAGCTTATCAAAACAATGTCACAATGAATGCTGCCGTAAACAAAGCTAAAGGCGGTCCAATAAAATATTAGTGTATGACCTTTTTTTTGGTGGCTACTTTTTTTGGGGCCAGGCAGTGTAGGTGCTCTCAGATCTGTGGTCTCCTATGCATTATTACAGCCCTTCATTCTGACCTTAAAGTACTCCAGCAGGCCTCTGCAAGTGATTTTACTTCCGTTTATCTCCTTCACGTCGATGTTTCGAGGACTGAGAAGCCAGGGTACCAGAATCTTCAGGTTGTTAATAAACTCCCCATCGATCTCTAGACAAGAAGGAAAACGGCATGTCAGCATTCAGAGCGTGTACTGACATCTAGGAGCAGCCTTTTACCAGGTTTAAACACTAAAACTTCATTTATAAATGCAAACTTACCACAAAAAGCGAGGATATATGAGTTTGGTTGATTATTTCTTCCCTTTAATAAGACCAACTGGTGTTTGAAATACCATTTTTAATGGCTCCTCAAATTGTTTTATCATTGGGGGGGCTTGAGTTCTTACACGAGTAAAAGTTGCAAACTATGTGCAGCTTTATTCATTTATTTGTATAAATATGACCAAAAAAAAATGTGCAAAAACTTGAATGTGTCTTTTCTTTAAATATAACAAAGTTAATAAAGGAGGAACTGGTGGTTCCAGTGAGCTATAAATGCAGCATGCCCTCCATCTGAAGTCCTCATTTGGAAGTTTGCTGAGAGAAAATACATTTTAAATAGTCATTAAAACCCATTATGTTGTAATTTGCCCAAAACTTTACATTCTAAATGCTATCTAGTCTATTTTGGAGAGTTTCAAAGCTGCATTTTGGTCAACTGCCTTCCTTTGACTGATACAGTCGTCCTCAAATTTATTCATACGCTCCCATTAAAGAAGGAAAAATTAGCTCTCAGTGAAATAAGCTGAAATTAACAAAAGTAATGATACATAAAAAATTTAATAAGATGCACACAAACAGACCCACAAGCTCACAAGTGAAAATAGATACCTTTAATTCTTCCATCAAAGTGTGGGTTGGTGGCCACTTTGAGGCCAGGATGAGGCATCAGGAAGCAGGAGATGTTGGTGAAGCAGGAGTGGATGTGTTTCCGGACGTTCTGCAGCTCTTCATGCTGGTTCTCTGAGATCTGCATCACACACACAAGCACGTGTTTCAGCTTAAGCTGAGCTGCCGAGGGAACCGATGTGGCTGCGATTCAGCCTCAGAGCATCTGCTACGTCTGACCTTCAGTCTCTTCTCCAGGAACTTCATGCCTCCTTCTTGTCCGTAGGGAAACTCGTACGGAAAGCTCCAATCTCGAACCAGGAATATCATAGACTTGGAAAGAAAACACACCATCATTTTCTTCTGAACTGATGTATAAATCACTGGACTGCATGCAAAAAACACAAAGCTGATATTTTTAACAATTTAAACTAATTATCTGATTATTCAGCATATTATAAAACCCAGTATCAGCATGTACCTGGAATGGTTTGAGGAAAGTCTCCTCCATTGCTAGTCTGCCGTACTCTGTAAAAAGCTGAAAGAAATACAATGAAATCAGCAACATTAGGAGTCTTTTTTTTGTTTTCACACCACATATTTATTCAAATACCACTAACAAAGTTGTAACTTCAACCCCTTGGCAAAAACGATGGAATCACGACTGTTGGAGGATGTTCATTCAGCTGCTTTGCTTGTAAAGAAATAAACAGATCATATTGGTCTGCAGTTCAAAGAGACAGAATGTAAACTAACAAGCTGTTGCACTGATAAGAAACAGCCCAAGCATGAGAAACACGATAAAAAAAATGTGGGGAAAATTAGAAAAACTACAAACAAAATGAGAAGCTTGTAAAAGGGATACATACAGATCAGCTAAGGACGATGTCAAAGCATCGGGAAAAGAAACGAGGCAATGTTTGCGCCTGAGCTGCGAGAAACTGGCTATAGGGGAAATGGGATTTCCATCCAGAAAAGCCCAAACGAGAACAACCAGTAACAGTAAGTGACAAAGAAAAACAGAAGACAAGAACTAGTTGGGATCTGTAGATAACTGGATGAAAGCGATTTTCAAAGAGGAATCAGAAGAGATTCAGAGATGATGCTGTTTTTGTTTGTTGCAGCTCACAGATCAAACAACAGTCATTGATATAAGTATGATGTCAGGAAAATAGGGTCCATGAAAACTTTGGAAACTTTTCTCATTCTGTCATTCAAAAGGAGATTTATTTATGTTTGACATAGGCCAAAAATGAAAAGAGCGCTTGAATACAACGGATGATATCACGATAAATGAAAACTTGCGCTCAATCCAATACAAAATCATGCATAGAATCTACTACATGCAAGATAAAATGCATAGGTACTATAGCAACACACCAGAAACCTGCCTGAAACGTGGGAGTAAAGATTCCTCATGCATTCCTTTTGGGAATGTACCAAAATTCAGAAGATTTGGTATGATGTTGAAAATTGGCTCTCAAAGGTAATTAAAATTAAATTAGACTTTGATCCATCAATTTGTATCTTCCACGATCCATCCAACAATACCACTATAAGATATCCAGGTAGTTGGATCATTATGTTTTCTTCGATAGTTTAAAAAAAACTCATATTAAAAAGTTGGAAAGCAATTAAATCTGCAACACTAAAACAATGGAAATATTAAATTACATGCTATTTTAATATAGAAAGTCTTCTAGCCACAGATAATAACAAAAAAGACCAGTTTGTGATTGTGTGGGGAGAGATAATGAAGGCAATAGAGAGGTGATACAGAATATACTGAAAGGAAAATAATATTCTAAATAAGGAGGAGAAAAAAGCAACTTGGGGAAGCACAGATGGGCAGTGAGAATGTGTGAGACTGAAGTTTCTGTGGTTGTTTCTTTGTTTGTTTTTGTATGGTTTTTTTTCATGTTATTGTTTATGTAAAATGAAAAATAAAATCATAAAAAAACAAAAGGAGATTTATTTTCAACATGATAGTCCATCTCTGTACAAAGGGAAGAGATCCAGCATCAGCTGTGTGGCATAGTGAGCCGCAAACGGTCGAGCTCTGAATCACACTGAATATTTATTACTTTTATCGGAGATTTGGAATAAATAAAACAGGAGAAATCTTAAAGAAAATAAAACAGGAAATGCGGTTCATGAGGTCTATATGTCACCATCCTTTAATAGCCCATAATAAAGCAGAAGGATATTGTTTACCGGTATCGACATCAAACCTCAAATAATTCAAGCTTTTAAAAGAATAAAATAAAATAAAAAAAAAAATGAGGGTACAACAAAGAAGAAATAACTTTTTTGTTTGCTTGTTTGTTTTTTAGTTTATGATTCAACAAATTTTTCTCTACTAGACCTAAAAAAAATGCAAAAATTGCAGCAATTTTAGAAAACATTTTCTGAGTTCACTTTACAACAACCAGATGTGAAATTAAAAATAGGGATGTCCAATATTATCTGCCTACCGATATCATCAGCTATCGGCTTTAAAATGTGATATTGGAAAAAAATCTGCATCAGTTTTTCGGACCGATATTTCGACTAATGAAATCTTGCAAGATCTCGTTCCATTAGCAGCGGTCCAGCATGTATTAAAGTCCCTGTTATCCAGGAAGAACTTCATATCCCAGCATTCCTTTTAGAGTCATGTGACCACGGTGCTGCTGCTGCTGCTACAGACTGACTTGCTTTGAAGCTGCTGATAATATGTCTGGTTTTAAGTTGTTGGTTAAGTTACCAAGTTGTCAGAAACATTAGAATTAGCCACATGTTGGCTAATACCTGCTAATATCTGATATCTGGCAGCATGATGTCTAAAATGAACTCCTCTGGATGAGTTAAGAAAATTTTGGGATCTTTGCTCTCAGAGCAGAATATAGTTGCATTTCTCAAAATATGAGTGACACAACATCACAGTTTTCTGCTTATATTGTATCCGCTGATATCGGATATCGTAAATTAATAGTTGGATGATATCGGACATTGGATATCGGTAAAAAGCCAATATCGAACATTCCGGAATTAAAAGATTTTGTTCCTTTTATTAATTCTTTTAATGAAACAGCTTAATAACCCTCCTCCTAGTGTAGTGAGTCCATACAATTTTTGTCTTGGTTTTTCATATTTTTTGTCTTAATGTTAAATCAAAAAATAAATATTTGCATAATACCATTAAACGTAACATGATTTCTCTTTTCTTTTTAACAGATTTCAGAATAGTTTTTACCTGCAAGTGCTGAAGGTCGTCCTCTTGTACATTCTGTGAGATGTTGTAAACCTGAAAGAGTTCATTCATTCATTTATTACCAGTTGTGAAAAACATTTCTAAGTTGATTTGCAATTAATATGAAGAGGTACATGAAATAAAATAGAAGACTGAAGCTGAAATATTTTGATCAGGGTCAAAGTGAAGGACAGGTTGGAATGCCATCTTTCAAACTGCAAACCAGTGATCATACATACACATGACATAACCTTGTCAACACTAAAGCTGGCTAGGATGAGTGAGGCTTGTACCTGCATGGAGCTTATCATGGTGCTCAGAGCGAACACAGTGGCCGAGTCCCCTCAGCGTCGACTGGCTGTCAAACGTGCCTTGCGTGTCCATTAGCAGTACAGCAACCTGTGTAACGAGACAGATGGAGACGCTGACCTGCTGAATATGCTAGAATAAAACCTGCATATGAGGTTAAACTCAAGGTAAGAGGATCTAAATAGAGCCCAAATGAGTTTAGATGAACAGAATGTGTAATAAGAAAGGCTTGGTGTGGAGGTATCGGTCTCATATTTAATGATCTACCCTGTTACACCGCAGGGCTCACCTTCCTTCCATCTGGTTTGTCCACAAGAAAAACCTCGCTCCAGATCTGGATCCCAGTGGTCTCCTCTCTGAGCCCCCTCCAGGAGAAACCAGTCAGAGGCTCATCTGCATCTCCAAGCCACTTTTCAGATGCCTGAACAGCAACATTTCATGGATAAGTTAGCCTCTGTGGTTATCATGCAAGTATCGCATCATTTATCAATGTTTGTCAGAAGCAGCCAGAAATGATGAGCTGACGATACAGTAGGGATGGGCGATATGGACCAAAAAAATCTACAAAAAGCCTAATCTTTTGTATTATAAATCTATCACAAAATAATGCTAGAAGCCTCTAAACTACATCAATTAAGCTCAAGTAGTTCATCTGTATTGCAAAACTGTAGTGACACCAATCAAACAAGTCTGAAATATGAGAAAAAATTTGATATTTATTCAAATGGTGCAAACAGCACAAATAACTTGGCTTATGAAAATCACAAAGTAGTGCAACTGCAGATACAACCTGATAAACTGAATTAATTATTTTTTGTCGTGACATGATAAATTATTACAAAAGGGGCATTTCTTTAACGATATATTGCACACACAATAACATATCACCCATCCCTACTATACAGAATATTAATATTGGGAAGAGAGGCTAAACCTGCAGTTATATGAGAAGAATTTACACCATTTTCAATGTGTAAGAACATGATACATGGTAGGGAAAAAAAATTGCCGTTGAAATGAAGTAACTTAAATCTCATATGAAGAACGCATGTCATATGCAATGATGTTGAAGAAGCAACAAATGCTGTCCATCAAACAGGGAAGGGTGTTGGTACATTTGTTCGTGTTTGGGTATGGGTGATTGTGTGTGTGTGTACTTGGGTGTGTGAAAACTTGTTTTATTTTAATATGCATTTGTTTTTCACTGTATGTGAAGATTTTTGTGTTGCCTTTGGAAGAAAAAACGCTTTATATAAAAAGTTTGATTTGATTCCCAGGAGTGGACTTCCAAGCAAGGTCTGACTGTGCTATCCTTGTAAAGAACTACATCTCAGACTCTATATGTCTCAGTTTGCACGTTAAATGTTGGAGTTCATGACAACATAATCAGAAAAAGACTGAACAAGAACCGGTTGTTCGGAAATTGTGTTTCTATTGGTATCTAATCACTTTATTAAAAAACTTATGTTTTTATTCTCTTAGTAAGTAATTTATATCTACTCACCGAGGGCCCACAGAAGCTGCCCTGTTTGTGCCACTATGTTTTTTTACTACGGTCTCTCTGAATGGACAAACAACGCTGTGTGTGAAGTGAACTTTAAAATTCCAGAACCAGCTTTGTTTGATAGGTGCCAGAGAACCGTTTGGGGTAATGTCTTAAAGGGCAGACAGGAGAAAACAGATGAAAACAGGTTTATGTGCGGAAGAAATTTGGCCCCTGACAGCCGTCCATTAACAGCTGTGGTTGGCATTTGCTCTGCTTTCAATTTGAACTTGGAAGTCAGAAATTCCCAGTTCCAACTAGGAAGTTTTAATTGGAAAGTCTGAGAATCCTCGCCACCTCCGAGTAAACAATTAAAGATGGCGCCATTTCTGACTAATTTTTAGTTTTATTAAAGGGGAAGTTTGTTTTTTTCCAATCTAGACCTATTTTCTAGCATGAAATATGATAGATCCACTCAAGATCAGCGTACGTCCAATATAATGGAAGTGATGGGGCAGCTGCACGAAGCCTCTAAATTAGGCCTTTTCTGCCACAAACTCCTTCATTTCACCAATGTTTTGTTACGAAACATTAGTCGGACCCGAAAAACCAAACTTCCCCTTTAAATCTTTCATACATGTAGTATTGTTTGATCTAGATGTAAGCGGATGCTGCTCTGGTGTCATTCAGATTTTGCATGTTCTATGTGAACTACAATGCCAGCTGTGCTAACAATGGCTAATAACAATAGCCTTAGCTAACATGTTGTTCTGCTAGGCTGCTAACTCATTTTCTGACCAATGAACTGGAACGCAATCCGTAGAAGTCATTTCTATGGCTGTGTCCAAATTTGGGGGCTACATCCTTCAAAGGACGAATTTGAGGACCGCTTACGTCACAGCGATGTGACAAAGGTTGTCCAGATTCGAAGGCCCCGTAAATGCAGCCTACGAATGTGGCCCCCCCCCCCCCCCTTATTTTCCCCAGATTTTAAGGATGGCCTAATGTATCCTTCATGGCTAATCCTATCCCACGATGCGTTGCGGGCCGAACAGAACTTTCTACAGCAGAGGTGTCTAAATTTAAAAGACGTTTTCATTTTATTTATTGTATGATTTTATTATTGTTGTTTAAGTTAATATTATGGTCTTTTATTTGCTATTGTCCATGAAATAAGCTAAAGTTACCATGAGACTCTTGAAATCTTGTAAACGTTACAAAATGAATTTACCTGGATTTGATTTTCTCTCAGCCAGAGTAATAAAAAATGTTGCCAACAACGGTAAAGCTGCTGTATTTTGGAGCGCCATTTTGCTTTGATTTAGCACTGTCACAGTTGCAAAGCAATGAGAGATATGCAGAGGAGGCTAGACCGTTCAAACTTAACAGCCTGTCACTTCAGCCTAACGCGGTCCAAGGAGGACCCGCCCTACAAAGACCGGGAAGGACGTGTCCTTTGAAGGACCTAGCCCCTGAATTTGGACATAGCCTATGTTCATCTTTACCACTAGATGCCAGTAATTCTTACACACTGTACCTTTATAGGTACAGTGTGTAACAATTACTGGCATCTTGTGGTAAGATGGGTATTTGAAATAAAAGATGTTTTCTTTCAAATGACTTTATATTCCAAGCACTGTTGTGAATGTATGGTGGCCGTTAGTGGCCAAAATTCTCCCAGATAAAAGATGTTTTCATCTGTGAGTGAATCCAGGGGTCTCAGGTGTCGCTATGACTGTACGATGTGTAACTATTTTTAATGTCTTTTAACACGTTACTTATCCCAAACAGTGCTCTAACTCCCATTAAGCAAAGCTGGTACAGCAGTTTTAAAGTTCAGAGGGTTCTCACTTCACACACATTGTTTTGTCCATTGAGGAGCAATGCAGTAAAAATGGCAGAACTAATATGGTAGCCTCTATATATGTGCACCCCCCAGCAAGTAGATATAAATGACTCATTCTAAGAAAGTAAACCTATAACGGCTATTCCTGTGCAGCGATTACACATCAATAGAAACAAAGTTTTGAATTATATATCAATTTTTTCTGCCATTGACCTTTGATTTTGTTACATACTGTACCTTTAAGAGAGATGTGATTATACCAACAGCTGCAGACCTCAATGAATTAAAGCAACAGTGGGTGAAATTCCTCTAAAGTGATGTTGTGATTGTTTTTAGCATCCTGATATTTAAGACTTTAGAATTTCAAGAGGACGTTTCACTGTCACTCCCTGGTTCATTAACTTCAGCTGTGAATGGATGCAGAGTCTTACATGGTTGTACATGTAACGCAGCATGAAGTCCATCAGGAAGGACTTGCCCTTGCGGAAAGCCCCTGCTACGGAGATGGCCACCACTTCACGGTCTCTGACCTCTTCAGCCAGCAGGATGCGGCTCAACGCCGCCTCGTCCAGCTCAAAAGTGTGGTCGTCTTTGACCAGCAGCACCTGAATGGGCCGGGCTCGTCCATCTGGCTCCTCTTCCTCCGAGCTCCAGTCATAGACATTTTTATCACTGAGGGACCCTGGAGGATGAATCAGACAGGGGATGGAGGATTTCAAAAATGTCAGAAAAGAGTACTCGAGTGAAACTGAAAGCAACCGATACTTCAGTCCATTAAGTGTGGAAGTAGGAGAGATGGCTCCATCTTTACATCTTTTTTATGCTCCAGATCAATAACAACGCCTGCAATCTTGTTTGTAATTATAATGAATCAGGCCATTTAACCGATCCCATCTGCTGGTACCAAGTGAGATCATGTGCATCCAGAGCTTTCCACACAGTGACTCAGTGTGTTTCAAAAATTTGCTGTTCTACAGCGTAGTATTTGAGCTGCATGGCTCTCCCGATGCAAAGATACAAGGCATTTTAGCTCTCACACATATCCTCACTCAACTCTAAGTGGCTGTGATGTTGATTTCCAGGATGTAATTGGAAATTACATCCTGACTGTTGCTCCTGTGAAGCTAATGCAACAGATTAAGGAGTACCAAACAAATATAGGGGTGTGCTAAATGATTAATGCAGGGCGTCATGAATGCACAGTGAATAATTAAAGCAGGAATCATCCAAGGTTTCCTTTTTGGCCTGAAGAGGGCTGTCAGTTTGTTTTTTTTTTCTGCAGAGGCCTCACCCTAGGCCCAAGTGAGCCTGCCTGGTTAACCTGATCTGTTACTGCCGCTGCCCTTAAAACAGCAGAAGAGGCTAGGAGCTCCCCAAAGTGGGTCAGACCTGATAAACTCTTTAATGACGAAAAGCAGCCTGTCATCCTTTCCTCTCACTGCTATCACAGTCATTCAGGCCTTTTCCACTCCCTTGCAGGCCTGAATTTAAAGTTGAGCCAGAGTTATGGCAAATAGTAACAAAATGCTGGTTTTCACCATAATCATGATCATAAAGGGGATAGGGATGATGGCAATAAATGATTTGGGAGGAGATTGTGGTTATGGGGATGATGACAGGCTATTTACTGATGCAATATTGCATACCTTTAAGCTAAAGGCACTATAGAGCATCAAAAGACAACCACATTATCAAACACTGTAAGATCAGAGGGTGATATTCAGGCCTTTTAGACCTCTGAACACAACATTTTCCAGCAAATCCATCAGTGGAAGCACATTTAACTATTTAATGCCAAGATGTAGTGAAAAAGATGTGTTTGCTTATGCCTGGTTGATGAAATCATGTAGATGCAACCGCAACACGGTGTGCACTTTTATTAATAGCGTTAAATATCATAGCTTAAAAATAACCACACGCTAATTACTACCATATCTAAACGAAAACAAGACTTCAATTATGAGTCTAAGATAAGCATTTCAGTGTCGGGGTTGATTACACCCTCTGCTCGACAGAATGAAAAAATATGTGCGTCAGTGGAAGTGAGATATGAAATGTACGTACACTCACCCCAGCTGTCTCTTTCTGGACGGTGTTTCGCCATAATACTGCCCTTTTATCCCTTTATTTGTACGTGGATGAGCGACCCTAGTCGGTAGTCATGAGTGTCGGGAGCTGGGAGGATGCCCGTCCCCGCCACAACGATGCTCCAAAGGCAGGAGGATGATGGTGTTTTATTCGTAGCGTGATGTAATGATCGTGTGCGTCGCTAGAGGGCAATGTTGCTTGTTTATCTTACTTCCTGAAAAGCAGGATCAACTTTACAAAGCCGTAATATCAAAGCTGCATATGATTTAAAAAATAAAATAAAATAATAAAAAAAAAAACAGCAGATAAAACTACGTATAAGCTTTGGCTATGTGCGTGCAACACTTTCCTTACGACCACGATGTAAAACTTGCATTTTCATTTTCTGTCGGTAGGTGGCAGAGTACACATTGTTCGGACCATATGCTGCCTTCATGAACATCACGTGAATGTGTAAACTTTACACGAGTTAAAGTATGAGCAGATAATTTTTTGTGAAGTACTAGAATCACCAATCAAATTAACAGTACAGTATCAACCACAACTACATGTAATATATATATATATATATATTCTATCACAACTGTAGGATCAAACGTTTTAACAATGGCAACCTGTACTATTTAAATGTCAGATATTCTGATACACACCTGAACGCAATACAGCCACAGTGACGAAACCAGGGATTAGCAGCTCACTGTTGCTTTTTATGGGAGCCTCATCATTAAACAAATTCAAGAGTAATCTACTATTCAAGTAGTTTAACATTCAAATTCCAAGTATGAATCTGACTCTTCTTTAAAGCTGTCAAAAGAGGGAAATGACATGTCAGCGGCAAAAACTTAACCCTGGAATCTCCTCGCGGTTTGAAGTGGACTGTAACGTCTGTGGAGCGAGCAGCAGCAGCCCTCTGAAGTTTACTACTGTTTCCTCGATAACAAAGAAGAACCGTTTTTCCTTTTTGTGCCATTGTTCGACGCCAACGCACAGTAAAAGGCTCGAAGACGATCGAAAAATGCAAAACGTGCATATCTGAAGTGTTTGTGTTGTAGAAGGTAAGCAGAGTTTGTTGGAGCCAGACGCAGAGTTAAGTTCACATTTGCCTGTTAGCTAGCATTAGCCAACTTGCCCTGACGCTAAGCCCCTGGCTGGCTCTGGCTATTTTCTGGTTTGACCACAGTGTTCATGCTAAGGTTTTTTTTTCTAGTTGCTGTTATTTACGTGGCGTTAGTTCTTAGCGAGAACTTATTAACCTCAACTATAATCGCAATGCACTTGAATAAAGTTTTAAATAAGAGATTGTCTTTAAAGCTGTAACCACGTCTCTCTTTTATAGCCTGGCTGAAAGGAAAAGAAAAAAAAGAGAAAATAGTTGATGAGATCGATGTAAGCAGATATGTTTGTCTTAGCATTTTCATCTAAATCTTTGGGTCAGTATCAGGGCATGGGGATCGGAGAGGGGCAGTTTGAGTACCATTGATCGGCTATTCAACACACCTACGTGATCAACCCCCGCAACACGTTTGATCAAGCCAACTAAATGCAAAAGGCCCACAGGTTCAAGCTATCATGGATATATTTCCCCGGCCATGCGGTAAAATTCAGAGGAAGAACCCCAGCACGACTTTGAGCTAATTCAGAGGGTGGAAGTGGCACATATGGAGACGTGTACAAGGTACAGTGAAGCTGTTGGTTCCCACAGCAGTTAGAGCTGGATGTGGTATGACTTACCCGCTCATGACTAATCGCCCCGTAAACCCTCTGCTGTTTGTTTTGTAAGTCATGCTAACATGTGGCAACCACATTTGGCAGTAGTTTCCAAATGGCTACAAAATCTGCTTCTGTAGTTAATTTTAAAGTGTTTTGATAGGTGTAATTTTGGTTTTGTTTTCACCAGTCTTAGTTTGACAACTTTGGATCAAAATATTAACACCTTTAAGCACTTACAGTTCAGAGTTCTCCTTTTTTAAAAAATACTGTTTCTAAACATTTCACTTAATTAAGATGAAGATAAGATGCATTTTTCATGTTTGTTATGTATGTACAAGCCAAATAAACCCTACCAAAACAGTGAATAGTGAAAATAAAAATTAATAACAGTCCATTATCCTGATGCACATGCAGCCAAAAGGGGAGTGTCTTTGCAGGGTTTTTTGTAATGGGGATGCAAACCATGTTGTTTTTCAGTTTCATTGACTTCTTATTCATATTTGACTGATTCATATGCAGTGGGAGTTAAGTCTGAGGATCCATGGAGGAACGGGGCCCACAGCTGACTTAACTTGCAGTATTTATCAATCTAAAGCTGTTTTCTAAACTAAGCTTTTCATTGTTTTGACTTTCACCAGCATAACATAACCAGTTTGTTAGGATAAAATTGATCAGTGGAGTATGAGGACACCCTATCTCTGAGTTTAATCACTTTTCCCTTTTGCTGTTTTTTTTTTTTTTTCGAGACATTGATTGTACCTATTGTGGTAATTGTATTCAAAATACTTTGCATCAGCAAAATCATGAGAATATGGACTTTACAATGATGTTTTGCATAGGGAAACAGTTATACACAGCCATTACGTCTAAAATAAAATCTGTGGAAAATAGACCTGCTTTTCTGCATACCCACATCACTTTTGTATTGGTAGCTGTTTGCTAAAAAAATAAACAATCATACCATTAGCTTTTAGTAATACACAGTGATTAGAATACAGTGATGTAAAGCGCAACGGTTTCCCTGTTTCACCAGTTTTCTCAGATAAGTAAGATGAACTAGGTAACAGTATGCAAGAGGTATTTTTACATTTGTAATGATTGAAAAGCAGCTATAAGCTGGTAAAGCAGGTCAGCTCTAGAGATTTTCTTTTCTTTCTTCTTAGAACAGGAAGTACTTGAAATAGTGGAATAATAGTTGACTATTTGATCAAAGAAGAAAAAGGAAAAAAAAATAATAGATGTATATACAGTTGATCCATTTCTATTCCCATGGACAAATGTCAGAAATGAACATTTTCAGGATTTAGTCATTGTTATATGACTAAGCTGAAACTTTTTAAAGTTTTGAACCTGTAATCAAAATAACATGCAACATGAAAACATTTCATTCACATCTGAGAAGTGCAGGGTATTTTACACTTTTTGAAGTCATCATGGTGACTGACATTAAAACTGCTCCAGTTGCAGATCAAAATGATTTGCACCTCTGTTTTCCACAGTTTTATTTTTTTTTTTTTACCTGTCAGGTGCATGCACTTTTTGTGGGTGTGTTATTCATTTGTTATTAACTAGATTCCAAAAAAAACCAGAAAACTGTTTTTCTCTGTATTGAGGTGCATTTGATTGAGAACTTTGTTGTTTATTCATCTGCCACAGACAAACAGACCAACCATCTGATCCAGACTTGATAGCTCAGCTGGTCTGTTATGGTCTCTCTCCATACAAAGCCTCTCTGGCCAGCCCCCACCCCAGACAAGTTACTGGTGACATGCTGCGCCTGGTATTCCCTCGGAGCCCACTAGTTGAGAGCTGCAGTGGACTGAAATACGATCCAGCCCCTGTCTAAACACGCGCTTCACTGTGGGTGTGTTCAGTGCTGCAATGACAGCGGAAACACCCTCGAATAGGGAAAGGTTCTCGTTTGGACTGCCATGCCCGGATTATTTTAATTGGCACAGCTTTTCTACTCATTAACTGTAAGCTACAACTTTTTTAAAGAAAGATGTGGGGGTTTACAAAATGTCATGTCCAGAGTATACAACCAAAAATATATCGTCATTTTAAATTTAATGGTTTAAAAATTACAGGAAGTTTGCTATAAGGGCATTTTTACCAGCAGTTGGAAACTGAGGAGATTTTGCTGTAATTTTAAAAGTGGAAATTTTTTTTTCTATTCTTGAGCTTTTGGATTGCATCTTGTCTTAAAGGTCCCATATTATGCAAAATGCACTTTTTCAAGTTTTTAACACATAATTATAACTTGCTGGAGTCTATGGAGTCCCCCTGAAGTGTGTGCAGATGCGTACTCTCTGGATTTCTCCCTCCCTGCATTTCTGTGAAAGAGTCCTCCAGCAAGCCTTTCTAAAACGATCTCTATGAGACGTACGAAGAGGACCTGGCCCGCCTACTAGGCCCTCCCACTGTCACTGGTACAGCCCTCTGGTTCTCAACACCCCCCCCGCGCGCGGCCCCCCACCCCTCCGAGCTGGAACCGTCCTTGCTCCGCATTGAGCAGCTGAGAATGCGGTGGGGGGAAGGACAGCATGCTAGCTGCTCTGTTTCATGCTGCAAGAAACAAGTCTTTTTGCAGTATCAGCTGAATAAGTGTGGACTCGATGGATATATCTTTTATTTTTCCTGGAAATCCTCCGGAAACGGTCTGAAAAGAGTTCATGCATGTGCTGAGTGAGCATTTTACACCGGAGTCTTTCAGCAGCCTGTTTCAGCTCCAGTCCGGCTCTACCACTAAACTGTGGCTGAAACTTGAGTCATACCAACTCTCCGTGAGCCGCCCCTTCAACATCGGAGGAGGTAAGTTGTCAGGTTTAACCTGCTTTTAAATCATTTTAGCGACATGTCGGCAAAACACAGCCAGCGTTAGCTTTTAGCCGAGTTACATCAGCTGTTAGCCATGTAGCTGTGTGAGCAGGAAACTTTCTCTCATTATACCACGAACGCGATTGTACGGAGAGGCCACAGCAGCAGCACCTTCTTTCTTTTTTACATGAATACTGTTACTGTGGGGCATTTAGTGAAAAGGCTTTTAAAGTTTACAAGCTGTTTGCAACTGTGAACGGAGGAGGAGCGGTGGGGGTTGGGGGGGGGGGGGTGACGGCAGAATGTAAACGAGCTAATGTTCCCGGCTCGCTTGCACACGTTGTTGCAGCTTGTAATGCAAAAGATAGCGGAGATCACACAACAACAGCTGCCGCAAATCAGCGCTCATTAACGGGACAGAGACGCAGGCTCAGAGTGCACACATGCAGCCTGCTTGTTCTGACCCCCACCGATAACGGCACGGACACGGTGTGCAAGACTGCTAGCTAAAGCTATTTATGTACTTTACTGACTTAGACAATATACTGTAATATGGCACTGTTGCATGACTTTTAGTTTTGTGTTCATGTAACTTTAGTTTATTCAAACGATATACATCATAAGATGTGTACATTAGTCTTTTTTCTTTCTAATAATAGTATTTATAAAGTAGAAGGTTCATTTCTGATCACTTTGATTTCTTCCCAGGTGAGTACACCACTACTGAGTGCAGGAGAAAAGAGATGCCTCCCAGACTGATCTGACATTACAGCCACGCTTCAGAAGTGCAGGTTTGTAGCTGTGTGGAATTATTTTTATTTACTGGTAATGAAACTTTATCTTACTTTCACTGTAACTCGTACTGTTTTTACTGAGGTGTTTTGATATATCATGCGTAGATTAACTAGTGAAATATATATTAACAGCTGTCCAGGCCTCTGTGTCCTGCAAACATGGTTGGACAGCCACACTTCCTCGTGTAACCACTAACCCACTTTTTAACTTCAACTCCAATAGAGACCAGCAAAAAGACCTTGTGAGGAAATGGAGGAGGAGAGGATCCATTTGAGGGCACATCTTCAATGGCAGTCAGAGAGAGGAGGATGTCACCTATGATCCTGCAAACTCTGCCTCAGTGTCACTTTCAACAGACATGTAAGTTGCTGTAGTGTCCCTACATTCATGCCGTACATGATGAGACTCATTAGAAAAACAAGCAGTGAATATTCTGGCAGCTACAGTCCTTAATTTTTTCCTCCTTTTTTTTTCTTCCTTTCTTTATGTTGTATCAAACATCCCACACAAGACAAAGATGTATGTTACGTGTGGGGAGGGATGTAACGATACAAAAATTTCATATCACGGTTATTGTGACCAAAATGATGACAGTTATGAAATACGCCACCAGCATCTTCAAAAATATCCAAAATGGATCTAGACGTCTGCTTTTGTCCTTTTATAAGGGGGGAGAAATCTCCAGAACTGTCCACATGGATGCATTTGTTCTTTCCACCATTTATACAATAATGCAAACTGGGCTGCTGCTCTCAACAATAAGAAACAAACAGTTTTCAAAGCGCAGTAATCAGTCACAGCATTACGATAACTGAAATTTGAAACGGCATACTAATCGCTGGGATTTTATAACACTGACCCTTTCTCAGTGATGAACATCAGTGAAGCATCTTTCCTCACTTGTTGGAGGAAAACAAAATGTTATCCTCACCAGAAGAACATGGAGGAAAACAAAATGTTTATCCTCACAGAGCGAACGTGGAAACAAAATTGTATCCTCCCTCTTTTATCCTCCTCTTTCCTCACCCCTCTTTTTTTTTTTTTCATTTTTCCCTTTTCCTTTTCCTCTTTTTTTCCTCTTTTCATTTCTTTCATTCCTCTAAATAGCCCCCCCCCACCCCTGTGTTCTTTTTCCCTCAACATAAAGGAGACGAAAAAGTCAACAGTATATAAAAGTAGCATTCACATGGTAAAAAAATAAAAAATCAGGAAACTATGATATCTAAATATTTCAGGAGATTACAGTTCAAACGTGTTTCTAAAAGTTGCCTTTGGGCTTCAACACCTCATGTAAAAATGTAAAATAAATGTTTTATACACTTGTTTTTGCTCCCCAGGTGATTCAGGACATGTGATACTGAAGCTTTGTCCGATGGTGTCGGGGCTTCCTTGGACAGAGAGCACTCGTAGTTGTTCCAGCATGTGTGGTGAATTTCCGGTTCCAGAGGGCCGGCATGAAGGATTCAAGCTTCCCCCTCGATTGAAGCGAGACGCATAGCTTGCGATGACCCCCCATCTGGTCGCACACTCTGCTCGCAGGCTCTCAGGATGGGAATCTTCATCGCCGTGTAAGACACTGGGTCCACAAAGATTTTTCAAAAGGTACAAAGAGGGGGGGGGTTACATTTTGTTTGTGTGCACATGGGACACAAACATTTTGAAAGTTCTCTTGATTTCACTTCACAGCGTTTTCTTTAGATTCTGTAAATGATTTCTGTTTTGTAAATGATGTAAATAACTAAAACTTTGCATTTCTGTATTTGGAAACAAAATAAAGCATTTCAAACTTACAAAAAGTGGCTCAGTCTTCACTGGTTTATCCACACACCCTCTCTTCTTGCCCTCTGAAGACTGGTTCTCCTGCAGGAGTTTTGGCTTGTGACCGGTCAGCATTCTCATAGTAGTACAGACCCCCCAGGTAGAGTCTAGAGATAAAGAAAATGTTATACTGACAATGTGCACATGCTAAGATTTATCAGAGCTTGCTCCATTATCTTTACCTGCACAGCATTCCAAGAAAAACCACATTCTTTAGTGCAAAACGAAGGATGACACTGGAACACCTCCACTGGTGGGGGGGACTCATTTTTTCCAGCTTTCAGGATTCACTTGTTCAACATGACTTTCTCCAATTTGAACAATGAGGATGTTCCTAAATAAGAGGAGAAAACGTGTCACCAAATTACTCTCAGTTACTGGAATACTTCAATTAACTGAATACTTAAAAAAAAAAACTAGTCATTAGTTTTGTAATTTGGTTTGAGTGCAGATGACGGCTCTCAAAACAATTTTATCCTCTGTGAGGATAAACATTTTGTTTTCCTCCACGTTCTTCTGTGAGGATAAACATTTTGTTTTCCTCCACGTTCTTCTGTGAGGATAAACATTTTGTTTTCCTCCATGTTCTTCTGTGAGGATATACATTTTGTTTTCCTCCAACCTTTTCAAGTTTGAAGAAAGATGCTTCACTGATGTTCATCACTGCAGAAAGTTCAGTGTTCCCATAAAATACCCAGCGATTAGTAATACCGTTTCAAATTTCAGTTATCGTTAAACCCGTGACTGATTACTGCGCTTTGAAAAACTGTTATGTTTCTTATTGTCTGGAAAAGCAGCAGCAGTCCCAGTTTGCATTATTTAATATACGAAAACATGGTGGAAAGCAACAAATGCACCCATGTGGACAGTTCTGGAGATTTCTCCCCCTTATAAAGGACAAAGCAGACGTCTAGATCCATTTTGGATATTTTTGAAGATGCTGGTGGCGTATTTCATAACTGTCATCATTTTGGTCACAATAACCGTGATATGAAATTTTTGTATCGTTACATCCCTCCCCACACGTAATATACATATTTGTCTTGTGTGGGATGTTTGATACAACATAAAGAAAGGAAGAAAAAAAAAAGGAGGAAAAAATTAAGGACTGTAGCTGCCAGAATATTCACTGCTTGTTTTTCTAATGAAGTCTCATCATGTACGGCATGAATGTAGGGACACTACAGCAACTTACATGTCTGTTGAAAGTGACACTGAGGCAGAGTTTGCAGGATCATAGGTGACATCCTCCTCTCGTGACTGCCATTGAAGATGTGCCCTCAAATGGATCCTCTCCCTCCTCCATTTCCTCACAAGGTCTTTTTGCTGGTCTCTATTGGAGTTGAAGTTAAAAAGTGGGTTAGTGGTTACACGAGGAAGTGTGGCTGTCCAACCATGTTTGCAGGACACAGAGGCCTGGACAGCTGTTAATTATATTTCACTAGTTAATCTACGCATGATATATCAAAACACCTCAGTAAAAAACAGTACGAGTTACAGTGAAAGTAAAGAGTAAAGTTTCATTACCAGTAAATAAAAATAATTCCACACAGCTACAAACCTGCACTTCTGAAGCGTGGCTGTAATGTCAGATCAGTCTGGGAGGCAGCATCTCTTTTTCCTGCACTCAGTAGTGGTGTGCTCACCTGAGGAAGAAATCAAAGTGATCAGAAATGAACCTTCTACTTTATAAATACTATTATTAGAAAGAAAAAAAGACTAATGTACACATCTTATGATGTATATCGTTTGAATAAACTAAAGTTACATGAACACAAAACTAAAAGTCATGCAACAGTGCCATATTACAGTATATTGTCTAAGTCAGTAAAGTACATAAATAGCTTTAGCTGGCAGTCTTGCACACCGTGTCCGTGCCGTTATCGGTGGGGGTCCAGAACAAGCAGGCTGCATGTGTGTGCACTCTGAGCCTGCGTCTCTGTCCCGTTAATGAGCGCTGATTTGCGGCAGCTGTTGTTGTGTGATCTCCGCTATCTTTGCATTACAAGCTGCAACAACGTGTGCAAACGAGCCGGGAACATTAGCTCGTTTACATTCTGCCGTACACCCCCCCCCCCCCCCCCCCAACCCCCACCGCTCCTCCTCCGTTCACAGTTGCAAACAGCATGTAAACTTTAAAAGCCTTTTCACTAAATGCCCCACAGTAACAGTATTCATGTAAAAAAGAAAGAGAAAGGTGCTGCTGCTGTGGCCTCTCCGTACAACGCGTTCGTGGTATAATGAGAGAAAGTTTCCTTCTCACACAACATGGCTAACAGCTGATGTAACTCGGCTAAAAGCTAACGCTGGCTGTGTTTTGCCGACATGTCGCTAAAATGATTTAAAAACACGGTTAAACCTGACAACTTACCTCCTCCGATGTTGAAGGGCGGCTCACGGAGAGTTGGTATGACTCCAAGTTTCAGCCACAGTTTAGTGGCAAAGCCGGACTGGAGCTGAAACAGGCTGCTGAAAGACTCCGGTGTAAAATGCTCACTCAGCACATGCATGAACTCTTTTCAGACCGTTTCAGGAGGATTTCCAGGAAAAATAAAAGATATATCCATCGAGTCCACACTTATTCAGCTGATACTGCAAAAAGACTTGTTTCTTGCAGCATGAAACAGAGCAGCTAGCATGCTGTCCTCCCCCCACCGCATTCTCAGTTGCTCAATGCGGAGCAAGGACGGTTGTAGCTCGGAGGGGGTGGGGGCCGCGCGCGCGGGGGGGGGGGGGGGGGGGGTGTTGAGAGCAAGAGGGCTGTACCAGTGACAGTGGGAGGGCCTAGTAGGCGGGCCAGGTCTTCTTCGTACGTCACAAAGAGACCGTTTTAGAAACGGCTTGCTGGAGGACTCTTTCACAGAAATGCAGGGAGGGAGAAATACAGAGAGTACGCATCTGCACACACTTCAGGGGGTCTCCATAGACTCCAGCAAGTTATAATTATGTGTTAAAAACTTGAAAAAGTGCATTTTGCATAATATGGGACCTTTAAGACAAGATGCAATCCAAAAGCTCAAGAATAGAAAAAAAAAATTTCCACTTTTAAAATTACAGCAAAATCTCCTCAGTTTCCAACTGCTGGTAAAAATGCCCTTATACCAAACTTCCTGTAATTTTTAAACCATTAAATTCAAAATGACGATATATTTTTGGTTGTATACTCTGTACTGACATTTTGTAAACCCCCACATCTTTCTTTAAAAAAGTTGTAGCACACAGTTAATGAGTAGAAAAGCTGTGCCAATTAAAATAATCCGGGCATGGCAGTCCAAACGAGAACCTTTCCCTATTCGAGGTGTTTCCGCTGTCAACGCAGCACTGAACACACCCACAGTGAAACGCGTGTTTAGACAGGGGCTGGATCGTATTTCAGTCCACTGCAGCTCTCAGCTTGTGAGCTCCGAGAGAATACCAGGCGCAGCATTCCACCAGTAGCTTGTCTGGGGGTGGGGGCTGGCCAGAGAGGCTTTGTATGGAGAGAGACCATAACAGACCAGCTGAACTATCAAGTCTGGATCAGATGGTTGGTCTGTTTGTCTGTGGCAGATGAATAAACAACAAAGTTCTCCAATCAAATGCACCTCAATACAGAGAAAAACAGTTTTCTGGTTATTTTGGAATCTAGTTAATAACAAATGAATAACACACCCACAAAAAGTGCATGCACCTGACAGGTAAAAAAATAAAAATAAAACTGTGGAAAACAGAGGTGCAAATCATTTTGATCTGCAACTGGAGCAGTTTTAATGTCAGTCACCATGATGACTTCAAAAAGTGTAAAATACCCTGCACTTCTCAGATGTGAATGAAATGTTTTCATGTTGCATGTTATTTTGATTACAGGTTCAAAACTTTAAAAAGTTTCAGCTTAGTCATATGACAATGACTAAATCCTGAAAATGTTCATTTCTGACATTTGTCCATGGGAATAGAAATGGATCAACTGTATATACATCTATTATTTTTTTTCCTTTTTCTTCTTTGATCAAATAGTCAACTATTATTCCACTATTTCAAGTACTTCCTGTTCTAAGAAGAAAGAAAGAAAGAAAATCTCTAGAGCTGACCTGCTTTACCAGCTTATAGCTGCTTTTCAATCATTACAAATGTAAAAATACCTCTTGCATACTGTTACCTAGTTCATCTTACTTATCTGAGAAAACTGGTGAAACAGGGAAACCGTTGCGCTTTACATCACTGTATTCTAATCACTGTGTATTACTAAAAGCTAATGGTATGATTGTTTATTTTTTTAGCAAACAGCTACCAATACAAAAGTGATGTGGGTATGCAGAAAAGCAGGTCTATTTTCCACAGATTTTATTTTAGACGTAACGGCTGTGTATAACTGTTTCCCTATGCAAAACATCATTGTAAAGTCCATATTCTCATGATTTTGCTGATGCAAAGTATTTTGAGATACAATTACCACAATAGGTACAATCAATGTCTCGAAAAAAAAAAAAAAAAACAGCAAAAGGGAAAAGTGATTAAACTCAGAGATAGGGTGTCCTCATACTCCACTGATCAATTTTATCCTAACAAACTGGTTATGTTATGCTGGTGAAAGTCAAAACAATGAAAAGCTTAGTTTAGAAAACAGCTTTAGATTGATAAATACTGCAAGTTAAGTCAGCTGTGGGCCCCGTTCCTCCATGGATCCTCAGACTTAACTCCCACTGCATATGAATCAGTCAAATATGAATAAGAAGTCAATGAAACTGAAAAACAACATGATTTGCATCCCCATTACAAAAACCCTGCACAAAGACACTCCTTTTGGCTGCATGTGCATCAGGATAATGGACTGTTATTAATTTTTATTTTCACTATTCACTGTTTTGGTAGGGTTTATTTGACTTGAACATACATAACAAACATGAAAAATGCATCTTATCTTCATCTTAATTAAGTGAAATGTTTAGAAACAGTATTTTTAAAAAAGGAGGAACTCTGAACTGTAAGTGCTTAAAGGTGTTAATATTTTGATCCAAAGTTGTCAAACTAAGACTGGTGAAAACAAAACCAAAAAATTACACCTATCAAAACACTTTAAAATTAACTACAGAAGCAGATTTTTGTAGCCATTTGGAAACTACTGCCAAATGTGGTTGCCACATGTTAGCATGACTTACAAAACAAACAACAGAGGGTTTACGGGGCGATTAGTCATGAGCGGGTAAGTCATGCCACATCCAGCTATAACTGCTGTGGGAACCAACAGCTTCACTGTACCTTGTACACGTCTCCATATGTGCCACTTCCCACCCTCTGAATTAGCTCAAAGTCGTGCTGGGGGTTCTTCCTCTGAATTTCACCGCTTGGCCGGGGAAATATATCCATGATAGCTTGAACCTGTGGGGCCTTTTACATTTAGTTGGCTTGATCAAACGTGGTGCAGGGGGTTGATCACGTAGGTGTGTTGAATAGCCGATCAATGGTACTCAAACTGCCCCTCTCCGATCCCCATGCCCTGATACAGACACAAAGATTTAGATGAAAATGCTAAGACAAACATATCTGCTTACATCAATCTCATCAACTATTTTCCTTTTTTTTTCTTTTCCTTTCAGCCAGGCTATAAAAGAGAGACGTGGTTACAGCTTTAAAGACAATCTCTTATTTAAAACTTTATTCAAGTGCATTGCGATTATAGTTGAGGTTAATAAGTTCTCGCTAAGAACTAACGCCACGTAAATAACAGCAACTAGAAAAAAACCTTAGCATGAACACTGTGGTCAAACCAGAAAATAGCCAGAGCCAGCCAGGGGCTTAGCGTCAGGGCAAGTTGGCTAATGCTAGCTAACAGGCAAATGTGAACTTAACTCTGCGTCTGGCTCCAACTTAAACTCTGCTTACCTTCTACAACACAAACACGGCAGATATGCACGTTTTGCATTTTAAATCGTCTTCGAGCCTTTTACTGTGCGTTGGCGTCGAACAATGGCACAAAAAGGAAAAACGGTTCTTCTTTGTTATCGAGGAAACAGTAGTAAACTTCAGAGGGCTGCTGCTGCTCGCTCCACAGACGTTACAGTCCACTTCAAACCGCGAGGAGATTCCAGGGTTAAGTTTTTGCCGCTGACATGTCATTTCCCTCTTTTGACAGCTTTAAAGAAGAGTCAGATTCATACTTGGAATTTGAATGTTAAACTACTTGAATAGTAGATTACTCTTGAATTTGTTTAATGATGAGGCTCCCATAAAAAGCAACAGTGAGCTGCTAATCCCTGGTTTCGTCACTGTGGCTGTATTGCGTTCAGGTGTGTATCAGAATATCTGACATTTAAATAGTACAGGTTGCCATTGTTAAAACGTTTGATCCTACAGTTGTGATAGAATATATATATATATATATATTACATGTAGTTGTGGTTGATACTGTACTGTTAATTTGATTGGTGATTCTAGTACTTCATAAAAATTATCTGCTCATACTTTAACTCGTGTAAAGTTTACACATTCACGTGATGTTCATGAAGGCAGCATATGGTCCGAACAATGTGTACTTGCTGCCACCTACCGACAGAAAATGAAAATGCAAGTTTTACATCGTGGTCGTAAGGAAAGTGTTGCACGCACATAGCCAAAGCTTATACGTAGTTTTATCTGCTGTTTTTTTTTTTTTATTTTATTTTATTTTTAAATCATATGCAGCTTTGATATTACGGCTTTGTAAAGTTGATCCTGCTTTTCAGGAAGTAAGATAAACAAGCAACATTGCCCTCTAGCGACGCACACGATCATTACATCACGCTACGAATAAAACACCATCATCCTCCTGCCTTTGGAGCATCGTTGTGGCGGAGACAGGGCATCCTCCCAGCTCCCGACACTCATGACTACCGACTAGGGTCGCTCATCCACGTACAAATAAAGGGATAAAAGGGCAGTATTATGGCGAAACACCGTCCAGAAAGAGACAGCTGGGGTGAGTGTACGTACATTTCATATCTCACTTCCACTGACGCACATATTTTTTTCATTCTGTCGAGCAGAGGGTGTAATCAACCCCGACACTGAAATGCTTATCTTAGACTCATAATTGAAGTCTTGTTTTCGTTTAGATATGGTAGTAATTAGCGTGTGGTTATTTTTAAGCTGTGATATTTAACGCTATTAATAAGAAGTACACCGTGTTGCAGTTGCATCTGCAGGACTCGTCAACCAGGCATAAGCAAACACATCTTTTTCACTACATCTTGGCATTAAATAGTTAAAATGCTTCCACTGATGGATTTGCTGGAAAATGTTGTGTTCGGGGGTCTAAAAGGCCTGAATATCACCCTCTGATCTTACAGTGTTTGATAATGTGGTTGTCTTTTGATGCTCTATAGTGCCTTTAGCTTAAAATTATGCAATATTGCATCAGTAAATAGCCTGTCATCATCCCCATAACCACAATCTCCTCCCAAATCATTTATTGCCATCATCCCTATCCCCTTTATGATCATGATTATGGTGAAAACCAGCATTTTGTTACTATTTGCCATAACTCTGGCTCAACTTTAAATTCAGGCCTGCAAGGGAGTGGAAAAGGCCTGAATGACTGTGATAGCAGTGAGAGGAAAGGATGACAGGCTGCTTTTCGTCATTAAAGAGTTTATCAGGTCTGACCCACTTTGGGGAGCTCCTAGCCTCTTCTGCTGTTTTAAGGGCAGCGGCAGTAACAGATCAGGTTAACCAGGCAGGCTCACTTGGGCCTAGGGTGAGGCCTCTGCAGAAAAAAAAAACAAACTGACAGCCCTCTTCAGGCCAAAAAGGAAACCTTGGATGATTCCTGCTTTAATTATTCACTGTGCATTCATGACGCCCTGCATTAATCATTTAGCACACCCCTATATTTGTTTGGTACTCCTTAATCTGTTGCATTAGCTTCACAGGAGCAACAGTCAGGATGTAATTTCCAATTACATCCTGGAAATCAACATCACAGCCACTTAGAGTTGAGTGAGGATATGTGTGAGAGCTAAAATGCCTTGTATCTTTGCATCGGGAGAGCCATGCAGCTCAAATACTACGCTGTAGAACAGCAAATTTTTGAAACACACTGAGTCACTGTGTGGAAAGCTCTGGATGCACATGATCTCACTTGGTACCAGCAGATGGGATCGGTTAAATGGCCTGATTCATTATAATTACAAACAAGATTGCAGGCGTTGTTATTGATCTGGAGCATAAAAAAGATGTAAAGATGGAGTCATCTCTCCTACTTCCACACTTAATGGACTGAAGTTTCGGTTGCTTTCAGTTTCACTCGAGTACTCTTTTCTGACATTTTTGAAATCCTCCATCCCCTGTCTGATTCATCCTCCAGGGTCCCTCAGTGATAAAAATGTCTATGACTGGAGCTCGGAGGAAGAGGAGCCAGACGGACGAGCCCGGCCCATTCAGGTGCTGCTGGTCAAAGACGACCACACTTTTGAGCTGGACGAGGCGGCGTTGAGCCGCATCCTGCTGGCTGAAGAGGTCAGAGACCGTGAAGTGGTGGCCATCTCCGTAGCAGGGGCTTTCCGCAAGGGCAAGTCCTTCCTGATGGACTTCATGCTGCGTTACATGTACAACCATGTAAGACTCTGCATCCATTCACAGCTGAAGTTAATGAACCAGGGAGTGACAGTGAAACGTCCTCTTGAAATTCTAAAGTCTTAAATATCAGGATGCTAAAAACAATCACATCACTTTAGAGGAATTTCACCCACTGTTGCTTTAATTCATTGAGGTCTGCTGCTGTTGGTATAATCACATCTCTCTTAAAGGTACAGTATGTAACAAAATCAAAGGTCAGTGGCAGAAAAAATTGATATATAATTCAAAACTTTGTTTCTATTGATGTATAATCGCTGCACAGGAATAGCCGTTATAGGTTTACTTTCTTAGAATGAGTCATTTATATCTACTTGCTGGGGGGTGCACATATTTAGAGGCTGCCATATTAGTTCTGCCATTTTTACTGCATTGCTCCTGAATGGACAAAACAATGTGTGTGAAGTGAGAACCCTCTGAACTTTAAAACTGCTGTACCAGCTTTGCTTAATGGGAGTTAGAGCACTGTTTGGGATAAGTAACGCGTTAAAAGACATTAAAAATAGTTACACATCGTACAGTCATAGCGACACCTGAGACCCCTGGATTCACTCACAGATGAAAACATCTTTTATCTGGGAGAATTTTGGCCACTAACGGCCACCATACATTCACAACAGTGCTTGGAATATAAAGTCATTTGAAAGAAAACATCTTTTATTTCAAATACCCATCTTTACCACAAGATGCCAGTAATTGTTACACACTGTACCTATAAAGGTACAGTGTGTAAGAATTACTGGCATCTAGTGGTAAAGATGAACATAGGCTATGTCCAAATTCAGGGGCTAGGTCCTTCAAAGGACACGTCCTTCCCGGTCTTTGTAGGGCGGGTCCTCCTTGGACCGCGTTAGGCTGAAGTGACAGGCTGTTAAGTTTGAACGGTCTAGCCTCCTCTGCATATCTCTCATAACTTTGCAACTGTGACAGTGCTAAATCAAAGCTAAATGGCGCTCCAAAATACAGCAGCTTTACCGTTGTTGGCAACATTTTTTATTACTCTGGCTGAGAGAAAATCAAATCCAGGTAAATTCATTTTGTAACGTTTACAAGATTTCAAGAGTCTCATGGTAACTTTAGCTTATTTCATGGACAATAGCAAATAAAAGACCATAATATTAACTTAAACAACAATAATAAAATCATACAATAAATAAAATGAAAACGTCTTTTAAATTTAGACACCTCTGCTGTAGAAAGTTCTGTTCGGCCCGCAACGCATCGTGGGATAGGATTAGCCATGAAGGATACATCAGGCCATCCTTAAAATCTGGGGAAAATAAGGCCACATTCGTAGGCTGCATTTGAAGGAGCCTTCGAATCTGGACAACCTTTGTCACATCGCTGTGACGTAAGCGGTCCTCAAATTCGTCCTTTGAAGGATGTAGCCCCCAAATTTGGACACAGCCATAGAAATGACTTCTACGGATTGCGTTCCAGTTCATTGGTCAGAAAATGAGTTAGCAGCCTAGCAGAACAACATGTTGGCTAAGGCTATTGTTATTAGCCATTGTTAGCACAGCTGGCATTGTAGTTCACATAGAACATGCAAAATCTGAATGACATCAGAGCAGCATCCGCTTACATCTAGATCAAACAATACTACATGTATGAAAGATTTAAAGGGGAAGTTCGGTTTTTCGGGTCCGACTAATGTTTCGTAACAAAACATTGGTGAAATGAAGGAGTTTGTGGCAGAAAAGGCCTAATTTAGAGGCTTCGTGCAGTTGCCCCATCACTTCCATTATATTGGACGTACGCTGATCTTGAGTGGATCTATCATATTTCATGCTAGAAAATAGGTCTAGATTGGAAAAAACAAACTTCCCCTTTAATAAAACTAAAAAATTAGTCAGAAATGGCGCCATCTTTAATTGTTTACTCGGAGGTGGCGAGGATTCTCAGACTTTCCAATTAAAACTTCCTAGTTGAACTGGGAATTTCTGACTTTCAAGTTCAAATTGAAAGCAGAGCAAATGCCAACCACAGCTGTTAATGGACGGCTGTCAGGGGCCAAATTTCTTCCGGACATAAACCTGTTTTCATCTGTTTTCTCCTGTCTGCCCTTTAAGACATTACCCCAAACGGTTCTCTGGCACCTATCAAACAAAGCTGGTTCTGGAATTTTAAAGTTCACTTCACACACAGCGTTGTTTGTCCATTCAGAGAGATCGTAGTAAAAAAACATAGTGGCACAAACAGGGCAGCTTCTGTGGGCCCTCGGTGAGTAGATATAAATTACTTACTAAGAGAATAAAAACATAAGTTTTTTAATAAAGTGATTAGATACCAATAGAAACACAATTTCCGAACAACCGGCTCTTGTTCAGTCTTTTCTGATTATGTTGCCATGAACTCCAACATTTAACGTGCAAACTGAGACATGTAGAGTCTGAGATGTAGTTCTTTACAAGGATAGCACAGTCAGACCTTGCTTGGAAGTCCACTCCTGGGAATCAAATCAAACTTTTTATATAAAGCGTTTTTTCTTCCAAAGGCAACACAAAAAGCTTCACATACAGTGATTAAAACAAATGCATATTAAAATAAAACAAGTTTTCACACACCCAAGTGTACACACACACACAATCACTCATACCCAAACACGAACAAATGTACCAACACCCTTCCCTGTTTGATGGACAGCTTCTTCAACGTCATTGCATATGACATGCGTTCTTCATATGAGATTTAAGTTACTTCATTTCAACAACAATTTTTTTTTATTTTTAAACCATTTTTAAACCTTTTTAAAACCAATTTACACCATTGAAAATGGTAAAATTCTTCATATAACTGCAGGTTTAGCCTCTCTTCCCAATATTAATATTCTGTACAGTAGGGATGGGTGATATGTTATTGTGTGTGCAATATATCGTTAAAGAAATGCCCCATTGTAATAATTTATCATGTCACGACAAAAAATAATTAATTCAGTTTATCAGGTTGTATCCGCAGTTGCACTACTTTGTGATTTTCATAAGCCAAGTTATTTGTGCTGTTTGCACCATTTGAATAAATATCAAATTTGTCCGCATATTTCAGACTTGTTTGATTGGTGTCACTACAGTTTTGCAATACAGATTAACTTCTTGAGCTTAATTGATGTAGTTTAGAGGCTTCTAGCATTATTTTGTGATAGATTTATAATACAAAAGATTAGGCTTTTGTAGATTTTTTGGTCCATATTGCCCATCCCTACTGTATCGTCAGCTCATCATTTCTGGCTGCTTCTGACAAACATTGATAAATGATGCGATACTTGCATGATAACCACAGAGGCTAACTTATCCATGAAATGTTGCTGTTCAGGCATCTGAAAAGTGGCTTGGAGATGCAGATGAGCCTCTGACTGGTTTCTCCTGGAGGGGGGGCTCAGAGAGGAGACCACTGGGATCCAGATCTGGAGCGAGGTTTTTCTTGTGGACAAACCAGATGGAAGGAAGGTGAGCCTTGCAGTGTAACAGGGTAGATCATTAAATATGAGACCGATACCTCCACACCAAGCCTTTCTTATTACACATTCTGTTCATCTAAACTCATTTGGGCTCTATTTAGATCCTCTTACCTTGAGTTTAACCTCATATGCAGGTTTTATTCTAGCATATTCAGCAGGTCAGCGTCTCCATCTGTCTCGTTACACAGGTTGCTGTACTGCTAATGGACACGCAAGGCACGTTTGACAGCCAGTCGACGCTGAGGGACTCGGCCACTGTGTTCGCTCTGAGCACCATGATAAGCTCCATGCAGGTACAAGCACCTCCACTCATCCTAGCCAGCTTTAGTGTTGACAAGGTTATGTCATGTGTATGTATGATCACTGGTTTGCAGTTTGAAAGATGGCATTCCAACCTGTCCTTCACTTTGACCCTGATCAAAATATTTCAGCTTCGTCTTCTATTTTATTTCATGTACCTCTTCATATTAATTGCAAATCGACTTAGAAATGTTTTTCACAACTGGTAATAAATGAATGAATGAACTCTTTCAGGTTTACAACATCTCACAGAATGTACAAGAGGACGACCTTCAGCACTTGCAGGTAAAAACTATTCTGAAATCTGTTAAAAAGAAAAGAGAAATCATGTTACGTTTAACGGTATGCAAATATTTATTTTTTGATTTAACATTAACACAAAAAATATGAAAAACCAATACAAAATTGTATGGACTCACTACACTAGGAGGAGGGTTATTAAGCTGTTTCATTAAAAGAATTAATAAAAGGAACAAAATCTTTTTAATTCGGAATGTTCGATATTGGCTTTTTACCGATATCCAATGTCCGATATCATCCAACTATTAATTTACGATATCCGATATCAGCGGATACCAATGTACGCAGAAAACTGTGATGTTGTGTCACTCATATTTTGAGAAATGCAACTATATTCTGCTCTGAGAGCAAAGATCCCAAAATTTTCTTAACTCATCCAGAGGAGTTCATTTTAGACATCATGCTGCCAGATATCAGATATTAGCAGGCATTAGCCAACATGTGGCTAACTCTAATGTTTCTGACAACTTGGTAAATTAACCAACAACTTAAAACCAGACATATTATCAGCAGCTTCAAAGCAAGTCAGTCTGTAGCAGCAGCAGCAGCACCATGGTCACATGACTCTAAAAGGAATGCTGGGATATGAAGTTCTTCCTGGATAACAGGGACTTTTATACATGCTGGACCGCTGCTAATGGAACGAGATCTTGCAAGATTTCATTAGTCGAAATATCGGTCCGAAAAACTGATGCAGATTTTTTTCCAATATCACATTTTAAAGCCGATAGCTGATGATATCGGTAGGCAGATAATATTGGACATCCCTATTTTTAATTTCACATCTGGTTGTTGTAAAGTGAACTCAGAAAATGTTTTCTAAAATTGCTGCAATTTTTGCATTTTTTTTAGGTCTAGTAGAGAAAAATTTGTTGAATCATAAACTAAAAAACAAACAAGCAAACAAAAAAGTTATTTCTTCTTTGTTGTACCCTCATTTTTTTTTTATTTTATTTTATTCTTTGAAAGCTTGAATTATTTGAGGTTTGATGTCGATACCAGTAAACAATATCCTTCTGCTTTATTATGGGCTATTAAAGGATGGTGACATATAGACCTCATGAACCGCATTTCCTGTTTTATTTTCTTTAAGATTTCTCCTGTTTTATTTATTCCAAATCTCCGATAAAAGTAATAAATATTCAGTGTGATTCAGAGCTCGACCGTTTGCGGCTCACTATGCCACACAGCTGATGCTGGATCTCTTCCCTTTGTACAGAGATGGACTATCATGTTGAAAATAAATCTCCTTTTGTTTTTTTTTAATGATTTTATTTTCATTTTACAAAAACAATAACATGAAAAAAACCATACAAAAACAAACAAAGAAACAACCACAGAAACTTCAGTCTCACACATTCTCACTGCCCATCTGTGCTTCCCCAAGTTGCTTTTTCTCCTCCTTATTTAGAATATTATTTTCCTTTCAGTGCCTTCATTATCTCTCCCCTACACAATCACAAACTGGTCTTTTTTGTTATTATCTGTGGCTAGAAGACTTTCTATGTTAAAGTAGTATGTCATTTAATTTTTCCATTGTTTTAGTGTTGCAGATTTAATTGCTTTCCAACTTTTTAATATGAGTTTTTTTTTTAAACGATCGAAGAAAACATAATGATCCAACTACCTGGATATCTTATAGTGGTATTGTTGGATGGATCGTGGAAGATACAAATTGATGGATCAAAGTCTAATTTCATTTTAATTACCTTTGAGAGCCAATTTTCAACATCATACCAAATCTTCTGAATTTTGGTACATTCCCAAAAAGGAATGCATTAAGGAATCTTTACTCCCACGTTTCAGGCAGGTTTCTGGTGTGTTGCTATAGTACCTATGCATTTTATCTTGCATGTAGTAGATTCTATGCATGATTTTGTATTGGATCAAGCACAAGTTTTCATTTATCGTGATATCATCCGTTGTATTCAAGCGCTCTTTTTCATTTTTGGCCTATGTCAAACATAAATAAATCTCCTTTTTTGAATGACAGAATGAGAAAAGTTTCCAAAGTTTTCATGGACCCTATTTTTCCCGACATCATACTTATATCAATGACTGTTGTTTGATCTGTGTGTCTTAATTGGAGCTGCAACAAACAAAAACAGCATCATCTCTGAATCTCTTCTGATTCCTCTTTGAAAATCGCTTTCATCCAGTTATCTACAGATCCCAACTAGTTCTTGTCTTCTGTTTTTCTTTGTCACTTACTGTTACTGGTTGTTCTCGTTTGGGCTTTTCTGGATGGAAATCCCATTTCCTATAGCCAGTTTCTCGCAGCTCAGGCGCAAACATTGCCTCGTTTCTTTTCCCGATGCTTTGACATCTTCCTTAGCTGATCTGTATGTATCCCTTTTACAAGCTTCTCATTTTGTTTGTAGTTTTTCTAATTTTCCCACATTTTTTTTTATCGTGTTTCTCATGCTTGGGCTGTTTCTTATCAGTGCAACAGCTTGTTAGTTTACATTCTGTCTCTTTGAACTGCAGACCAATATGATCTGTTTATTTCTTTACAAGCAAAGCAGCTGAATGAACATCCTCCAACAGTCGTGATTCCATCGTTTTTGCCAAGGGGTTGAAGTTACAACTTTGTTAGTGGTATTTGAATAAATATGTGGTGTGAAAACAAAAAAAAGGCTCCTAATGTTGCTGATTTCATTGTATTTCCTTCAGCTTTTTACAGAGTACGGCAGACTAGCAATGGAGGAGACTTTCCTCAAACCATTCCAGGTACATGCTGATACTGGGTTTATAATATGCTGAATAATCAGATAATTAGTTTAAATTGTTAAAAATATCAGCTTTGTGTTTTTTGCATGCAGTCCAGTGATTTATACATCAGTTCAGAAGAAAATGATGGTGTGTTTTCTTTCCAAGTCTATGATATTCCTGGTTCGAGATTGGAGCTTTCCGTACGAGTTTCCCTACGGACAAGAAGGAGGCATGAAGTTCCTGGAGAAGAGACTGAAGGTCAGACGTAGCAGATGCTCTGAGGCTGAATCGCAGCCACATCGGTTCCCTCGGCAGCTCAGCTTAAGCTGAAACACGTGCTTGTGTGTGTGATGCAGATCTCAGAGAACCAGCATGAAGAGCTGCAGAACGTCCGGAAACACATCCACTCCTGCTTCACCAACATCTCCTGCTTCCTGATGCCTCATCCTGGCCTCAAAGTGGCCACCAACCCACACTTTGATGGAAGAATTAAAGGTATCTATTTTCACTTGTGAGCTTGTGGGTCTGTTTGTGTGCATCTTATTTATTTTTTATGTATCATTACTTTTGTTAATTTCAGCTTATTTCACTGAGAGCTAATTTTTCCTTCTTTAATGGGAGAGTATGAATAAATTTGAGGACGACTGTATCAGTCAGAGAAGGCAGTTGACCAAAATGCAGCTTTGAAACTCTCCAAAATAGACTAGATAGCATTTAGAATGTAAAGTTTTGGGCAAATTACAACATAATGGGTTTTAATGACTATTTAAAATGTATTTTCTCTCAGCAAACTTCCAAATGAGGACTTCAGATGGAGGGCATGCTGCATTTATAGCTCACTGGAACCACCAGTTCCTCCTTTATTAACTTTGTTATATTTAAAGAAAAGACACATTCAAGTTTTTGCACATTTTTTTTTGGTCATATTTATAAAAATAAATGAATAAAGCTGCACATAGTTTGCAACTTTTACTCGTGTAAGAACTCAAGCCCACCAATGATAAAACAATTTGAGGAGCCATTAAAAATGGTATTTCAAACACCAGTTGGTCCTATTAAAGGGAAGAAATAATCAACCAAACTCATATATCCTCGCTTTTTGTGGTAAGTTTGCATTTATAAATGAAGGTTTAGTGTTTAAACCTGGTAAAAGGCTGCTCCCTAGATGTCAGTACACGCTCTGAATGCTGACATGCCGTTTTCCTTCTTGTCTAGAGATCGATGGGGAGTTTATTAACAACCTGAAGATTCTGGTTCCCTGGCTTCTCAGTCCTCGAAACATCGACGTGAAGGAGATAAACGGAAGTAAAATCACTTGCAGAGGCCTGCTGGAGTACTTTAAGGTCAGAATGAAGGGCTGTAATAATGCATAGGAGACCACAGATCTGAGAGGGCCTACACTGCCTGGCCCCCAAAAAAGTAGCCACCCAAAAGGTCATTCACTCTAATATTTTATTGGACCGCCTTTAGCTTTGTTTACGGCAGCATTCATTGTGACATTGTTTCGATAAGCTTCTGCAATATTACAAGATTTATTTCCATTCAGTGTTGCATTGATTTTTCACCAAGACCTTGTTGAACCTCTTATGAACCGGAAGTCTCGCTACCGCTGTTTTGGTTGAAGTGTCAGCATGCCAAAAGCCACGTGACCACACAAACCGAGGCCTCGTTACGTCATCCGCGAGTGTCGAGCCGAAATCTTGAAGAGACTGGGTTTATTAATCTGTCAATGCTTAATACAGGTTCCAGTCGCTTGGGAATTTATTGGAAAATTGTTAATTTATCACAGAGGATAATTCAAAGATATCAACCACAAAGGACACACTAACTGAAGGTTGGAAACGTATCTTTTATTATACACCATGTCAGAGACAAGACAGCTCCAGACGGCGCTTCCCTCAGCTGCAGTACACATCCACGGCCAGCAGATGTAGCTCATGCTCACGGTCTCAAATGTCTCGAGACTTTGTGTCGATCTCTTGGCAGCTGTGTCAAAATGTCTCAGTGTCTCATGAAGCTTCGTTTTCACCATCCCTAGTCTGACCACAGCCTTCTCCAGCACATCCCAAAAACTCTCAATGGGCTCAATGCGCCCATCACTCTGGAACAGGGTAAATCTGGACTCATCAGACCACATGACCTTCCATTGCTCCAGAGTCCAATCATTATGCTCTCTAGTTAATTGAAGCCTTTTTTTCTGCTTAGCCTCACTGATTAGTGTTTTTTTTTAAGGCTACACAGCTGTCCAGTCCCAATCCCTTGAGTTCCCTTCACATTGTACATGTGGAAATGCTCTTACTTTCACTAGTTCAACAGTTGTGCTGTTGTTTTTCTTCGATGTGATCTCACCAAATGTTTAAGTGATCGCAGAAAATTCAGGATTTTTTTCTGGTCACATTTCTTCCTGGAAGACGATGGGTCCCTACTATGCTTCCAGTTTTTAATAATGCGTTGGACAGTTCTGAACCCCATTTTAATAGTTTCTGCAGTCTCTTTAGGAGTTTTCTCTGCTTGATGCATGACAATGATTTGACCCTTCTCAGACAAACATCTTTTCCACAACCACGGGATGTGTCTCTCACATAGTTGTTAAGGAAGTGAGAAGCAACTCACTGCACCAGTTGGGGTTAGATAACTTGTTGCCAGCTGAAAGATAAAGGCCTATGCAGTAATTATCCAATAGGAGGCTCGTACCTATTTGCTTAGTTAAATCCAGGTGGCTACTATTTTGGGGGCAAGGCAGTGTATAGGAGCACTACAGAAGAGGATTAGGGCCACTGAAGAAAAAAAAAATCAGAGAAAAAAGTCAGAATTCTGATTTTTTCTCCCAGAATTTAACTTTTTTTTCTTCAGCGGCCCTAATCCTTTTCCTTAGACCACAAACTGCTTAAAGCAGTGTTTCTCAATTCCAGTCCTCTGGACCCACTGCCCTGCATAACTTCTAGGCAACCCTGCTTTCACACACCTGAATCAAATGAATAGCTCGTTAACACACTACAAAGAACTTGATGAGGAATTCAATCATCTAGATTAGGTGTGTTGAAGTAGGAACACATTGAAGCCATGCAGGGCAGGGGGTCCTGAGGACCGGAATTGAGAAAGACTGGCTTAAAGGGACACTGTGTAACTTTTGTCCACTAGGGCAGAAATCCCCAATCCTGGTCCTCAAGGACCAGTATCCTGCAGGTATTCCATGTCTCACTGCTGCAACACACCTGATTGAAATCATTGACTAATTAGCAGAGTTGTCCAGAGCTTGTCTGACCCCGGCTTTACACCTGGTCCGTGACGCGAGCGCAGCGCAGCGGCGCGCCCTGCGCACCGGATTGCGCCCATAGAATCAATGGTGTGAAACATATTGCTCACGCTGCGGCGCGTGAGCGGTCCGTCGTCGCTCCGGCATGCCGTGCCGCTGCGCTACAGATACGCGCCAGCTCTATTTTTGACGCTCCACGCACCGACACCGCGTCAATATCAGTAGTTCAGATCGAACCAGACAGGAAGTCAGACACAGGTTCAGAGTAAAATATCCGGTGACTTCCTAAACAAAAGCCACCGTGTAGCTTTTAAACTGCTGAACTACCTGAACATGACGGCATCTCCATGTCCACAAGGTTACAGTGAAATAAAAAACCATGACGCATGAACATGTGGACAAAATGAACCATTTGGATGAGAATCACAGGCGATCTAGCAGCCCTCTCGTGATTTCGTGATGTCACCAATCAACAACAGCTGGTGCACTCGCGGGTGCGCTGCGCGGCCGCACAGTGAATGGTGTAAATGCTGGCGCCGGAGAAGTTGCAGCAAAGCCGCTGCGCTGCGCTGCGCTGCGCTGCGGTCACGTCACGGACAAGGTGTAAAGCCGGGATGAGTCTGACTCTGGTGTGCTGCAGCAGGGAGACCGGGAAAACCAGCAGGATAGGGGATTATCACGCTTACCGGAAGTTCCCGGATTTTGGGCACTTCCTCTTCCGGGCCATGTTAACGACAGCCGTTCCTGCTCTGTTATACTGTTTAAATCGGATAAACTCCAAACATACTCAAGTTTTCATTCTAGACTGAAATGATACTAAGGAAGAAGTGGATCAAAGCGATCGATTCGCCGCAGTGAAGGGCCGAACTTTATAATAAAACACACGTTTGTTTGTCGCCGGTGGGGCACAACACCGGCACTTCACAGCATGCTAGCATTAGCCAGCTAACGTTTATTGACGTGCTTAACATTGTGCGTCTTAAAACACACAAACATCTGAAAATCGGGTCTGTACCCCCCCCCGTTTCCAGTGAAACAACTGGGGACTGCCAAGAAAGGAGACGCTTTCAGATGCTTGTGTGTTTTCAGCCGCACAAAGTTAGGCACGTCATCAAGCTGGCTAATGCTAACCTGCTAACACGACTGCGCAGTCTGCCGGCCACAAACAAACGTGTGTCGTTTTATTATAAAGTTTGGTCCTCCACTGCGGCGAATCGGTCGTTTTGATCCACTTCTTCCTCAGCATCACTTCAGTCTGGAATGGAAACTTGGCATTGGCGTTTATCCGATTTACAAAGTTTAACAGAGTAGTAGCTGGCGGACTATTGTTAGCAGGTTAGCATTAGCCAGCTTGATGACGTGCCTAACTTTGTGCGGCTGAAAACACACAAGCATCTGAAAGCGTCTCCTTTCTTGGCAGTCCCCAGTTGTTCCACTGGAAACGGGGGGTACAGACCCGATTTTCAGATGTTTGTGTGTTTTAAGACTATGTTAAGCACGTCAGTAAACGTTAGCTGGCTAATGCTAGCATGCTGTGAAGTGTCGGTGTTGTGCCCCACCGGCGACAAACAAACGTGTGTTTTATTATAAAGTTCGGCCCTTCACCGCAGCGAATCAATCGCTTTGATCCACTTCCTCCTTAGTATCACTTCAGTCTAGAATCCGTGAAAATTTCAGTAGGGTTGGCGTTTATTCACGTTATCTACGAAGTAAAGCAGGGACATTGAACTGGGCCGGAAGTGGGCCCTCTAAGTGTTTCAAACTGGAAGTTCGGAACACGGAAGCATGATAATCCCCTATACCGGTCCTTGGTGATCACTGCACTAGGGGCACTAAACCTGTAACTTCCCACACAGCTGTCACAAAATTAAACAGTCTCTATCCGTGTTTTAGAAACATGTTTGCAGACCACTTTGATCAACTGATAGCAAAGTCATTGAGCCATAAAGCAAAGAGCTCCAGGTCACATGATCCAAGATAGAAGGATCTGCTCCTGCAAAGTTGCAATGTCCAGTTTTTGAGGAGGGCAGCCCCCTCAGAGCACCAACATCCAGGGCCGTAGCCAGAGGTTAAAAAATACTGAAGTCCACCATGTTATGTGTATATAAATAATTACTCTCCATACTCCGAAAAAAAAAATACATCGGAATTTGCTGTGTTACTGTGTTGATGACTGATAGGTGGTCAATGACAGAGCAAGCGGTGTGCTGCTGAGACGCTACGCTGCGCCTTATTTCGCACATTGGAAGGCGGAAGAAGAAATAGTTCTTACTTATTTGTACAGTTTAGTTGGTTTCTATTGTGTTCGTGTTCATGAGAACAATGAATAACATGATTTAACTTGAGGATCAGTTCTATAATATAAATTGTTGGTAGAGAAAGAGTCAGTACTTCAGTATCAATCCACATTCTCAGGTCTGTGTTCTCAAGTAAATGCTTTTGAGCCATGTGGTTGTTTGATTAATTTATCATATGAAATTTCAATATAATTTATTATATTATTAATCATATGTATATACATAGCGGAAAAATACAGAGGTACACACCTTGGTGTCCTAAATGCCAGCTACAGCTATGCTGACATCCATCAAGTAACCCAAGAAATCATCTACTATTACTTATGATAGGCTGATGTTTGGGTCAAAAGTTACACATTATCCCTTTAAAGCTGTATGTTGGTATGCATACAACTTATTTCTACCTCATGACCTTACATCTGTCTTGTGTTTCAGGCATACATCAAAATTTATCAAGGTGAAGAGTTGCCGCATCCAAAGTCAATGCTACAGGTGTGTTTTTAGTCATGTTTTGGCTCTGTTTATGTTTGTTGCTGTTCTATAGTATTTTACTGTCTTCTATTTTAAGAAATGATCACTGTGCTTCCACTCAGGCCACAGCCGAGGCGAATAATCTAGCAGCCGTTGCAGCTGCAAAGGATTTGTACAACAAAAAAATGGAGGAGGTTGGTGGACAAAAGCTTCTCAGTGACACCATCGTCGTCCACTTGTTGTCTGATACCCTGCGTTTCTGCTCTCAGGTGTGCGGGGGTGATCGGCCCTTCCTGGCCCCCAGCGAGCTGCAGGCTCGACACGGCCTCATCAGAGAGGAGGCCCTGCAGCTGTTCCGCGGCGTGAAGAAGATGGGAGGCGAGGAGTTCAGCCGCCGCTACCTGCAGCAGCTGGAGGGAGAGATCGACGAGGTGTTTGTCCAGTACATCAAGCACAATGACTCCAAGAACATTTTCCACGCCGCCCGCACGCCGGCCACGCTGTTCGTGGTCATCTTTGTCATGTACGTGGCTGCGGGGATCACAGGCTTTGTGGGCGTGGACATCATTGCCAGCTTGTGTAACATGATCCTCGGTCTGGCTCTCATCACTCTCTGCACCTGGGCCTACATCCGGTACTCCGGGGAATATAGGGAACTGGGCGCTGTCATCGACCAGGTGGCAGGTGCACTGTGGGACCAGGTAAATCCAAGAAAGCCACACACACACACACACACACATACTTATTTTAATAACAAAGATAGCAGGTAAAGAAAGTAGCAGAGACAAATTTCACAACCACATCAAGCTACATCTGTCTAACTCAGGTGAAATGGTGCATTTTAACCACTAGGTGGCAACAACTCCCTTGTTGAAAACTTGTTCAAGCTCAGATCCAGTTAAGCAACAATTCACTATTATTGGATAAGGCTGACATGCCTTACTGTGTTATTTGTGTTTATACCCACTCACGTTGTCTGTATCCATTTCTTTTTAATGCCTCTGCAGGGGAGCACAAATGAGGTAAGAGTGAGCTTCTGGAAAAGTCCATTAGTGTGGGCAATAAATGCTTCATTTGTGTCATTTTTCTACATTTTTAGTTGTAAATCAAATTTCTACGATAGAAATTCTTATTCTGCAACAGATTTACTGCTCCACTCTGCTCTGAAAGATGCCGTAGCCCAGGGGTGCCCAAGTCCAGTCCTCCAGAGCTACTATCCTGCACATTTTGGTTGCATCCCTTCTCCAACACACCTGAATCAAATGAATGGCTCGTTACCAGCCTCTGCAGAGCTGAATGGCATGTGCATGAGGTAATCAGCCATTTGATTCAGGTGTGTTGGGGAGGGTATGTTCTAAAAATTGCAGGATAGTAGCTCTTAAAGACCGAACGTAGGCACCCCTGCTCCAGACCCGACTTATGATAAGCTGCTCTGTGCTGCCCTCTGAAGATCTGTCCAAGCATTTTGATGTTATCTGTTCTGTAGGTTTTGATTATTTGAATTCAATATTTCCCCAAAAGTCTTCAATGTTATCAGTCTCACATGAAACCAGATTTGATCAAATCACCTGCAGACCTTCATGCAATATTTTGTTACATGTTATACAGATCTGGGCATGAAAAAGTTCCCCTTTCAGCCGACTGCCAGCCACTTACCAGCGACTTGTCTGCTAATTCAATCGCACAGAGAAATGCCTGTGTGCCCAGGGGAAACGATTTCAGAGCATAAATAAATGCCCAGAACAAGGATGTTTCCAGACGCCAAGTTTGGACATCGTACGTGATGGCGTATTTGTGGGACGAATCGTTCACCGAGTGATAGTGCAGTAATGGTGCACTATGGGGGATTATCCCGCTTCTGTGTTCCGAACTTCCGGTTTGAAACAGTTAGACCGCCCACTTCCGGCCCAGTTTAATGTCCCTGCTTTACTTCGTAAATAACGTGAATAAACGCCAACCCTACTTAAATTTTCATGGATTCCAGACTGAAGTGATACTAAGGAGGAAGTGGATCAAAGCGATTCTCCAGAGTAAAGGGCCGAACTTTATAATAAAACAACGTAGCATGTTTGTTTGTAGCTGGTGGGGCACAACACCGGCATGCTAGCATTATCCAGCTAGCGTTTACTGACGTGCTTAACATTGTGCGTCCTTAAAACACACAAACATCTGAAAATCGGGTCTGTACCCCCCCGTTTCCAGTGGAACAACTGGGGACTGCCAAGAAAGGAGACGCATTCAGATGCTTGTGTGTTTTCAGCCGCACAAAGTTAGGCACGTCATCAAGCTGGCTAATGCTAGCCTGCTAACAGTAGTCTGCCGGCTACTACTCTGTTAAACTTTGTTTATCGGATAAACGCCAATGCCAAGTTTTCATTCCAGACTGAAGTGATGCTGAGGAAGAAGTGGATCAAAATGACCGATTCGCCGCAGTGAAGGACCGAACTTTATAATAAAACAACACACATTTGTTTGTAGCCGGCAGACTATGCAGTCGTGTTAGCAGGCTAGCATTAGCCAGCTCGATGACGTGCCTAACTTTGTGCGGCTGAAAACGCACAAGCATCTGAAAGCGTCTCCTTTCTTGGCAGTCCCGTTGTTCCACTGGAAACGGGGGGGAACAGACCCGATTTTCAGATGTTTGTGTGTTTTAAGACGCAAAAAGTTAAGCACGTCGGTAAACGCTAGCTGCCTAATGCTAGCATGCCGGTGTTGTGCCCCACCGGCTACAAACAAACATGCTACGTTGTTTCATTATAAAGTTCGGCCCTTCACTCTGGAGAATCGCTTTGATCCACTTCTTCCTTAGTATCACTTCAGTCTGTAATCCGTGAAAATTTCAGTAGGGTTGGCGTTTATTCACATTATCTACGAAGTAAAGCAGGGACATTGAACTGGACCGGAAGTGGGCGGTCTAACTGTTTAAAACCGGAAGTTCGGAACACGGAAGCGTGATAATCCCCTATGTTAAGCAAGTCAGTAAACGCTAGCTGGCTAATGCTAGCATGCTGTGAAGTGCCGGTGTCGTGCGGTGTTGTGCCCCACCGGCTACAAACAAACGTGTGTTGTTTTATTATAAAGTTCGGCCCTTTGATCCACTTCTTCCTTAGTATGACTTCAGTCTGGAATGAAAACTTAAGTATGTTTGGAGTTTATCCGATTTAAACAGTATAATAGAGCAGGAACGGCTGTTGTTAAAATGGCCGGAAGAGGAAATGCCCAAATACCGGGAAGTTCCGGTAAGCCTGATAATCCCCTATTCGTGCATCACTTCTGGCAGAAAAAGGAGGAACTTTTTCATGCCCAGATCTGTATTTCAAAGTGGAAAAAAAAGGACAAAAAACCCTCCAAAACAGATGTATTTTACAAGAACACAACACTGACGGTTCTAAGCAGTTAGTTTTCATACTTTTTCTAAATTACATAAAAATTAAACCATATGTGTTAAATCACCTTCTTTTAACATTACTTTTTAAATCATGGTAGAAATGTTTTGTCATCATCTCTTAGTTTAGGATTTCATCAGCTAACGTGATCACATTAATGCATGTTGCAGAATGTGTGCATAATGTAAATTGTAATAGTTAAATCAAAGTAAGCAAGACCCTCACTGAAGCAGATGGGATCAGGGGAGCAGATGCCTGTGCTTAGTATATCAGGTTTCTCCGCCATAACCCCCAAATCATCATCGATGTTGCCTTTTGAGCTGCATTCTGATAAGAAGCAAGAGTTTCTCTCTGTTCTTTGTCTTGTATTTTGTTTGAATGGCAGTTTAAACTTGTATATTCAGTAACAGGTGATTTTTAAAGGTGTTCATGAACCCATACACTGATTCACACAAGAAAATAGTCTATTTTTATTTGTGTCAATTCAATACTAGTTTCTATCCTACCCCCTGACTTACAGAGATTTCTTCACATTTTTCTAACCTTTTAATAGCATCTTCCACAGATGATGAAATCTACTAAATCTGTTTTTTATTGTTATTCTGTAACTGTTAAATTTTTGCTGTATATTGTCGGAAATCCCTCCAAATTCTTACTCATGAAAGACTCATCCTCTCTGTGGTGCTCCTTTTCTATCCAGTCACGTTACTGTCATGCTGCAGATTAATTAGTTGAGATGCTCCTCCAGTTTTTTTCCTTTTTATATTTTTGCATGACACTATTTTTCCAGCATTTTTATGTCCTGGTGTCAACTATTTTTTTTTTTTATGTGTTGCTATCGTCCCATGCAAATGTCCCAGATTTAGTGTTATAAAGTAAAAACAGGGAAAAAGCTAGAGATGCACCGATCCAGTTTTTTCCAGTCTGATAGCGATACCTGGGCTGAGCGTATCGGCCAATACACAAAACCGATCCAATACTACTGTTGAATAAATGAGCTGTATACTTTGTCCCCCCCAAAAATGTAACACGTTAACACAGATATGAATGTACTTGATTATTTATTAACAAATAGCAAAGCATAAATTTATTATAATATTAATAATAACAGAAATGAATGCTGGATTGGCCATATTCTATCTTTGACATTTTATGCCACATATTTAATTTGTATATTAACTAATAAATTTTCTGAGAAAAATGTGTTCAATTCTTTTCCCCCCCGCTGTATATATATATATTTATATGTGTGTGTGTGTGTGTAGCAAATTGTTTATTATTACATTTTGTATTTGTATGTTTTACATGTGTAAAAGCAAGAAAAAAAAGAAACTAAAGTAACAACGTTGCAGTTTTATAGCCAAACAGTTCTTTTTGTTTTTTAAAGATTAAAATTTAATAAAATCCCCAAGATGTTGACATCTTGCATCCTGTATGCTGATTTTTTTTCCTCACGTAGAGGTTATGACTCAGAATAGTAGTAGCCACCATGAGTACAGGGAAAACTACTAATGTTATTGTGTGTGCATGCCATGGAACGAATATTAACTCTTAGATTTCTTTTACCTGATTTTGATGTCAGTAAGATTCCCTGACTCTTAAATATCTTCATCCCCGTCTTTGCCCTGCAGGCTCTCTACAAGCTGTATAATGTAGCAGCCAATCACAGGCACCTGTACCACCACGCCTTCCCCGGGCCTCAGGTGGACGAGGCTGCCGAGGAGCGGGACAAGAAGAGGGAATGAGGAGACAAAGACAGAACACAGCAGAGACTTCCTCGGGATGGACAGAGATAAAGGAGGAGGAGGAACATCCTCGCCCATCAGGCACTCTTTTCTTCTGTTACCGGCTGGTGCGGCCCACCAGCACAGTCACTCCTTTAATCCTTATAGCGGACTGTATAACGTACATGCATAGGTAACGTCAGAGCATCTCCTCGGTGGATGCCTGCCATCTAGCGTCGGATGCAAAGTTTCATCGTCTTTCACCTTTTGTCCATGAGCACACGTGTACAGATTCCTCGGGCACTCTGCTGGAGGAGATCTCTGAATATCCACCTCCGGTCAGCTCTTCATTTCATAACTGACAAGTTTTTCAATCATTTGTTGCTGGCAATTCTTTTCAGAAGTATAGCCAAATCTGTGAAATCCCCATCTGTGGTGATCATTCTGTTCTTTGAAGTTTAGTGCTGTTTATTAAGAACATTATATATGATCTGCGAAAGCCAAAATATGTACTGTGTGTTAAATAATGAAGCAGCATCATCAGCATGGTTAATGTTTGTCATCTTAAGCTCTAAAATCAGGTACACTTTATAAAAAAAATTACTTGTTTTAATGGTTGTGACAAAGTGGTATTGTGCCATAACATGTAAAGTAATTTCACATCTTCAGCTACACGCACTCAGTGGCACATTTATTAGTTGTATACAGTCTGTTTGCTTTGTTTGGAGGTGCTTTTAGTGGAGTGTGCTGGCACCAGTATCCCAGCACTGGAGAGACAAAAGCAGTGACATCAATTCAAAGTTTACACAACATGCTGGCATTAAGTCTCACTTTTTAGTCTGCTTGCTGTTTTGTAATTACGCAGCATCTCTGTGATCCTTTATACATGTTTGGCCTTTCAGGTTGAGGGAGGGAAGAGTGTATTTTAGTTGCTATTGTGACACAGACGTGGCCGGTGAAGCCATTGTTGTTTTTCCTCACTGAATGTTCGAGCAAATGCGAGGAATGTAGCTGTTCTGTGGCCACTGAGGAATCAACGCTAGATGCTGCAGGGCGTGGCCACAGCCTGGCTTTGGGACGGGATCTTCATTCCAGATCCCTTTCATCATCTTCACGCACTTAACTAAATCATCTGTTCAAATCTGTTGCATGGCAACAGAGGAACAACAGCCTTTGCATTTGTAGACAAAAACGCTGGTATTGGTGACGGGGCTGTTTGGTGATGGGATTGTTTGACTCGGTAGACTGCTGTGCACTTATGTAACTGTGGTTGTTCTTGCTCTTTGACCCTCAGTTGCTCTGTAAGACGTCAGCATCACATACGAAGCTACAGTTTGTTTTTTTCATGCATATTTAGCGTGTTTATGGTGAGGTTTGACCTCAAGGGTTAAAGATTTAAAAGCACTGCAGCAGAGCGGCTTCTCGAGTCTTCCACAGCGTGTAATCATCATCAGTGAGGCTTTCACACAAACCATTTTAGTCCGGTTTACGACTCACAAGGTTCAAAGTCAGTTTTTTTGGGGAATTGTTTTGGATTTCATGTCTATTTATGGGTTGGTAAAGTAATATTTGTTTACACTGTGGAGCAAGATTTTGTTTATAAAAAAATAAACATACTTTAATGATTCTTCAACATCCTCTTTGGGTTATCGCTAGGTTTAATGAAATAACGTCTTGGTCAACTCTGCTTAGTCTCACACATCACAAAATTACAGTCACAAAGAAATAATAATAAAGATGGACCAAATTATTGAAATTGATGCTTGGGGTTTTTTTTTCTTATATTTGTTATCAGACAAGAAATTCATAGTGCATTTTTTATTATTATAAAAAGAAAAGTCTAAAACTTCATTATGTAAAGCCAAGAAATGGTGCATTTTTTAATGAAAAAAAAAAATTAAGTAATCAAAATCTTATCTAAAGCTGTATCAACATCACAAATCCAACAAAAATTAACTGTCCATTTTTTCATGCTGATTCTTTTAGTTAAGAACTTAATGGTGCATTTTTTAATAAAAAGAAAAAAACTAAATGAATAGTTGCTGAAATTTGCAATGTGATTGTGAAAGCAAGAAAAATGCAAATGGTGTGGTGAAATTTTTTATAGTGTAAAAAAACAAAAAAAACAATGAAATCCTGCCAAGAACTGCACCCTTAATATAAATCTAAGGAAATGCAATCTTTAAATACAGTTGTGCTTGAACGTTTACAAACAGTTGTGTGAAAAATTGTTTGCCTCTTTCCTATTTTTTTTGCATGTTTGTCACACTAATATCTTTCAGATCATCAAACAAATTTAAACGCGAGTCAAAGATAACACAAGTAAACAGAAAATGTAGTTTTTAAATCAAAGTTTTTATGTGTAAGGGGGGAAAAAAATCCAAACCTCCATGGCCCTGTGTGAAAAAGTGATTGCCGACACAAGACTCATTGCCAGTTATAGCAAACGCTTGATTGCAGTTGTTGCTGCTAAAGGTGGCCCAACTAAGTTAAGGGGGCGATCACTTTTTCACACAAGGCCATGTGGGTTTGGATTTTTTTCCCCCTAAAAAATAAAAACATTTAAAAACTGCATTTTGTGTTTACTAGTGTTATATTTGACTCACATTTAAATTAGTTTGATCTGAAACATTAGTGCAACAAACATGCAAAAAAAAAAAAAGAAATCAGGAAGAGGGCAAACACTTTTTTTCACACAACGCTACCTTCCCATTAAAGATGGGGAAAAAAATAAGCTGCCTGCCAGTGAAATACGTTGAAATTGACAAAAGTAATAAATATTTGATGAAATTCATTAAAATGATTCTGAACATCAGTTCACTGATCGTGAGCAAGGGGTTCCTATTTGTCTGGGACAGTTTAAAAAAGACAAAAACAATTCCAAATCAATGTTTTATTTTGCTAAATTACAATTTAGTAATTTTTTTGTTCATTATGACGTTTTTCCGTTTCTTATTTCATTTACTATTGTGAATTAAGTGTTTTCTTTAATGGAAGGGTACCAGTATGTAAACTTTTAAGTACAACGGTACGTCTCCAAATCTACTGCATGCGCTGGTTCATGCGTCCACCTCGCTTCTGTCCTACCAGGCCGGACAATCACTCGCTCACATCAGTCTGCTGTCCAGCAGGGAGCACCTAATGGTTTTGACCACTTTCTAACTGACAACAGTCACTTGATGCAGCTGAAAACAATTAAATTAGATCAATGACAAAGTATCATGTCCATAAATCTGAGGCAGATATGCAGATTCAGGCTCCAACTGTTGTTTTTAAAGACAAAAAGAAAAGTTACATTTTAGTCATTCTTATTCAATAAACTCACTGTTTTTTTTCTTCACTGCAGACTTTATTGTTTGTGTCTTATTTGCAATCCACATTAGCTATTTACAAACTGATGACAGGTTCTGAAAAGTTGAGACCTTCCTGCATCACGAGGGTCTCAGAGAAACTTATTTTGCACGTGGAAATCGAGCAAATGCCCATCTCAGACATTCAAGAATGTTTCATCTCATTACAGGTCCCATTAAATGGGCCATTAACTGAAAATAGGTTCTTGTTGCATATTTTCAAAGACATAATTTTTCTTCACTTGGAAAAAAAATCAGAGTATCTTAAGAAAAGCTCATGTTGACTGATCACAGATCAGTAGAATATGTTAATGCAAACCTGCAAGTAAAATCAGAGCAATCCACAAAAGTCAGGCGATAAGGAGAAGTTACATTGCACTTATTTGGCAAACTTAGTGTGTGTTGTAAGAGATTTCTTTAAAAAAACAAAACAAAACAAAGTTCCAGTAGCTTATTTATGTTCCATTAAACACACAAGAATATTCCTGACTTACATTAATGCCAAACTGAGCTGGAAGATGCTCAAACCGCTGCATCAGATGCGATGCCTCAGCTGTCCGTCTTGCAATAAAAACATGTCTTGTAACAGATTTAAATATCAGTTATAGTTTTGGTGGATTGTCTTATAAAGTATACAGAATTCATTGAAAAAAGAACAATGCAAAGTTTGTGTTATTATAAGAGTATGGTTTCAATTTATGAAGGTTACAAAAAAAAGAAAATAGTGACGGAGTAGCTGGTGTATGCGGGATATGAGCACTGGGAAATTGTTGTATTTCACTTGATTAAAAAGGCACAATCTCAGGATGCTTTCCCAAAAAAATATCCAGCGCCGGTTTTTCTGAGGCTGTGCTTCTTAGTGTCAAAAACAGGAATGAAACACTTCAGTTTTCAGGTCAGTGGTTGTAAAAGGCACTGCGTTTTATTTCATCTGAGTGCTTTTTTCACTCATTCATTCAGTGAGAGTCACGTCCCCTCTGTCTCTGCATGTCCCAACTTCCTGGTTGATATATTTGGATCAAGCGAAGGCACAGATGTGTTTGGTAAGGAGGCAATTAAGAGTCAATCATGATTTCAAAGGCGGCTGAAGGGCCGCTCCCAAACCGTGGAAACCTCAGAGACGTCCCTGCTGCGCGGACAAATCACATGTTCCCTATGAAGTTCTTGTTGGGCTGCTGGGCGTACCACTGCTGCCGCTGTTTGCGGGCCTCCACCTCGGACAGCAGCGCCTGCCGGTACGCCTCATAGGATTTGACAATGTGTTCCAGCTCCTTCATGAAGAGCAGCTTCAGCATGCCCTGATACGTGTCCAAGTCCGCCAGCTGGAACAGTTCCCACTTCAAGATGTGGTCGTACCTGATGCACAAGAGGGAAAAGACTGATTGCATTTTCAAAAGGCACCTTGAGGGCTGCCTAAATGATCTGTGGTCCTGGTGCACAAATTTTACTTTACTGTATGGTGACATCATTTAAAATCCAGCACAGTTTAGATTCGTGTGCATGGATTGGCTGTTTGAAGCACAAATACAACTTTTTTTTTTTCCTTTTTATTTAAAAGATCATTTTTCCAATTTTTGCTCAGTTAAAGGAATAGTTCATCCTCAGAATGATTTAACTTTATTTTCCACTTACCCTGATGGTGAGCAAGACTCTGGACCACTTTTTTAATATGTCAAATGCAGCCAGAGATCAGGACGACTTCTCGTTCCCCCCCAATAGAGTTCGCCAGGGTCCGAGCCAAAAAGGTCCATAAAAGTCCACAAAAAATTGTCAATATTCCTCCATACTGCTCGTCCCATGTAATCCAAGTGTCCTGAGTGGGTAGCGTCCAGAATTTACTTGAAACTACGCCATTTAGTATATTTTTAGAATCTAAACAAGACTACATCGCATGCCTAGCAAGCACGCCGATGCGCATTCACGAAACTACGGAAGCCACGGCAGACGAGATCGCGCGTTCCCTTTTTCTTTTTTTCCTTCTTTTAGATCAATATCCAACCCCTCCTGTGTTTGTCCCAGTTTGTCTAGAGCTCTCGCGCTCTCGCCACAATGTAAACAGTGAATTTCTTCTTCTACGCTTGCATTATCGGCAGAGTAGGCTCTGAACACCGAGGCTTCCGTAGTTTCGTGACCGCGCATGTGCGCGCTTCATGGATGTAAACAATACTCCCTTTTAGGCTCTAAAAATATACTAATTGGCGTCGTTTCGAGTAAATTCTGGACGCTACCCACTCAGGACACTTGGATTACATGGGACGAGCAGTATGGAGGAATATTGACAATTTTTTGTGGACTTTTATGGACCTTTTTGGCTCGGACCCTGGCGAACTCTATTGGGGGGGGAACGAGAAGTCGTCCTGATCTCTGGCTGCATTTGACATATTAAAAAAGTGGTCCAGAGTCTTGCTCACCATCAGGGTAAGTGGAAAATAAAGTTAAATCATTCTGAGGATGAACTATTCCTTTAAACTCTGGCTCAGTTATTAGGATCATAACTAAAATACTGTCAAACACTACTAAACCACAAGTCCATGCAGTCCAGTAAAAGCTTTAAATATGAAAGTTGCTGGTCAATAAGGTCAATTTACACCGGATCCGTGTGCAGCGTGGTCTCCAGGGATAATCGCTGCTGTTTGAGTCAATGGTTTAGTTCACATCAGATGCACCCCAGATGCTCTCTGCTAACTATAGGCATCGGATCCATTTTTGACAGAGCATGCTTTCAAAACGCGTAAACGTCTGCAGTTCAGATAGGACCAGAGAGGAAATCTGACACGTGAACCGTACAGTAAATCTCAAGATAAAGCCCACAGAGATTTGCAATCGCCTGAACTATGTAAACATTTAGTTATGACCAGTGACAACAGGTTAGAAGTCAATCAGGCTGGGGGTTCTCGTGTTTTTGTTTGCTTCTTTTTTTTTTTGCCATGGACCGCTGGACGTTTATCCAGCGCGTCTGACACGCTCCCAGTGTGACGCACCGTTTAGATTTTGGAATGAAGCCGCTATGCAAACCTGCCATACTGTAAATCTGTCAGCAACAAAATATGTTCAATCATAACTAATGAAAAAAACAAACAAACAAACAAAAAAAACGCCCTTTTTATTGGTCGAACATGTGCGACTAGATGAAAAACTATCTCCCACTGTCTCACATTTTATTTGCAAATGCGACCACTTGGTCGCAGTCTGGAGCCTTGTTAAGGTAGAGACACACCAGAGAGACTGATGACCATCGCAGTCGCCAGAAAATAGGGTCAGGCTGATCTCCCCCAGTCTCGCAGACACTGAGAAAAGCACCCAAGAACACACCGAACCGACTCCAGACTTGGATGTACCTTATGCCCGTACTCAAAATATAATGTTGCCACAACAGCAGATGGTGCTAATCTATATAGTGCCCCCCCCCAAAAAATGAAAACTGGATAAGTCTCTCCAACCATGAACAGCGCTGGCCTGTCCTCCACCAGCTGATCCCCTACTTTTCCACAGCTTTGTCACACTTGATTAAAAATAATGGATCCAAAGCGATGTGAGTGCATTATGTCCGCACTTTTGCTCTTTTTCTGGTTTATTTACCATCTTTACCTCTGGTGTTCTCGTTCGCTGATTCATTAACAAGAGCTAGCCCTCCTCCAATCTGATTGGTCAGCCCATCACCAACTGATTGAGATTGATTACACATGTTCAATCTACTAAAAAGAACGCAGACGGTATTGGCGACGGCTGTAGAAGGCCAACGACACAGAACACACCAAACTGACTCACATCCCTGACTTCAAAAGACTCCACGACGACACCAGATGGCCTAAAATTGCCCCGGTGTGTCTCCGCCTTAAGGGATGAACAAAACACTTAGATGTATGTGAGGCCGGCCGGCTGTCGCAACATTTTACACGTAACTCAGATGATTATGAGCCACACAAAGGAAGAGTGACTTCATTCTCTAGTTCATGATTATACTCACAAAGCAAAAAAGCTGCTTTCTGGAAAAGTATCGGGCTATTATTATTAACTCAACCTGTAAAATATATATTGCAACAAACATGGACAAGATTTGAGAATAACCAGCAAAGTTTTCTGATTTTAAACTTGAGATTCTGTTATAATACTTCAGATGTGTTAAGCTTCTCTATCACAAGCAAAACAACCAACAGACAAACTGATTTTAGAAGTGAGAAAACAAAAATAAACAGAAAACACCTCAGACCTGCGACAAGAAGTCTGAATATCTGTAGGATCAGTTCACACATATTTACACATTAAGGAGAAATTAATGGTTTAAATCCCTTCAGTTAAATTAATTTATACTAAAGTCAAGTCATTAAACCACTTTTATTCCTTTTAATCTGCTTGATTTAAACTGTTGCTGGCTCAGGACGAAGACTTGGAGCTGTCTATAAGCCAAAATTACTAGCCAACAATCATCTATTTAAAAGTTACCGGTGACTGATGCAAGCCTTCAAGGTGCTGCAAGCACTGTACTCACTTGACGGGTGCACGGGCGTACACCTGCAGCCAGTCTGGGATCTCGGCTGTGTGATACGGGTTAGCTGGTACAAGTATGGGCTGGTTTCTCTCTGGAGCTCGTGGCTGGTAAGTCACAGGAGGGGGAAGCGGTGGGGGCTGATCATAGCGAGGAACGCTGGAATTAAAAGACGCTTTTATTTTCATTTCATTCTAGATTTTTGTCACTTAAATCCAAAAAGACTCCCCAGCTTGATTAAATAAAATACTTTTTGTTTTTAGATTAATGGCATACCTAGGAGCACAGGGGTGTCGATACTGCGCCCTCTTGTTGATGTGATCTACGTAATAAACCCCAAACTCTGCCGACTCCACCTTCTCCCAGCCTGGAGGGAGCCCTTCCCTCTCCAGAGGGTGGCTCCAGTGGGTAGTGTTGGTGTTGTGGTCGATGTAGTACTTCCTGCCACGGATGGTCCAGTCAACAGTCCAACCGGCCGGAAGGGGGAGGTCCTCTCCCGTTAGACTGGAGAGGTTCCCAAGAGACTTGGCCTGTATTCGACCTATGCCTGAGGAAAACAAACATTTTTTTTAAAAGGAACTTGGAGGGAGAGGAAAAGATATCTGACCAAACATACAGTGGACAGCGGAGCAGCTGTCAGTTAAAAGTGCCTCTGGGAAAGAAAAAACTGCATGTGTGGGAAAGTGTCATTTAAAGCAGAGGAATGCACAGCGTTTAAAAGGTCAATTGAATGTGCAGCAGGATGAGACAGCAATTAACTACTTAAAGTATGACTTATTCAAGCTTTAAGAAATGATGTGACTCTGGACATGGCCGCCTAATCGCTTCAACTTTGTGACTGTTGTGATGAAGCATCTCGCTCTGATTGATAATGTTTGATGAATGGTAGGAAGTGGGAGTGTTGTTACTTTTGGACAGGAAGCCAGAGATCTATGCTTGGTCAGGCACACACACACACACACACACACACACACACACACACACACACACACACACACACACCAGTACACAGACGCTTTCACTTAAGAGAACAAACCCCGGACAGCAGAGCAGGCTCATTCAACATGTCCTGTACTTTTTATTAGTGAATACAGTCAGCGAGGAATGTCGAGCCGACAGCTGCACGGATGAGTTAGACTGACTGAGGAGTATCATGACTCAAAACGAATGAGCCTGTGGGGACTGAGGACGGCTTGAAAATGAAAGAGAACGTGCAGAGGATAAAGTATCTCGGCAAAATGGCGACTACAATCTGATAAAGTTTGCAGGAGAGTGACAGCAAGAGAGCTGGAGCTCTTTGCCAGCTGCTGAGTTGAAGGGATGGAATGTGTGAGTGCTCCACAGATATGCACTCCTCCTCCTCCTCCTCCACCTCATCATCTTCACCCCCCCCCCCCCCCCCTTTTTTTTATTTAAAAGGAAAAAAAAAAAAAAAAATCAGATTCTTACTGAATACACTCACTGAAAAAATACAGTCCAAGAATGGTATGGCGAATATTTTTTACTTTGACAACCTGACAGGTTGAGCGATTGCAACATGTGTTACAAAAGAGCTTTTCCATCAACAAAGCCAAAACTTGAACTGTTCAGAGCTTTTTCACTGAATCCAACCCAGTTTAGAAGAATAAAAGTTATTCAACTCTGAGTCTCTTATTTACACTGAGTCTAAGACATGAGATAGTGCTACTTAAATATGTGCAAACTGTGTAACTTTTAGGCCTTAAAAATACGTGCTTCTCACTCATTTTCATGGCATAATGGTATCCATGATTTACATTTCTGGAGCTGTTGTTGCCCTGCAGCATCCCAAGGCTGAGAAACCACCAGCAACTGGATGTCAACATATATGCCGCTTTAAGCATGCATGGTGGCTGATTCATCAAAGAAACACAAGAATATATACTGACGGAGGAGATGGCGCATGAGATAAGGCGAGAATTGATACTGGACTGACTTTTACTGTTTGGAAAGAGCTCAGAGAACAGACAGGATGTAAGGCGGATGTTAAATTAGTCACTGGAGTCACTCACTGCAGTCTTCAGGAAGTTTACCTCAGCTGTATTAATGTATAAATCTATTAATGTAGCGTTACTCATTTGTACAGATTGTGTGTTTTTTCATTTGTGCCTCAGAGCATTAAAACAAAGACTCACAGGATTTCACTGCTTTGCTTGACCACCACAGCTTGCAATACACGAGTACGAATTGTTGAGTTTAACAGTGCATCAACAAATAAACAATCAGAATGACTGAAAGTGGATCAAAGACAATTTTGTGAGCTACAGTTGATGTTTAGACCAGAGATAATCAATACAGACAGGGGTAAATAAATAGCTTGGAATATTTGAACAATCTGAAAAAAATAGCTACGAGCCTCACCTGTAAAGGTTTGGGTAATCTTAGAAATACAATGTCCCCTATTGAGCCATGTTTAGGATGAAACATCTCCTTCAGAAGTCACTTGGACAAAATGGAGCAGTGCTGGGTAAAATAGATTTGAAATGGGAAATGGTTGCTGTTGAATATGTTGTGGAGCTACAGGGGATTGGTTCATACAGGTCATTTCCAAAAGCTGGGGAGCCAAATTTCTGATTCATTGAGATGCACGATCCAGTTTTTTCTTATTCAATCCAATACCGATACCTGGGCTGAGCGTATCGGCCGATGCCGATCTGATACTACTGTTGAATGAATAAACTATGCCTTGCGATGTGAGAGAAGGCATCAGCCAGGCTTGACATGAACATTTAGCCTTGTAAAAAAAAAAAAAAAAAAAGGTAAATTATATTTAGATATAAATGTACTTAATTTTATTTACTCAACAAATAACAAAATGTACATTTGTTATGATTAATAAGAACAGAAAAGACTGGATCGCAATGCTGGATCGGCCACATTCATCTGATATAAAATCCAGCTAATTTGTCAATATCGGAGCAGATATCCAATCCGGGTATTGAACCGGTGCATTTCTAATTTACTAGTCTCCAAAGCTGCATGAAAGCTACATCCGATACAAGTGTTATTATTGATGTATACTAGGAAGTGAGCAGATCAAACAGAAAAATAGCCACTGCTACGCTAGGAGACATTAAAATAGCACCGTGAGTTGAATATTAAATGAGCACGTTACTTTGAAAAAGAGGCGCTTCAGCAAAATATTGGCATGTTGCAACTCAAAATTGGCTGCTATGCGATGCTATTTGGTGTCGAAGATGACACTCCTGTCTGCAGGACTCATCTTATCTGCTGAGCAATCACACATTCATTCAGCGTGAGTGATTTATCTGTCACCATGCTCTTATGCGCACTTAACCGGAGGCTAGATGTTATAAAATGTACACGTGTAGACAAGTGTGAATAAGTAGCTGAGTGGACTTAAGTAAATAGCTACTGTCATCACTAATAAATAATATTTTTTTGCAGAGCATCTTGACGGAACAAACAAAAGACATATACATGGCAACTAAGACAGCAGTACATGTGAGCAGTTTATGACGAGGACAAACGACTTGGGGCGATCCGCAAATTGCTAGTTTGCAGGCAGGAAGATTTAGCAGAGAGGCTAAAAAATGCAGAGCCTTAAATGCTCGTTTAACTTTACCCCAAACAAGCTCCATGAAATGTGATAGGCAGGTCTGATGTAATACTTAACTCTACACATTGAAAACAAAACAGCCACAAAAGAAGACGAAAAAAAGAAAAAAGACAACAAAAAAACAAAAGGTTTTCTATTGTTTTTGGAGAATTGGAAAATTCCTGCGACCCCGACATTTCTAATCTACGGGAAACTACAAACAGCATACGAGTGTTTACAATGTAGAGCAGCAAAACGCAAATATTTAATTCCTCAGGAAAACTGAACTAAACGTGCCCTTTTGGGCATGGAAAGCTGTGGATTGCATTCCTCTCAGTGGTTTATGTGTGGTTTAAACCCACCCAGAATACTCAAAAACAGTAATCATATATTGGGACTGCCCACTTCAATGAAATTGCACATTTTCTCAGGACCCAGAGTTGAACTTTGTGTAAAAAAAAAAAAAAGACAACAGGACCAACAAAAAAAATAAGCACACACAAAAGATTTTTTTCATATGTATATATGTGACATAATGTGCATGTATGTGTCTTTGTGTAGGCTAAGAGTTATACACACATCTTAATTTATAAAATTTACATACACTACTCACAAAAAGCTAGGGATATTCAACTTTCCTTATAATTTAAGGAAAATGTAAACTGTTCACACCTTATTGATATTATTTCATGAATGTTGGACATTTAACTGGAATTATGATGTGGTAATTCCTCCACTTCAATTTGTTGAAAGAAAAGCTAATAACAATGGTGGGTAAACCACAACATAAAAATGTCAATGTCTCAGACACTTGTCATGTGTTTGGTGTCGTTTTGGTCTGATGTCGCCTAAATTTGAACAGAATGATGAAGTGGACTGTTTAGAAACAAGATGTCATTAAACCAGAACATTTAGAGGTCAAGTCATGGTTAAGACATTTTTTTTATTTTTTGTGGTAAATAATCTTTTTAGATAACAGCATGATGTGTAAAAAATATTTAACTATTGAACAATGCATTGAACATGAGCATTGAAAAGTTTAAAGAAAGTCTAAGTAAGTTCACCTGGACACCTGGATAGGTTGTAATTGATTTTAGGCTCATTCTGACATCATACAGAAAGCAACATATCCCTAACTTTTTGTGAGTTGTGTATGTATAAATTAAGATTTCAATAAGATCAGTTTGAGCCTTTACAAATCATTTGGAGAAAAAAAACATTTAAACTCATACCATAAAAAGTGACAAGTAACGACATTTTAAGTTTACCTGAGGGGGGTCGACTTGGAGCTGGGGGAGTGTGTTGGCGAGGAAATCTTTGGAAGTTGTGTTCATTGTGTTCATAGTATCTATAGTCCTCAGGAAAGCGCTCTGGGACTCTCCTGGGCTGGCGCTGCTGCTGGTGTTGCTGGTTGTCATAATAAGGTTCAGATGGGTAATAATAGCGGGCAGCGTCTCCGTTCTCGGACATGGGACTTACGTCTGTGAGAAAGGACTGTGACGAGCCCCGGTAGTCGTGAGACAAGTCTCCCAGACTGCGAGGCAGGTATGGAGGCGCCGACATACGGTGGCTCTCTCTGCGGGCCACCTCATGAGGAGGCCTCTGCACAGGCGCGCGGAGGACACTCTTGTTACGGGGCACCACAGACTCCCGGCTAGGTGCCACGGGGTAGGAAGAGGGCCCCATCTCTGGTGGGGGACCCTCCGTTCGTCTGGGAATAGTAGGCCCATGACGGATGAATGAGGGCATAAGATCTGCAACCAGGTGAGTGAAGAAAGAGCAAAAGTCAGAAAATGGCCAACAACACGACTGCAACAGTGATTCTTTTTTCTTCTCTTTTAAATGCAATGTTTTTCCTATCCATTTGAACATTAAATTCAGCTGAAAATGGTAATAAAGAACCTGTCAAATGTAAGCATATCATAACTAGTTAGGGTATTAAGATCATTGATAAATAGATATTAAAAAGAGCAACACAGAAAAGCTGAGCCTTTCTTTAGAGTTTAACAAAAATGGAACTAATGGGGCTCAGCTCATTTAAATAACTTGAGTATTTCATTAATTTATCAGTAATTTCTGAGTAATTTCAATCTAGGCAAACAGGTCGTTATTAGGTACTTGATTGAACAATAAACTCTTAATACGTTGTGTAATATTTTCGCATGAATATAGAGATTTAAAGGATGTTTACAATTAAAAGTCTCTCCACATTTTTAGTAATGGTGCTAGATTTATCAGGAAAAATAATAAAGTAAAACCCCTCCTCTGGATACTTCCATTAAGAGTTTTCTACTAATAACAAACCACATCCCAGTTAAGACACCCAGCCCATTTAACATTAGATTACAGTACTATCAACTTAAATCAGTAAGTCGGTTTGCAGCGATGTACATAAGACTCTAGATAGTAATATCGGGCTTCTCCCCGTACAACTAATCTAAGTAAAGCTGCAGTAAAGGCATTACAAGGCCAAGCACACAGTTTCATAGAAATTTATGGGATGTATTGCCATCATTTAAGACGGTTAGCATTTAGTTATCACAACTTCAGTGATTTAGTAAGGATTTCAAGTTAGCACTGAACTACCGCTTTAGCCTGTTTGCTTTCGGTGTAAAAGATTAATAAACATCGATTTCCAAACTTCTGAACCACAGTGACGTGGTAAAATGTTTCCATACATTCACTTTATAATGCTTCCTCAAAGTAAATCCCCACGATTTAAAATTGATTAACTTCGGCTAGCGGGCTAACTTATGCTAACTTGAGCTAGCGTGGACAGACTACTTGTTGCGCTTACTTCTGAGGAGCGGCGACGTTTCCTTCTTCACATATTTCCCGTGTACCTCGGCTGGTTTCGACGCTTCGTTTTTACTTTTCTTTCGCGAGAGCATAACTCAAAGCTCGGAAACATCAACAACACTGTGCGGGAAAGTCATGGTACAATCCACAGTGTCTGCTACCATCCTGGTGAGCTAGCAGCCGGCGGAGAGTGAACATTTTCTGCTTTATGTTAGCTAGCAGCTATTAGCCAGCTAACTCGAGCCACTGGGAGCGACTGTGCAGCAGCAGCGGCGGTCCAGTCGCACCGCTGGTCCTCCTCACTGGGACTGTTCCTCCTTACTGGGACAGTCCTCCTCTCTGTGAACTCGCCCTCTGCAGGACAGTTGAGAAACTACTGCTGACGTCTGGGAATGGGAATTTTTATAATGTATCTGCGTTTTATCCCATTTTCTAAAAATATTCGCGCGCCGAACAAAATAGGCCTTTATAAATGAAGAAATAACTTCTTGACCTAAATGTATAAAAGTATGACGAAATTCAAAAAGCTTTTAAAATGTACTACTGAGCACTGTAATAAAAACCCACAACTAAAACACTTTAAAATACAGATTATTAAGGCATGATGTTAGTCACATGAGACAGATATTAAGGTTTTCACCACTAAGTGAAGTCAAATATTTTATACTAGAACTGTAATCCATTACAGATTGATGAGACACACACCACAGTCAATTAGATTTTATTTACACCTGTAACACAGACATTACCCTGCTTGCACTTTAGTGCTCACTCAGCAGCAGTTAGACAAGGTCCTTCATTTTTACCCCAAACATTCATGATGGCAAAGTCTTTAACTGCAGCTTTACATACTACAACAGATCATTCTTTTTTTTTTCAAATGATTAATTCAGTTTAAGTATTGCAACTTAAGGTGTGAAGTCTATGCCATTTGATGTAGAGATTATTTGCCTCTTTACCACCAACAGATGGATTTTTGTTTCTGGCTACAGAAGGAAATGGTACAGTTTTTTTGCACTTGTGTAAAAAGTACATTCCAGTGCCAATGAACAGTTGCTGCTGTAAGAAAAAATGTTTTAAAAATCATAAATTACTGTGAAATAGAACATCTCCTTTACAATCGGACCTCCTATTTGGTTCTTCATAAAGGCCAAGCACATTATCTTGTTGTTTACAGTAAAGACAAATAAAAATACTGCATATTTTAGAAAAGATTTACATAAGATAAAAACATTCCAGCTTGCATTCATCTGGCTGGATTTGTTGCACAAGTGTCCCTGCAGTAAAAAACAAACAAAAAACACGTTTGGTTGGTTTTCACACTTAAACCACAAGTGCTGTTAATGTGTTTCTGAGATACCATTATGGACATTTATAGTTGTAAGGCAGAGCTGAAAGAGACGAGGGGTTTAGATCTCGCACGATCTTGTTAAGGCTGGAGATCTTCTCTTCCAGCAGATAGTTCTTCTTCTCTGCAATTTTCTGCCGCTGCTCTGTTATCTCCAGAGCCTTCAGCAGCTGCGCGTTCTCCACATACAAGTCATTGATCAGCACATCTGCTTTGCCATTCTTGTGCAGCTAAAACAGTCAGACAGAAAATGAGCAAGGCATTAATTATTCTAGCTGATGCAGCAGTATCATCCACAGGCACGCAACAATTACTACATTCACAGTACTTCAGTAAAAGTAGTTTTAACTACTTGACTGGAGACCTAGTTGTTTAATAGATGAATGTAAAGGATCTAATGACTCGGGGGGGGGGGGGGGGGGGGGGGACTATATATTTTTTAACCTGAATATAAAACTTTGTTCCCCCCACCGGCATTGAGAGGAATAACACCAAAACTGTCCACACTGCTTATGCTGAAAACCCATCATACTGAATCCAAAACCTTGGATACTTTCTGCATTTTTCTGCCATAAAGAGAAGAACTGGGAGAAAAAGCATAAAGATCAAAGGGGAAAAAAAAAAAAATAAATGGCCCTGACATTTTGGTCCCGCCTCATTTAGGATCATGTACACCATGACGAAAATAAATATATAAATAAATAAAAATCAATTAGTAAATATATATTTAATATTAAATTTCTATATTTTATATAATATCTAATATTTAGTATTTAATATATCAGGGAAAATATTTTACACATTTAATTTTCTATTTATTTTTACCTTAAAAAAATAAATGTAAAAATTTTCTATAAACTGATAAAATCTAAAATTTCCTTTGTACAGGTCTGTAATGTCCCAAATTGATATTAACTGTTGCCGTTTCATAGTTTTTCTGTTCAGAGATTATTTGAAAACACAAAATTTGTGTGAAAACATCCCTTAATGAGAATATTGAACTGACCTGATCTTTCAGCTGAGCAACCTTCTCTTTAAGCAGCAGCTTGACGTTATGCAGCGACAGTTCGATTTCCCTCATGCGCTCCTCCATGTTCTTCATCTTCCTCTCCCTTTCATCCTGTCGAGAAGACAGTCAAGGATATCATGCAAATGCAGATGGAATAATTTTATGAAAACGTGAACTTTAAGTTCAGATAGGATGTAAATAAAGGATGCAGAGACAGAAAGAACATACAAGAGAATTTCTTTTCAGCTACTTGTTTTATTATTTTTTTTTTAATCCAACTTGTGCATTAAATGATTTCTTGTACATTTCTAAAGGACAGGACGATGCTCTAAAAAAATAAATAAAATATAAATAAGTATAAAATTACTCCATAAATTCCATTTACCTCTACAAAAATAATTTAATGTATAAATAAAATAAACCCTATCAGGACAAAATAAATAAAACAAAACTTTAATTCTATACATGATGGGGAAAAGTCTTTAAATTTAAAACTAAAAACAGACAACTGTATTATTAATCAAAACTAATAAAAACACCGAATAAGGTTGAGAAATATAATGGTCAAGTTTAGTGTCAAGTCATTCTTTGAGAAACTCAAATAAGAAGTATGCGATTCACTTTGGTTGTGCAAGAGTGACGGAAAACAGGTCCAGAACACATTTCCTCCAAGTGTTAAATGTGGAACATGGGGTCACAATGAAGGAAAAACCTCCAGAGAGAAACTCAGACAGGAACGTCACCAGACAAGAATGGTTTGATTGACAGAAAAGGCTCAGAAGGCACAAAGTGCGCCTCAGTGTAACGCTCCTCCTCGATCATAAGGCAAACTGTCACAAGATTTAGCCTCTGAGGATGATGTACACATATACCCTGTCACAGTTATAAAACAGAAGTGCAATACATTTCCAGAAAATACACCCAGAAGGTTCCCTGTAATCAGGACACATGTGTAGACTACAACAGGTCAGGTCCAAGTTTGTCAAAATACACTTTTACAGCATGTCTGACAAATTCATATTCTCAGTGGTATTGTCGTCGTTGCGATTAAAATCCCTTTGGGAAAAAAACAAAATAACCCTGTGTGTTTTCCTGCCACCTAGTAGCACAAACATACAATTACACCTTTGAGCCTTTTGAATGAGGCACCGCAATAGTTCACAATCTCCTATAAGGATGCAGAAAACGTGGCATCATGTGCATCAGTCAGATTTCCCCTCCAAACATTGCAGAGGAACAGCAGAATGAGGAGAAGCTAAAGCGAAGAGCAGGCGCGAGAGGCCGACGTTACAATCCACCGATCCGCCGGTAGCTGTCTGCATGAGCCGCCCGCTGCTCCGGCATCGCCCCCTGGAGAGAAAAGGCAGGTACACTTCACCAGAGCTCCACCCTCTCCGCTAATCCTAAACACCTACACAGCTTAGCCAGACACTAGATGCTTCAGCAGGGTTTCAGGTCATTTACGCCTGGAAATTTGGCTCATGATAATGATAATAATGATAATAATCTTTATAACTACATGCAAAAGACAAATTTTTCAAATGTGATAATTCTAGTGAATAGTAAAATTTTACTAAATTGATGATCTTTAGCAATTGATTTTGGCAGTATTAAAGTCAGCATGTGCAGCAGGAATGATGGGACAAAAACAAACTAGGAGGAGTAAAAGAAAGTTATTTATTTCCCTATATTTCTTAATTGTATGTAAAATCTCCTTTAAAGCCACTTGTCATTTCAAAATCAAACAGTCTGAGTAATGCAGGCATGTTGCTCATTTAATGATATGGTTATATTTAATAAAAGCACCAACTGATTATTGGCAGAAGATGATTTTCTCTATGAATTGCTTCTATTGAACAAGTCCTTTCATTCAGGAAAGCAGTTTAAGCTCCTAAAAAGGCCCTGCAGGTTTGTGCAGTTTTGGAGAAAATAGCAATGTTTTGGATTAATTATTTCTAAATGTAAAGTAAGAAAAAAAAATAAAAGCATTTTGTATTTTCATCAGTGCATCTTTAGCATCATAATTAGTCTCATACTTTGCGATGTAGCTGTGAACAAAGATGTGGTATTCAAACATTCAGCTCTAGTGCAAAATTTACATTTAATGCAACTATGCACACAAAATTCAGTACTGTGCAAAAGTCTTGAGCCCCTTCTCAGTTTTTAGATATCACCAGGATGACGTGTCTACAAGGAGTGGACTGGAATTGAGTAAAAACAAAATTAAACAAAAAAAGAGCAGCCACTGTCCAAAGAAAGACTAGAAGAACTTCAGAAAGCCTGATGAACTGCCAAGACTGCAGGAAAGTCAGGCTCTTTGGAAGCAAAATGTAAAGAAATGGCACATTAAATTAAAGACTTTTGCTCAATACTGTACATTTTAAAATGTAAATCAACTCTGCTAAGGATGACTAGTGTCATGGATCTACATCTGTCTGTAGAAACAGACGGATGTTTGTGCAACATGAGTAAAATGAAAGGAAAAACAAACAGTCACTATGACCACACCCCGATGATCACGCCACTGAAACTACTTCAGTACCGAGATGAAAACTAAAACAGATACTAAGTTCTGGGCACAACGTAGGTACACATGCAGCCATGACAGAGTAAACTCAACATAAAGTCAACAGTAAGTGTGTGAAATAAAAAGATGAGAATAGACAGGTGCTAAGATGTGTGACAGGAAAAAACTAAGAAAAAAAAAGTACAGCAAACCCAGGATTCAAACTCAAGAGGAAATGGGAAATGAAAATAAGGATCACCACAATGAAATGCTCGACTCAGGTGCTTGGAAATGACCCCATCTTTAAGGCAGATTAGTTTCATCTCAGTTTTTAATGCTTAAAATTAATGACACCTTTCCCCAGACTTTGCTACAAAATTATTCCATAATAGCACCTGAATTTAGAAGTTGGAGTGGATGGAATACATTTTAGCTCCCAGTGTATCCCATTATAACCAGATCCACCGTGAGGGCAAAGGTCTTATCAATTATTGAGACAACAAATAAAAATGATGAAAAAAAACAAAAGAAAAAAAAAGAAAACTGAAAGGAGGAGATGAAATGTTAAGCAATAACGAGTAATAATGCAGCGCTACTACTGCACATCCTCCGGTTTTTAGCTCAACTTAAACTGCAAAGCGGACTCAGCCACTGAGCCTTTTTATTATTAAGGAGAATATTTCGTTTTCAAGCCGTACCTGTACATTGTCTAGATCTTCACCACGATGTTGTCCTCTGGGTACCCTGTGAGGTGATGGAGGCAGAAGTCCAGCTAACTGAGCCTGAAGTGTCTGAAAGAAGAGAAAGATAAATAACTGTAGAGCTGCATGGCGAGAAGAAAAATAATTATAAATCATTCATGAAAGAATGCAAGATACAATGACAAATATTACATTAAAATCAATGTTTTGAAAGATATTAGAAGATATTTTCTAGATGACCTTTTAATTTGTGTTGTTTTATTGTTTTGTCCATGTTTTATGTTGTCCTGTTTGTGTGAACAAGTTGTTCTGTTCATATATTATGTTAGTACAAGCTGTGTCTGTATCATGTTATTTGTTATTTATTGTTTTAATACCATGTAAGGGACCAAAGATGGAAATTAGCCCAAGGCTCCAATCTTACATGCAAATGTACATTAATATGTCTGGCCCCAATTTCAAATAAATAAATTGGGGGGAAAAAAAAAACAGCCCATAGATACATTTATAGCAAAGACTCGATAGAAAACAGGGAAACCGCATCCGCATCATGAGGTACCTCCACCAGCTGTGAAGACAGTCGAGCCATTTGTGCCTTGAGCGCTTCGTTTTCTTGCTGAAGGCTCTCCAGTTCTGTGTGGCTTTGCTCAGCATTGCAGCCCTGAAACCAGATGAAAGCACTTAGACAGCCATCGCATAATCAACATGCATAAGGACCCTCAGTCTGAGCAGTTTTTTTTCTACCTTGGTGACCTCCCTTTTTGCCTCAAGCTCCTGTTTCAGAGAGACATTCTCCTGCTCCAAGGCCTTCATCAGGGAGGACTGACTGGGTTGTTTGCGCTTGCTCTGTGACAGGATGGTGGCATCGAGCTGACGGACCTGCAGCCACAAAGGGAGACAACACAGATTAGTGGCGAGCATAGAAATTTTCAAGTCCATGCTTGTTAGGTGCAGGAGTCAGCTCACCTTTTCTCTGGACTGGATGAGCTCGCTTTTGATGCCGCGCACTTCGGCCTGGAGCCTCTCGTTTTCCTGCCTGAGTAGCTGCTGCTCCTGCTCCATCAGGCGAGACATCTCCTCCCTGTACAGCTTCTTGCTCTGATTCTGAAGACCACTCGAGTGCAAGGCCATTTCCAAAATATGGTTCTGAATTTAAAGACAAAAAGTCACCTTTTTCTTCCCGCGTCACATTCTTTTGTATCACTTATGCATTTCGCTTTTAAATCCTGCTGATGGTATGAAATCTCACCCTCTCGTTGGCATTCTGCAGCTGTTTGCGCAGCACTCCAACCTCTTGCTTCAGAGAATCCCATTCCTGCTGCAAAACTCGAACATTTGACTTCATGCGAGTACTTTGTTGGTTGACAGCTGCAAGGCTTCCATCCACTGTCTTCACCTTGAGTGGAAAATTACTTCATTTAGGTAATGTTAGAATCAAACAGAATGAAATGATCTATGTGAAACTGACAGATCACTGCAAAATGTTTTGAAATAAATCAATTAAACAACAGTCCTGTAAATTTTGACCACATTTGACGCAATTAAGGTCCAAGGCCAGAAAAAGAAAACACCACAAGACACAGTAAGTCCACTGAAAATCCCCTATCAACATATAATATCTCATCTGATAACTGAGTATGACATTTATGTTCCAGCAGACTCTTACTTTCTCTTGAGATTTCGCTAGCTTGTTGCGAACGCCCACAGTCTCCTTGTCAACGCTCTTACGCTCTTCTACCAGATGGCTGAGCTGACTCTCCGTCGAGTCCCCCCTGATAGCCTGAAAAACAAAAAGACAACAGCTGGAATGAGGCAAACCTGAAGTTAGAGAACAAGACTTGTCCAACGTTGAATGTGATTTCTAACTGATTTATAAAACCTTACAGATTTTCAATTTCTTGCAAAAACTTTAAAAACCAGCAATGAAAGATGTTCATTTTTGTTAAAGGCAAACACACACAAATGTAATGCAGAACCATAATAATTTAACAGCTAAACTAATTGCACATCTGCTTTTGTATGACAGATAAACAAGTAAACAAATGTAATTAATCCATTGATCAAGTAGTGGACAAAACACAGTAGAACCTTGTGATTTGCATTTCTTTAGCAAATATTTACACAAATTACAGATGCACCGATCCAGTTTTTTCTGATCCAATCTGATCCAATACCTGGGCTGAGTACATCGGCCGATACTGATACTGTTGAATGAATGAACCGTATACCCTGCCATGTGAAGGCGTCAGGCTAGACAAACATTTAACCTTGTTAAAAAAGGTTACAAATGAACACAGATATAAATGTAATTAATATTATTTGTTAACAAATAAAGTGTACATCAGCAGCAAAAAGAAATAAATAACACTTCTCTGCACTGCGTGATGACGTAACCAGCAATGCAAACATAGAATAGAAGTGACTAGATCGCTGTAACTGTATTGCTGTGTATGATAATAATAAATAAAAAAAGAAATGAATGGATTTGCCTCATTTTAAAGTCTGTAAAAAAAGTTTTTGAAGAAGAAAAACAAGTAGTTTTTTATTTTTTAGACTTTAGAAACAGCGGTCTGATCGGTTAAATATCAGTGGGGTGGCTGATGATAACATGTATCCCTAATTGTTAAAAATTTCAAAAGGTAAATTTAACTTGGCGTGGGAAAAAATATTGGTTGTTTTCAGTCAGCTGTGTCTAGAATTTAGAGAAAGTACAAACAAAATGGGACAGTTGCAAAAGGGAAACATACAGGCTGACCATTGAAAATATCAAAGCATTAGGGATAGAAAACTCAAAACAATATGCCAGAAAATAGGAAATACACAACAGCAGCAACAACAAAGAAAGGAAAAAAAAACAGGAGTTTATGTTGAATGAACACTAGCTAAACGTAAACCAGCACCAACATCTAAATAGAAGAAAACAAGGTTAGTGGAATAAAGTAGAGCTGATCAAGTGTAGATCTTCAGAGATGAATATGCATTAGGTAAAGAGATCCTTTAATTACCATCCTCTAAATAGCAAGTTTTTATTCTGTTTTATGCAATTAAACAGGGAAAATGTGGTTTTAATAAGTTGTCAAATTGGTGTCTGAATCATTTTCACAGAGCTCACACAAGTGCCAGCCATCTGATGCTCACCTTCTCTCTGAGGTCAGAGAGCTGCTGTGACAGCTGGATATTTCTCTCCTCCAGCTGTGCAGTGTCTTCCAGAGCTTTGGTCAACTCTGCCTCCAGAGCCGACACACAAGCTGCCATCTAACACAAAACAGCCACCAATTAACTACCCGCTACAACCACCGCATCACCATGACAACCACCGTCCCTCACGCTTTACCTTGTTTTTCTCTTCAGCCTTTTCCTTTATCAGCCCTGCCAGCTGCTGCTGAAGACTCTCCATCTCAGCAAAGTTGTGGGCGTTTTTCTCTGTGAGGAGGCCGTTCTCATTTTCTAACAGCTGGCTCTGCAAACGCAATTCTGAAATCTGGAAGAAAAGTTGAATGAAACCTCAACAGCTACTTCTGATTTCAATAAGAAAAAAACTAATAAGAGTATTTTCATTTAACTTTATTTAGTAACTTCGTTACCTCATTCTTGAAATTATCTGCAGCCTTTTGAGCGGCAAACTTCTCAGTTTTCAAGTATTCCATTGTTTGCCTGGGGAAAAAAAAGAAGATTTTAGTGTTTTTTTGGTAGAAATTCAAGGAGGTGATGACTTGGAGCCAGATTAGGCGCTGCTTACATCAGCTCATCCTGAGCTTCTTTCAAATCTCCTTCTTTCAGTGCTTCGATTTTTGCTTTAAGATGATGTTTTCTCCGGCAAGACGACTGGCCTCAGAGCTAAACGAAGAAAGCATATCAGAAAAACTCAATTCCAGCATGATATAAAAAAATAAATATGCATTTAAAATAAAAGAAACATGATTTAAAAGCAAATCATTCTAAGCTTTACAAACAAAAACAGGAACATTTTTGCTTTATGGTGATTTGCAAGGACTCAAAGCAGCTAAACGTTAATAATCTGCGGCATCTCACTAAGGGTTCAGGAGGGTAAGCGACATCAACAGCACTATGTTGTGACTGGGAACCAAACAGGATGAGGTAACACGGATCACAGGGGACATGGAGGGTTCTAGTTATCTCCACGTTACCTATGAGCCTGAGTCGTTTCATTTAACGTCTGCGACTTGTCTTGTAGCTCTGTGATGGCTCTGCGAAGATTGCCGTTTTGCTTCTCAAACTCCTTGCAGCAGTCCTCCAGGTGCATCCCCGCCGGCAGCTTGCCCTCCAGCAGCAGAGCCTCGTCTGTGGGGATCTCCGGCTGCTCGGCATCCTCCTGCCGCTCCAGCTCACTCAGCAGCAGAAACAACCTGGTGTTCTCTCCTCTCATCCTGCTGATCTCATCCACCAGGGAATTGTGCTGGTCTTGGAAATCGTGAAAAATGTTGATCCTGCCTTCAAGGCTCCAAACCCTCTTCTCAAGTTCACCGTTTTGCTCCTTCAGTTTTGCGTTTTCACACATGCAGTCTTCATATCTGATCTGAAGATCTGTCACCTCTAAGGCCTTCGCCTCCAGCTCTTTGACATGCTCCATTAACACCAACATTTGGACTTTGAGGTTGTAGTTTTCTTCTAAAGCCTGATGGCCGATTTTTATTTTCTCACTGTGATGAGCCAACAGATTCTCCAGTATTTCCGTTTTCTGTTGAAGCAGAGAAATCTTCTCATGCAGGAGAACGTTCTCCTCTGCGGCAGTGTTATACAAAGCCTGCAATTTCAGAGGGGAACTCTCCTGGTCATCCCGATTAGAATCTCTGAGCAGAGTCTCCACGCTATCATGTGAGCATTCATTGTGGTTTTCATCTTTTATTTCTGCGGCTGAACGTTCACAGTCTGAATCTAAAACTAGTTCATCTTCCTGGTTGTCGTGAGAGTTATTTGGTAAACAATCAACCTCAGCATCCTCAACGCCGCACTCACCAGGGTCACCCGTCTCCTCCAGCATTAAGGCTACAACCACAGTCTCATGATGCTGTTCATCTTCATGGAAGCAGCCTCCACACTCCACTGCCGGTACATCTTGAGGTTTACTCTCCTCCTTATGGGACTGAAGAAAAACGTTATTCTCACCATCACCAGACGCCTCGAGCGATGAGATGGGCTCATGCTGAATCTCTGGGGAAGCGGCCTTGTTTTTGTTTTTAACATATAAATAACTGTCAGGAGATGTTGAGTTGCAGGGATCATCTTCATGACAGGGTTCACCTTGCTCGGGGCTTAGATCTACAAGCATGTGATCAGGAATAATGTCGACCTCATCATCACATCCCTCATCATCACTGTTGTTTTCAGGCTGCAAGTCACAAGTCTCAGTCGCTTCTTTCACAGCAGATTGAACATCTTGTTGTTGGTGTAAATTAGCATCCATCCACGGCTCGTCTCCACGATTTATGGCATCAGGATCATCTTCGTTACAGTCAATATTTACGTTAAATTCTTTTCGATTGTATAAGAAAGCTCTGATGTATCATCTTGCTCAAAAAGATTTTGTGATGTTTCTTCAGACAAAGAAATGTCGCTTAATTCTTTCATTTCTTTTTTCTCAGCTTTCTCTGCAGAGACCAAAAGCTGATTTATTTCAAACTCCAGCTCTTTTATTTTCATTTTAAGCACGTCTCTCTCTGCTCTAAGCCCTTCTCCGTCAACCTGCGGATCATCCTTTAACTTCTTCTCGAGCGAGGACAGATTTTCCTGGAGCTCCTCCCTCTCGAGCCGGAAGTCCTCCACCGCTTGTTTGAGCAGCATCTCCAGCTCTTCAACTTTTATCTTTAAATCATCGCGCTCAGTCAGCAGTTGAATCCTCTCTGCAACCTGCCTCTCAGAAATGTTGAGCATCTCGTTGTACTTCGCCTCAAGTTGGGAACTGGTACTGAGAAGTTCGGCCCGCTCCTGCTTGAAATCCTCCACAGTTTGAGTCAGCAGGAGGTCGATCTGAAGCACTTTGCTCTCAGACTGGGAGAGGAGCTCGTGTTTCTCCTGAAGTCGGCTATGCAGCTCGTTCAGCTGCATGCTCAGCTCTATCTCTTTACTCTGGGCCTTGCTCATCGCGTCATCCAGCTCGTTCTGCAGCTGCTTGTTCTCCATCATCACTGTCTCCCCATTTTTTCACAGTGAACACCTTCTAGTTCTTGTCTTTCTTTTTCCCACTCCTGGTTTAGTTTGTCCCTTTCCATCTCTGCAGCCTCCTCCATTGTTCTCCGCTGCTCCTGGATGCTCTCCAGGGCCTTCTGCATCTCTGCTTCCCAGTGGAGCTTCTGAGCGTCGTGGCTTTCGGACAAAGCTTTCAGCTCGCTTTGGTAGTGCTGTTCGAGCTTTAAGATATCGGCTTGGAAACGTTCTGCAACGGATTCCTGATCACCTGAGAAACGATCTTCCACCTCTCTTATTCGCTGGGTGAAGCTGATCTCAACTTCCTCCCTGTACAGGGTCAGTCAATGTTTATTAAAGCATTGGTTTTCAACTTCAGCACATTAATAATCCTGCATAAAAAAATCGCCTTGCACCACAAAAAAAAGTTGCTCAAAAGTAAGGATGTCCGATACTATCGGTCTACCGATATTATTGGCCGATATTGGAAAATATCGATATAGTTTTTTTGGACTGACATTTTTAAACAAAATCTCACGAGATTTCGTTACAGAACAATGAAATCTAGCAAGATCTTGGTTTTAAAAAATATCGGTTCAAAAACCATCAGATATTTTACTGGTATTGACATCAAACCTCGAATAAGTCAAGCTTTGAAAAGAATAAAATAAAATAAAAAATAAAAAATGGAGGTACAACAAAGAAGAAATGACTGTTTTGTTTGCTTGTTTTAGTTTTTAGTCCATGATTCAACAATTTTTTCTCTACTAGACCTGAAAATCATGCTAAAATTGCAGCAATTTTACAGAATATTTTCTGAGTACACTTTAAAACAACCGGATGTTAAATTAAAAATAGGAATGTCTGATATTATCGGCTGTGACGAAGGGGCCTCGTCACTCCCCCTCCTCCTGAGCTTATGGCTGATCCACAGACTATTAGGGGTGCAAACCTGATAGGGCTGTGTTTCCAGAATGAGTTATGTAATGTTTCCTGTGTTATCCTGTATATTTGTATTTTCATGTATTGTTTGTTTATGACAGTAGTACAGAAAAATGAAGGAGGAACTGACTGTATTGTGGCCCAAAATGTTTGTGACAGATGTTCATTATTGTGGTTGTCTGATGATTGATATGGCTTTATTTCAATGGGTTTAATGTGATGTGTGTGTATCCACCCCAGGTGTGTCTGATGTGGGTAATTAACCCACCTGAACAGATATAGCTGAGGGGAAGGAGCTTAGCTGATATAAAGATGTAGTGGTCTGAGAATGGGGGGAGAGATATATGCTGGGTTGTGAGCGGGTGATCGCTGAACAGTGATCGTAAATGATGTCAATATCAATCACAAGAGAACCTGTGATGGCACTAACACTAGTTGGGGAGCATCGGTCACAATAAAAACTCCACCAATCAACGGTACGACTGCGTCTGTTTGTCTCATTGGTGACGCCTGAACCCCGTCCCCGGGAGGTGGAGTGGTGGAGACGCTAATGAACACCCAGGCCAGGGCGGGTGCAGCGAGACCAGCACTTGCACCTCATAACATCAGCCTATCAATATTATCAGCCGATATCGGCATTAAAATGTGATATTGGAAAAAAATCTATATCAGTTTTTTCAGACCAATATTTTGACTATCGAAAACTTGCAAGATCTTGTTCCATTAGCAGCGGTCCAGCATGTAGAAAAGTCCCTGTTATCCAGGAAGATCTTCATATCCCAGCATTCCTTTTATAGTCGTGACTACAGTGCAGCTGCTGCTGCTACAGACGGACTTGCTTTGAAGCTGCTTAGAATACATCTGGGTTTTAAGTTGTTGGTTAAGGTACCAAGTTGTCAGAAACATTATAATTAGCTACATGTTGACTAATACCTGCTAGTATCTGATATCTGGCAGCCAGATGTCCAAAATGAACTCCTCTGGCTGAGTTAAGGCTATTTTGGGATCTTTGCTCTCAGAGCAGAGTATAGTTGTATTTCTCAAAATATGACAGATACAACCTCACAATTCTCTGCATATATTGATATCGGTTGATATTGGATATCAGAATTTAAAAGTTTGACAATATCGGATATCGGTAAAAAAAAAAAGCCAATATCGAACATCCCTACTCAAAAGTATCAAACTATCTGTGTGACAGAATTTTCAATCATGTCTCACCTCTCCCGAGCAATGTCTCCTCGCAGTTTGTCCAACACAACGCCGAGTGCGTCCCTCTCCTCAGCGTGTTTCACGCTCAGCTGTTTCATGGCGTCTCGATGGCTCTCTTCCAGACGCGCCCTCTCCTCTGCTATTAACCCCTCTATCCTCTTCTCTTCCTCCTCTTTTTCAGCCTCAAGCTTCTCCTTCTCCTCATTCAGTCTGTCCTGCACCATCCCTTCATAGTCCTCCTCCAGCTGCAGCCTCTCCTTCTCCCACTCCTCCCTCAACCTTTTCTCCCTCTGCTCAAACTGATCCTGTAACTGCAGCCTTTCATCGAGCATTCTGTCGAGCAGCACCTTCTCGTGCTGCTCCTGAAGCCGAGCTCGTTCGCTCTCCCACTGCTGCCTCAGTATGCTCTCCTTCTCCTCTTGTTCCCTGACTAGCTTCAACATCTCCTCCTCCAACAACACCTGCAGGGACTCGCTGTGCTGCTCATCCAGCTGTGTCCTCTCCTTCTGCCACTGCTCCGTCAACCTTTTCACAACTTCATCTTGCTCCTCCTCAAACTTCAACTTTGCCTCCGCTAGTTTGGCTTTTAGTTCATCTTCATGGCTTTCTACCAACACTTTCCTCTCTCTTTCCCAGTCATCTAATAACCGTCTCTCCAGCTCAGCCTTTTGCTCCTCTAGCTCCTCCCTTTCTTCTACCAGTCTGGCTTCTAGTTGTTCTTGTTCCTCCTTCAGTTTCCTGATCTCCATGGCATGTTTGTTCCTCAGCTCTTCCACCTGAGTGAGGTTTTCATTTGACTCTCCTTGCTGAGCCTCCAGGGTCTTCAGCTGCTCCTCCAGGTCTGCAGCCAGAGTGTGAGCTTCCAGCAGCTGCTGTCTGAGGGTTGCCACTTCCTCTTCTTGCTGGTTTTGAAGCTCCTCCCTCTCATTGGCCTGTTTCTGCTCCATACAGGTCCGCTCCAGCTCCACTTGTTCGAGCTGGTTCTGGAGCTCCTGTTCATGGTTCTGAACGCTGGCCATCTCCTCCTTCAAAGCCTGGACCTCCTGCTGGTATCGGAGGGTTAGGGCAGTTTTCTGGTCTTCATGGGATGCCCTCTGCTGTTCGATCAATATGTCAAATTCATTCATCTGTAGCAAGAATGAAAACAGAGGACAGAACAATTCTAAACGAGTTTGAACCAAAAACACCTAAACATATTTCTTTTTCCTTGTTTTATCTAAATTGTAAGTTGTCTCATACACTGCCTGGCCCAAAAAAACAAAAAAAAAAAAAAAAACAGTCACTGCCCCCCAAAAACGGTTATACACTAATATTTCACTGGACCGCCTTTAGCTTTGATCACAGCAGCATTCGCTGTGGCATTATTTCTATGAGCTTCCACAATGTCACAAGATTTCTTTCTTTCCAGTGTTGCATTCATTTTTCACCAAGATCTTGCATTATCTGCCTCTCTTCTAATCCTGACGCGCCCATCACTCTGGAACAGGGTAAATCTGGTCTCATCAGACCACATGATCTTCTTCCATTGCTCCAGAGTCCAATCTTTATGCTCTCTAGCAAATTGAAGCCTTTTTTTCCGGTTTGCCTCACTGATTAGTGGTTTTTTTAAGGCTACACAGCTGTTCAGTCCCAATCCCTTAAGTTCCCTTCACATTGTGCATGTGGAAATGCTCTTACTTTCACTACTAAACATAGCCCTGAGTTCTACTGTTGTTTTTCTTCGATTTGATCTCACCAAACGTTTAAGTTTAAGTCTAAGTCTATAAACTGTAAAATACAAATAAGGACAGTTATGATTTCAGATATTGTGGTTACAATAACAATATTACCATAATATTGGCAGAAATCTTGGAAAAAAATCCAATATTGTTTTAATTTAATTCACCTTTTCGTTTTCTTCTGGATAAAGTAACAATGAAACTTTGACATTTGGTTTCAGCCCGTTTATTCTGACTGAGATGTTAATTTGGACCATTTTTATCCAGTCTGGACTTCTAAACCAGTTCTAATAGAATATTAGGCTCCATGAATTATAATAGATTGAGCCATTTACAAAACAGAGTCTGTCAGACAAACCTTGCTTTCAAGCTGGTTTCGCAGATCCTCCATTTCCTGAAGATGCTGCTCCTTTAGCTGCTCCATCATCATCTCCGCCTCCAGGCTCATGCTGAAAGGCTGAACATCCTCTGAACCGATACCTGTAAATAGTCAACACGTCAGTTGGCTCAGATCTGACGCTCAGTTTGCTGGTTTCCATGTAGAATGTTGGTGTATTTGATTGCTTTTTGTATTCATAGGTCTACCTGGGTCAGACTCCATACCGGGACTTTTACTCTCCAGCTCCTCAGACAGAGTTTTGTGGCAGGGCTCGAGAGTTCGTCCAAGAGTGGAACTCCTGTAGCTCTGACTGCAACTCGTCTATACGATCCTGCAGTTCCTGTTAAATAGGAGGGAGTTAAACTTGCAACTCCATAAAAGTTTGTCTGTTTCTACATGTTTTTGCACAGAGAAAAAGTTAAAGTTACCCTGCATTGTGCTTCATATCCGTTGCGCAGTTGTTTAATGCGCTCCTCTTGGATTAAGAAGTCTGCACTGCCAGGATCCAGGTCCCCAAACTAAAAGAAATGGCATCATATCACACAAGGTTGAGTTAAAGGTCTGTTTATGCAAAACACAACCAAACAGAAACAATCAGAAAAAAGCTACATGGTGACATTTACAAAACATCAAACTGTAAACAGAAAGCAGGAAAATATCCTACAAAAAGAAGGCATTACCTTGTTTTTCATGACATTGTCCAAATTGGTCTGAAGTTTGGTGATTTGACTTTGTGCCTCTGCTAGTTTTTCAGTGCTGTCCAGTAGTTCCATTTCAAGACGCCTGTTCTCCTGAAAATGGGCACAATTCAACATTAGCCACGTTTTCATGGACAAATAATTCATCTATCTGACTGAAATCTGTCCGATCACAGCTTCCAGCTGACGTGTTTACATGGACAGGGGGAAAAGTGATCCCATCGGTTGAATTTACTTGGAGAGATTTATACATTTGTAATGCTTTTGAAATGCGCAATGGCTCGAAGTTTGATTTTCATTTTTGAATTTTTAATATTTTGACCGTCAAAATGCTCAGTCATCCTTAACTCTTTCAGTTTCTAACAAAAATGTTGCATCTTCCACGGTTCCATTCTGTTTTGCTTCTGCTGTTCTCCATGAATCTGCTATGTCACGCAACAGAGACAAACTTCCACAGAAATGATCGTAATGAGTGTTTACATGGTCAGTTTTTCCTGCTGATCGGATCATAAAAAGGTTTAAACCACCCCTCACACCTTCTCCCTGGTCAGATTGCAAATTCTCTCCGATCGAGGCTGATCGGATTAGCTGACTGTTTACATGACGCATTTTAATTAAGATTGGCGTTTCATCGGATCAAAACTGCTCCATATTAACGTAGCTATAGATTACACTTCCATTTTTTTTTTTTTTTTAAACAAACAGATGATATGAAATATGGTGAGAAGCAGGAACAGATCCGTCTCTTACTGGATCATGTGACCTGGAGTGCTTAGCTTTCTGGCTCGATGACTTTGCTATCAGCTGATCAAAGTTGTCCACAAACACGATTCTAAAACACGGATAGACTGTTCAGTTTTGTAACAGATGTGGTGCCTGTGGGAAGTAACAGGTTTAGTGCCCCTAGTGCCCAAAAGTTACACAGTATCCCTCTGAATAAGTTATCGTCTTTATGGAAGCATCACCCAATGATTGCTCTGGTACCTTCACTGAGATGGAGAGGTGGTCTCTGAGAAAAGATTCATCCTGTCTGATCTTCTCGATCTCTGCCTCCAGGTCCTCACGCTGCAGGCCCGCCTGCTGGTGGATCTGGTCCATCTCCTTCATCAGCTCTGATCGGACAGCGGCTACCTTCTCTTTGTGCTCCTTCTCAAGCTTCCTGCAGAGATTAAATACAACCAACACAAAATGTTACCAAAAACTTCAGCATGTGTGTCAAAGGGGTGACTACTGAACTTTCCATTTGTAATGTTAAGTAAAAGCATGGAAAACTAATAAGGATCAGCTGTAGTCTGAATGAATGAGATTAGCCTTGGTGAAAGCTATAATCCTTTACAATTTCAATCCTGAAAATCCACCTCAGTAAGCAAGCTTAGATCTAGAGTTGTCAGACCGTGATAAAACAAAAAAAAGAGGCACGAAATAAACATTTAAAAATAAACCTAATGATTCCTTTTAGTCACATATGTCTTATTATAGACACCTGAAGAAGAAACCAATTTAAGTGCAAATGGGGTGACCAGAGTGGTGGATTACCTGAGATTGAGGTTATTCATGTGCTCAATTGCAGAGTGATGTTCATCCACTTCTGTGGCAAACTGAGTTTTTTGCTTCTCTGCTTTTTCCAGGTCAGATCTGATTTTCTCTTTCTCTCTGATTTCTTGGTCTACACGCTCTCTGACAAGACAAAAAAAACAGCAACAACTGTAAAGAGTCGCACATCACTGGAATCAAATCAGCCATACTGCAGTTTTTATGGTTTCATTTCAAACTTAGCTCAAAAATTGCTTCAAATCTAGTAAATCAAAGATTAGGATCTAAATGAGCTGCATTGTTAGTGACTCATACTCACAGGAGATATCTGATCTCAGCTTTGAAGCTCGCCAGGGCGGCCTGGTGAATCCCGTTCTTGGTAACGAGCAACTCGTTTTCTAGCGCCATGGTGAGATCAGCAAGGCTCAGTTTTCCATCCAGGTCGAAATTCAAAGCCTGAAAAAGAGTGTTTTTTTTATTATTCCATTTTATTTTTTACAATGGTTTAATTTTCTCACCCAGATAACTCTTCTTTTTTGCAAAGTTATCCAAACAATTAAGAAACATCAGCCTTATTGCAGTATTTGTTCAGAAAGATGGCCACTAAAGTTGGCTGAGTACACTACCTGCAAGATCTCGGCACTGTTTTCTATTCCCTCCTCTATCCAGGCATCCAGGATTTGTTCAGCTGGAGTGTAACCAGAGCCGTCATCAAGTATGGAGAAGAGACGCATCCCAATGGTGCTGGTTAATACAGAGATCCTGCGGCCTCCCTCGTCAAACGGCTGCAGGAGGAACAAATCGAGATGAAACAGACTTTACTTCTACATCAAGTCTTTATGTCATGATTTGCATTTTGTCACTATATTTCTAATGAATCCAATTAAAACGTATTGATTAATACAATGGCAACCCAAAATCTTGTAACCTGGTGGAGCTGAAAAAGATGTACCTGAGTGGAGTGATGCCGTTTAAGCTGTCTGTATGGTGTGGAGGCAGATGGTGTGGGGGGTTTGTTGTGGTTTACAACCCTGGATACAAACTCCTGAACATTCATCACTCCGTTGCCGGCGAGACTCAGCAAAACATCCCCGCTCAGCTGGAAAATATAGTTGTTTTTTTTTAGTAATTTATTTACAAGCAATTTCTGTTTGAGAGACTGGGTTTAAATCATTTCATGATGAGGGATTTGAGTGTTGGTAAAGTTTGAAACTGTGTGGAGGGATGTGGACATTACAGCCATATTAAATGCAAAGACAAAGCTATGGAAAATGCCCCAAAATAAAAAAAGGGAAGAGATTTCCAAATATTTCTTTTTTTTTTTTACACTAAGCAAAAGAAAATGTACACAATTCTACTCAGATTTATCCCACCTCTAAGCCCAAATGTTCACAGAGAGCCAGCAGTTCGGTGTGACCGGCACATCCGTCCAACGTTATAGCCAATTCCTCACAAGCGTCACGCAACCGCTCCTCTAAACGGGAGGACAGGGGAGCGATGGAGCCCCGGGGTGTGCTCGGCTCATCGGGGTTCCAGAGATGCATTTGACCTGCGCGCAGACGGGAAGCGGATAACTTGCTGACAAACAGCAAATCTCTAATAAGTAGAGAAATCTCTGAAATGACTGAAAGTCAAACGTACCCTCTGCCTCATACTCCTCTGGGCTTGTTTCGTTGGCATTCCAGCGCTGTGGGGAGATGAAAACAAAAACAACCATATTTAGACAATAAAAACAATCCATTTAGTTTGGTTGTCTCTCTTAAAGAAAAATAAGTGCTTTCAAATATCTTAAACTGGGAATTGTCCAGTCTAGATGCAAATGGAGGGGATAATCCAATTAAAAATACAAAGCTTTGTTGGCGGCTCTAAATGGAAGGAAAATAAGTTTCCTTTTCAGTTTCAGGGATCTTAATATGACTTCACCTTTAATCCAGGAACTTTGCCCTTAAGTAAGTTTGAATTAAGTTTTTTTCCTCTTTTCTTGTTGTTGTTAAATATTAAAGGAGGTGGGGCTCTGCTGGGTGTGACCAACTGGGCTGTGACCCAGTCCCAAAGTGGCCAATCCATTGTTTGGGAAGCCGACAGTGAGGGAATGAGGAGCAGATGGGATTCTGCGAGTGGCATTTTGATACATGGACTGTAGGCATCCAGGAGGGAGGGGGTAGCCAGGCTCATTGTTCCTCAGCCATAGTCCATACACCCTCCTCCCACAACAGGTCTGCCGTCTCTGTGGCATCCCCCAACCCAGCCCCATCTGCTGGTCCACAGGCTGGACGTCGCTGCATTGTTGCAGCCTAGATTAGTCAAAACCAAGACACACTTCAATTCAGTGTCTCAGTGTTTGTCTACTGGCTGGCAGGCGTTTCAGACTCAGACAATACACAGAATATCAACACATCACCATCCACGCTCATGCAGAGCTGACCACTATTATAGTTAAATAGATGGAGGTTCTTCTTTGCTGCAAGTGACGTTGCTGCACTATGTTCATACAACCTGGGAAAGGTCTGTATTTGAAAGTAATCACAGCAGTTTCATCCTTTTAAATGGGGATGCACATGTTAAAACATGACAATTATCTATAACAACAAATACCCTTACTTCCCATTCAAATGATTTCTCATTTTCTCAGATGTGGACTTTGACCATCCAATGGAAGCAATGCTTTTAGAAAAAAATAATTGCTGGACCCATTATTGCACCTTTAACCACAGCACAACCAACGAAAATGATCATGCACCCTGAGTCCATTTATATCTCTAACTATCGGAACTGGAACAACTCATCCATGCATCAACTACAGCGATTTGACAAGCAGCCGAGTGACGACTGCATGACTTTAACTGGCAACAAAGAACAAATGCTGCAGTGTTTGGTGTCCAATAAAGACTTTTTTTGTAACAAAAATAAATGAACATGGTAACAAACCTTGTAATAAAAAAGGTTCAGATTTAACTAAAAGAAATTCAATTTACTATTTAGTTAACAGAAGATTTTAGCAATTAAAAAGGAATGTCTGTAGTCTTCAACTTCTCATTACAGCACAATAAATGCTGCGTCATACATGATAAAAATGAATGCATGTGGACAGTTGGACATATTTTCAAGACTTCAATAACGTTATCATGCCACATGTTTTCACATGAAGGTCAACACTGCAGACAGTACGAGAGCAGACCCGACTATCTTAGACATGTAAGATGTGAGGAAATCCTAAAAAATAAGTACATTACTTAATGAAAATCTTTTTCCTGCAATACTAAAAACAACTAAATGATGACTTAACTACAGTAACAGACTTTTGGAGACGCCTGCAACTAAGCACTGGAGTTATGAACATTTTCATTCAAACGAGATTATGAGCCGGTCTTACTGTACATTTCCCACCTATGGATACTCAGGAAAAGCGAGTGTAGGCTTCCTGACACAATTCCATGTCAACAAGGGGAGCAGGATTATCCAAGTAAAGGATTCAGAAGATCGACATGCAAACTGCTCAGCTGTGAATAGCCCTGAAGCTTTATCATGCCACATTCAACCCTCTGAGGTGTCATGGAGACCGAGCAGGACTACAACATGCTCCTATTCCTCTGTATAGCTTCTGAACATGTTTTCATGCAGTGCTGCATCACCGCCTGCATACACAGTCAGAGCAAAGTTCAAATCCACTTTATTTCACACAGCATCCTGTCATGACAGTCATGTGTGAGACTATGCTGACACAGGTTATGTCCTGATGATCTAAGGCGCTTCAATCGGTATTTATGTTCAAAATGTTATTTGCAGCGCACCGGATGGTTATGTAAAGAAGAATACCCTGTGAACCTGGCATTGGAGCATCTATATTACATTTCTGGATCTAACCTGCATGGCACTAAGCTGATTAACTAAGAATAACGCCTCAACATGGCTGTGGTTGCCAAGTAACGCAGAACATGCAAGGACAGGAGGTGATAAGAATGGCATCCGTGTTTGTCTGGAGGTTCAAAGTGATGCTGGAAAAAACTCTTAGCCTTTTACCTCACGCTTCCTGGGAACAGCTGACTCATAGTTGTCCTCCAAATCCTCCTCATCAGCTGGGTTTACGTTTGCAACTTCGGACAAGTCTGAAACGGGCTCTATGAACTCTGGCGTGGAGCGGCGGCCGTAACGCTTGCTGCCCTTCACAAACTTGGGCTGGATTTCAGGAGAGTCTGAAGAGATAACATGGAAAAATAAGCAAGAATTATTTGCACGGCACTTAATTAAAATATTTTTATACCACTGTCTGCAAAAGAGAGACAAAATTTAACCACTGAACTAAAAAAAAAAAAAAAAAAAAAAAAAAAACATCTCAGTGACTAAAATTTGCCCTCAGCAGCTACTTCTCCAAATAAACAACTTCTCTAAAAATACTAACCAATGACTCCAGTTTGTGTCATTATGTTTTGTGTCAACAGCGTTTAAAGAACAAACTCAGAAGGAATTTCACCGGAAAGATAAATGTTCTATATTCTGTTTATTCTGATAATGATCACAAACTTTTTTTCAAAACATTGTAAAGAAAAACTTTATAAAACATGATGCTTTGCCAGTGGCCCAACCATGACACTGCAAACAGCTAATTGGATCTGAGCCTTTTCATTCTCTCTGCTTCTGTTTGTAGATGTGCTGCTGACTCAGCACTGGGCCCGTCCCATTAGTTCAGCTTACACAGACACCATCCATGCTTGGATGACTGAAGAAAAGCTTCCTTTTCCACTCAAAGTTTAACTTTAAACCTGATACAGTCATATATTACAGATAAAGTTAACATGACTTCATGCCCTTTATCTTTTGACCCTGTGGTCATTCTAAAAACACTTCTCTTTATATCCAAAAGGATATTTATCCAACTTCACCTGGCTTTGGTAAGGTTTCCTCTTCAGCTTGAGGCGGCTCGAAGGATGCGGACAAAACCAGAATAAGTGCATTTTTGAACTGGTCAAAGTCAACCTGTAACAAGAATTTTAAAAAGAACATTTTATATAGTTTTGTGTTTGTTAAAATTTAAAGATTTTAGACAATACAAGCAACGTGAAGAAGAAAGTTCATGAAATTCCTTAGACAGGGTGTAATTCCCCATGTGCCGGGTGGAGACCGGGTGTCCCTGGTTGTCTGGGTGGAGGAGGGTCTGAGCAGAAGCAGGGAGGTCACACTTCAACAATCACCAGCTGCTAACCCTGAATATGCTGATTTTCTTTGTGCTTTAGAGCCGACGGCTGGCGCCTATAGGAAGGCCTTTCTTTTCCTTGTTTTTGAGATTATTGTTGGATGCCATGGGTAGGCAATCAGTTCGCTGGCCTCTGTCCTAACATTTACCCCACCCACACATGCACGACAATAGCCACCCGTCTGTCCACACGCTTATATACAAACAAAACTCCATGTGAAAGCGTGGAGGCAAGCAGTTTGGACAAACCTTATCAGTCATCTTAAAGGATCAAGTGATGAAGACTAAAAGTGTAAACTCATCCTGAGGTCCAGGTGTTCATATCTGATAACTATCATGCTTGCTTCATGCATTTCCACTGAAACAAACACTTGTGTGAATGATGATTAGCCAGCTCGGTTGTCTTGGTGATAGACACTTAAAATGAGGGCTGATGGGGGGAATATTTTCTCCTCAACAAGACGGCGAACAAAGCAGCAGAAAGCTTGGAGACATGAGGACCTGAGAGCCGGAGCCGCTAACAAAGGTGAATTCAGAGGACTCTTACCGGAAAAGGCCACAGATAATGTGCACATCAGACGGAACGATTCACAAAAAAAATGCAATGCTCCGATTCATCTTACCCTGGCAGTGAGGCAGTCCTGGCTCTGCAGCAGAGTCTGGAGGAGGAGCGGTGTGGCATCATCCAGGTGCAGGGACTGGCAGAGGTCAGAGAGTTCCTCTGGGTTCAGAGAGCCACAGCCGCTGGTGTCAAAGCTGTTAAAAACTTCCTTTAGACGCTCCTCATATTGGTCCTGCTCTTGTCCGTCATCCATCCCACAGGACAGCACCCTGCCCTGAAAGTAAAGACATTAAAATCCTAAATTGGTCCAATTTAGCATTACAGTAAACACCACTTTCTGCACCACAGATCAGACTAATTCAATCCATGCAACTAAATTTACTCACGAGCAGGGAGGAGGCATCTATCTCAACAGCATACGTCCCTAACAGCACCTTCATCTGAGAGTCCCTCTCTGCAAGTGAGCTCCCAACACACAGCTCCAGCGTCATTTGTGGCGGAGGCTTTAGGTAATCCAATTACAACGATAAGTCAGTCAGGTAAATGTTGCTCAAGAACTGGGCTTTCAACACACTCCTCCAAGCCCGGGGTCATTCACGGTGGAGCTTTTAGGCAATCCAATTACTTTGATTAGACAATCAGGTAAATTGATGGACATGGTCATGTCTAAAAATCAACCATTGATCTGTTTTGCAATGCCTAATTGGAATATTTAATGGCTCATGAAATTAAATCTGAATTGCACATTAAACCTGATATGACTGGATCAGGTTTAATATGATCTAATCTGTTTTCTGTTATAAATCACATGAAATGCAAACATATCTGATCTCAATCATGCTGATTTATAGCAATAAAATAAGTGAAAAAACTCCCACAAAAAGCTATAGCTAATAAAGTGGTGATGGAGACAAAGTACAAACAATAACATGACACAGAGCAAAGTAACACAAACTGCCAGGGCATAATTGAGGTCACAACAGAGGAATGTGCCAATATTTACTGGCTGGCAGCCTCAACTGCAGACACATGAATCTTGATTTGTTAATTCAATTAGCACGCTTCATTTCTTTAATTGAAACATAATACAAGCAAATAGAAAGTGTCGAGTTCAGCTCAGTACAACAATGAAACCCCCAACAGCTATGCTTCTCTTGAGCAATAATAATAATGATAAAATACAGTAATTATCTTTGGGCTTTTCTGGGATAGAAGAAGAGGTCGCAGTTGGTTAATAGAGAAAATCAGAAGTCTCACAAATATAGTTGTTCTCATACCAGTATGTCTGATAGTATACTGGCAAAAAAATGCTGATATTTTTATCAGCGAGCACTGGAGTTCAGGCACCGATTCGATACCACGTAATTTATTAAAAAGGAATCTATTTACTGATTAGCTCTATTAACTCTGACACAGTTCTTCTTCGCCGAGCTTAAAACAGTTGCACTGCTAGCATAATCCCATGTTGATGTGTTAATGTGTTGCTATAATATGCGGTGGGTGGATGCAGGTGAGTTGGCTGTTTTACTGTTAAACCATGTTTTTACACCTAAGGTGCATTGTTGTTATTGTTTTTGACAAGAACTTGTAATCAGTCCAAAAATCACCAACAAAAAGTGAATTACAAAAAAAAACAAACAAACGAACAAAAAAACCCCCCAAAAACCCAGTATTTTGTGCTGCTGTTTGCTGTTTAGAGGGGCGAGGAAGAACTGATCACCTGACACCTGTTACACATGAGCCAAAATCATGTCAGCGGTGTGGCAGAATTTCACACTGGATTCTTCAACCAGCAAGAGTGCATTTAAAAATAAACTGCTTCAATTTGAAGTATTCATTATTCATGTTTTACAAAGGGGGTTTAACTAGGGCCAAGCCACAATGGTAATGATATCACAGTCAGGCAGGTGTAATATGACATTTTTTTTATAGCATGGTGGCATCTAGAGAAGCATCGATCCGATACCCAGATCGGATATCTGCTCCGATATTGACGAATTAGGTGGATCGGATATCAGATGAATGAGGCTGATGCAGTCATTTACATGTTACTTCAGTTTATTTTGTACTTTTGAACAAGTTAATTAAGCCGGTGTTTGTTGGGTTTCAGGCAGTTGCTATATTTTGTATTACATTTTAAAATATCTGTTTGGAGTGCACTTTACATTAAAGCGTTACTTCTTTTTGCTGCTAATGTACACTTAATTCTTTAATGAATAAGTGCATTTATATCTGTGTTAAAGTAATTTGTTACCTTTTCTTAACAAGCCTAAATGTTTGTCAAGTCTGATGCCTTCACTCACATGGCAAGGTATACGGTTTATCCACTCAGTAGTATCAGATTGGTATTGGGTAATACGCTCGGTATCAGTATCGGATTGGATTGGAAAAAACTGAACTGATGCATGTCGAGTGGCATCAGTACTCGGTATCGGCCAATACCCACAGCATAAGTATTGGAATTGGTATCAGGGGGAGGGAAAAAATGGCATTAAAACTACATACAATTCATAAACAAAACAGGTTAACCACCTGAAACTTTCTGGCTGGTTAACTCAAACTACTATGACTAATTTCAAACTTCTTTGAGTCTGATACTGTTATGAAATATCCCAATGTTCATGACAGCTGCACTGCTTTTTTTTTGCAAAAGCATTTCTGGAGCTTTAAGTGTATTTCGTAAATGGTTCTACATCAATATGGTACCAGTATTGTTCTTTGCTTTCTTGTATTTAAATACAGCCTTTTACATGCCTGTTTTAATGCTTCACATCTGATTTCATTGTTCTAATACAAAAACTGAACATCCAAACCATCACAAATGGTGATTTTGCAAGAGGCAGTGGACACTTACTCATGTGGCAAAAAAATGTTTTAAACTGTTTGCTGGCATTTTATTTCGCACATACTTCACAGTTCCACTGCTACTTTAAACATGTCGTTCCATCTTCTACACCTATATCTAGAATCTATTGTTAAATTAACAATGTATCTTGGTCCTGAAAAAAGCCTCTTGATCTACTGCATATTACGCATGCTGAAAAATAAAATTAAAGTTGGGCTGAGTGGTGAGACTTAAAGATAAGGAAATATTTTAAGAGCTTTCCAAGATGTCTAAAGAAGCAGAAACTTCACACTTTGGGATTAGGCATTTTAACAATGAGCATCCATGCACCACCTGACCCTCTGCTTTTCCAGCTGCTCTCGGGGATCGTCAAGCAAGCACTCAGCCAGGTGTCCCCTACACCCCAGACTCAGGCCACCCATTCACCTCAGACAATAGCCTCTCCACAAAAGCCTCTGCAGTCAGTGCGGTGCATCTGCACATAGTAGGGGAAATAATCTCTGCAGTATTGCAGTTTATCTAAAGCTATGCATCTACAAAGAAACAGAGCAAGCATTAGTGTTGGGAAATTCTCCAAATTACAATATTCCATCCATCCTGACTCATTGACAGCACTAATTTGATCTGGTATCTCTACACACTTTGCTTACATTGTCTAGCTGAGTCAATTAACTTTTTACAGAGAACTTCTGAGCCAATTAACCCAGTCCTACTGACAGCCTCCATCTCCGCAGCTTGTATTGGCTGTAGGACGGCAGCTGTTGCAACCAAAGTACTGAACCAGTGCAGGTTACAAGAAGAAGGTTAATCCCCTCACCAATTCAGCATTCACTGGTAACGCCGCTCATCAACACCAACAGATGCCAGTCAGAACATAAAAAGGTTTCAAAAGTTATTTAACACCCCTGCAATTTAAAAGGCTATAGTGAAGCAGAAGATAAATCCTGCATTCATTATTGGTTTTTAACTCTCTTTAATCCATATGCTGTCTCATATTTTTTGCCCTCTGAGTTCCTCACAAACCAAAAGAAAAGTCATGCAAAACCTGCAAATCACAAAATATACATTTGGGAAATAATCATGATCATTTCTGCAAAAGGTTTGCACAAATTTAAAACTCAATGATTTATCTGGAAAATACTTTAAAATGAGTCTGTGACTATTCTTGGATGTAAATTTACAAAATTGGCAACTGACCTGATATTACACAAATATTTATCATACTGCAAATCTCTCACCCTCGTTTTTATGTGTTTAAAGGCTTAAACCTCTGGCAAATTCTCACATAAAGAAACCCCCAAAATTGGCTTTAACAACAAAGACATAATTTAACGTGAATGTTCAGAGACGCAGGAACAAATATGAACCGATCAAAGCTGAGCATCTCAAATACATTACCAATTTTTCTTTAAAAATCAATAAATCTAGACATCATAATACGAAATTCTCCAGTTTCACATAGCCAATGCTATTTATAATGGAATATAAAGCTCTTTCAAAACCACAAACTTTTAAAAAATTGCCACATCAGCAGTGAAGCATGACGGAGACAAGTGAAAGGAAAACCTGGATCATTTCAAACTGTCTCATATGCGAGTTACACTTCGGTGTCCGTGTAGCATCTTCCATTGGAAACACCAAACTTTCTTATTGCGCTCGGACTTATTGCACCTGAATAAAACACACAAGCCAGTTGTGAGCAGCGTGACAGGCTGCAAAGTAGTTAAACCAGCTCAACCAGCCGGGATATCATCACAAGCTAACTTTTAGCTAATTTACTAGCGGGAATGTTGGGAGGAAACGGTCGGCTAACTTTAACCTCAACATGTCGAGACAAACCGCCTGAATACAAAGAAAAACCCTTCCCTTCTTAAAGTGAAAAATAAAAATAACATGAAAACTCACCAAAGTCCTCCAAGCTTTGCCGAGAGCTGTCTTCTTCTCTTGCTAAAATTCAGTGATTTAATGACTAAAACAAAAAATTAAAACTACAACATTTCTCCGGTAGCAACGTCGTGTTGTCCTCAGAGACAAACTGTCCTGTCAGGAAGCTTGACAGGCAGCTAGTTCAGCGATGGAGGCGTCCTTTTCTTAACAACATAGCAGAGCTCACTGCCTACAACCTCTTGATGTCCGCTTTGTGTCTCAGCTGTATCATCATCCTCCTGTGGTTGTAGCGGATTTTGAAAAGCGGCTGGTAGAGGAAGGGGCGGTGACTGGGAGCCGGTGAGGCCGCCTGAGTGGTCACAGTTCCACGCGGCCCCCCGTGGACCAAACCAGAACTGCTATATAAAAACCTTATCTGTCTACTGTTGGACTTAGGTGTTTATGTATATATGACTATGTTTTCACTAATATCCAGGCATAGACGGAGAGCCTTGAAGCAATGTTGAAATTATAAACAGTATCCGCCCATTCTTGAATCAGCCAACCCTCATAACTTCAAAATGTCAGAGAGGAATGTCTGATGTCCAAAAACACACAACACAAGGTTTTGTCTCAAAAAAAAAAAAAGAAAAAAAAAAGTTGGTAAATCATGGTCAGGTCAAAAACATTTCTACTTTTGAACCATCTGAACTATGAACTAAATGCAAATTACTGCAATAAAGCAGAAGAAGAAAAAAGAAATATGCCTACCCAAAAAAAGCAGGGGCGGGTTTCCAAACTTGTTGATAAGGGGGGGGGTTCAGAACTGATTATTACAACCAAAGAGGGCATCTAATTAAAAAATAAAGGTAAACTTGTATGAACATTTATAGGCTACTTAGTTAACAACAAGAATTTCTTGATTTGGGCCTAATCAAAAGTTTTATCAGTGTTTTTTTTCCCAGCCGTCTCGTCTTTTCCGGGCCCCCCCCCCCCCCCCCCCCGCCCCGCCCCCCCCCCCCCCCCCCCCCCCCCCCCACCCCACCCCCCCCCCACCATTGATGTTTGCCTGAGTGTTGCAGCACACCGCCTCCTAGTCCGCAACAGCCAACTTTTGCAGTTTCTATAGCCCCCGCAAACTTCCTCTAATCGCCCTACTCATTATGCATTATAATAACATTAATAATAAAATTACAGAAAAACGATTCCCTTTGTCCCTCGCTTACATTTAGTTAAGCCTCCCTCAAAACAGCCTTCAACAACCGCTTTGTCTAACACACCTCCCACCAAAACTATCTAACAAACTCCATCCGTTATTCCACGGAGCCATGCACGTGCAGAAGCGGCTGCGAAACTTCTGATCTCAGCTACCACCGGACCAAATGGGATTTAAAACAACACCTGTAGCTAAAACTCATGCTACAAAATGTAGGAAACACTCACTCAGCTTAGCCCCCCCCACCCCCACACCCCGTCTCCAAACAATAGTGCTCACCAGTACACACCTACCTATCCACCCCCGCTCTCTTTTCCTTCTTTCCTCCCCCTCACCCCGCCCCCCCCCCCCCCCCCCCCCCCCTTTCCCCCTTTTCACCCCTCCCCCCCCCGCCCGCCCCCCCCCCCCCCCCCCCCCCCCCCCCCCCGTTTCCCAGCATTATTGTCTATTGTTTTATTTCACACAGTTGTCACATATCATAGTTTTATGGCTTTTACATGTACTTAATATCATAGGCTACCTTTATTCAACCTGGATAAATCACTCATTGAGATTAAATATCTCTTTTATGAGTGTCCTGCCCAAGACAGCAGTAGCGCAAGAAAAATAACTATTACTGTGACAACATACACAAAAAATAACAGAGTAAACAAAACACATATAAAACATGAACTAAAACCCTATCAAAGCTTTAAAAAAAAAAAAAAAGAAAAAAATGCCAAGAGATCTGAAACAACTGAGGTTCTTTGGCAGGCTGTTCCACAGACGAGGTCCGTGATGGAACGCGACCTCGCTGTGTCCTCACTTTAGGGTGAATCTGGAATGTATCATGCTGTTGTTAAAAAACTCCAGTTCCCAGAATTCTTTGCAGTGCACATCAGCTGGAGTTGCTTTGTTGACTGCAGTGGTGTTTTAGAGGGCGTTTGTGTTGGTTTATGTCACATTTGAAATCTGTTCTGACTTTCTGAGCATGCTTGTTGGATTGGCTGCATGACACACTGTGTTTTTCCGTAATCTTTGCTTTCATTGTACTTTTCCTGTATTAATCTGTATTTATTTCTCCTTGAACGTCAGCCTCACTGTGTCAAATGTGAACAAGCTGTAACTGAGGATTGATCTCAGTTGAACATTGACCTCCTTTCAGTCTATTTCACAACACTCATGTTGTCAAAGCGAGTGGATTTTCCCTCAGTCCACCCTGACTGAAAAAAGAGGAAAGCAACTCAGAGATTTGGAAGACCGGGTTGTTTTGTTGCAGAGTGGTAACATCATCATCTGGAACAGACATGAAGAGAGCTCTGTTTCACCTGTTAACTCTCTATATTTCTGTTCCTATCATTCTCTACCTGTTCCCTTGGATACTGGGCTATGCCATATTTTCTCACTTGTGTAAGTACTATGCTTCCTGCCTTGAGTGTATTTTCAAACAGAGTCACTGCATGTTAAGATTGTTTAAATATTTAATGTGTTAGAACAGCCTAGTGTACAAGATCACAAGGATCTCAGTATCTAAATAGTTATGTTCAGTATTAGCAAAGGTCTGGAGCTATTTCTCCCTTCTTCTTTATAAATTGCCAGGAGAGGGATTTATTGACTTGTGTGTAAAGAAATGGAAATACAGCATATAAGATGAAATAGGGTTTGTAAAATTCTAACATGCTAGATAGACTAAATTTGTCATGAGCATCTTTATTCTTCAGCACACCCTAAACCCTCTGAAGGTATCTGATCATTTCTTAAAGTAACAGTCAGGAAGACTTCTCCAGGCTCCTTGAAGGACTTTCCAAAACTCTTCATTGAATGTTGGCTACCTTATATTCTGTTTTCTGTCACTCCTAAGATGAAGTTGAGTTTTGTACTCTAGAGGATTTATCATGCCATAGGACCTGTTGCCATTGATTTCCAGTCCAGTTTTTATGTAGTTTAGCATATCTCAGCCTTATATCCCTCCTTTCCTTTTTAAAGACAGGCTGCTCGTGACAAACTGGTAAAAAATATATCTTTTATTTAGGTGTCTTTTCTGCTATGATGGACCTAAAAAGCCTGGAGAACTATTGCTCAAGGCCACTTTAAAAGATTTCCAGAAAGTCTGTTTCCTGGGAAGAAACACATTAAAGCATTTCTTTTCTCACTGTGAAAAAAAAAGTCTGTAAAAAATACAGTAAAAAAAAATGTTAAATAGCAAGAGTAGAAAACTGTAAATATCAAAATGTACATCCTCATAGTAAATGCGTCAAATTTCTGTGGATACATTTACAGTATCCAACTTTGATTTTTGCAGGTAAACTATGTAAAATACACAGTACTTTACTGTGATTTATTTTCACAAGTTAAAATTAACAGCAAAAAAGTGTAAATTCAAAAGTGGGTAATTACTGTAAAATTTACTGTATCATTCCATACAAAGTACAGATCTTGTTCATGTGGACATTTAAATTTACAGAATAAAACCATTTGCCATTAAGCAAAAACATGCCTTAATTTTTACAGAGACATGCCAGGTGTGCATTCAGGATACATAGTGGCTGAATAAACTAAGAATACATTTTTACATACTTTATCTTTTAATTAATGTCCTCCACTGACACCCTGATTAAAAGTTTTGCATGTGATCATGATACAATATGGCACAATAATTTGATGTAATGGGACTTTATGGATATAAAACACATTCAACACTAGTGGATTTCATTTTGATCTATTCAAAACAACATCCTGAAACACAATATTTCTATCCAACTGAATATGATGCACCTACATAATGCAATACATTTCCACTAGATGGAATTATGAAATTATCTCTTAATAAAAACCCATACTGACCTTGTGTGCTCTCATCCGCCACAGTGAGGTTTCCATACTTTGTGGATCTTAGCCGACCTCAGGACGTGCTGAACCACACCTGCAACCTCTACCTGAACACAGAGGAGGGCATCTCAGTTGGAGTGTGGTAGGCCATTTGCAGCCATTGAGCATCAGCACTTGAACATACAACATGCTGATTCGTCGCAGGTGGCTCCTGAGTGAATGGAGCCATGCTTATTAAGCTGCACAGACCCACTCAGAACCCTGCCGCATATCCTAAAACACAAGCACATTTGTTTTTCCACTTCACTTTTTCTTTTCTCCCTCTCTGTCTGTGTGTCTCATAGGCATACACTCCCTGCCAGCCAATGGGAAGCGTCCGCTGGGAGAGGGCCTGAATGGTACCAGGAGACGCTGGGAGATGACAATCCTGTTATTATCTATCTCCATGGCAATGTAGGGACCAGGTGGGATAAGAGTAGCAGGGTAGAGATCCTTGAATTGATCCTAATAGGGTCCAGCGGGTATTGCATGAGTGCTCAGGCTCTTGGTTTTGTCCTATGGAACAATGCATGCAGGGCTTTATTGGTTTGAGTAAATGAGTCTAAAAGCCACATGTTTGTTTATTAATCACTGTTATTTGGTTTTCTGCAGGGCAATAAACCACAGAGTAAAACTGGTGAAGGTACAGGTTGTTTTTAAACACAACTCGTGCAGTTTTGACGGACGTCATTATCTTAAAGCTCTGATTTAAAATTCTGATTCTTTTTGTGTAGATCTTAAGTGCTGCAGGGTATCATGTCTTATCTTTAGACTACAGAGGTAAGATAATTATTGTTGCTCTTCAAACCTTTTTGCTTAATTCAGAGTTACATCAGTGGTTGGGAATATGATAAAAGTAAATTAAGATAGCAGATAGTGCACATGAAAAATGTTTCAGACTGGCCTAAAAAAACTAATATTTTCATGGTGAGTATAAACTGGAAAATGCAGGTGTAGTTCTACACTTAAAACAAATCATGGCGCAATATGAGAATATTAAATCTGCAAAAGAAAACTGATAAAGTGAAATAGAAAAAAACGAGAGGTTTTGGTGCAGACAGTTCAGGTGAAGTCTCCAAAGTGGCCACTTTGATGCAGTCCCCCCCCCCCCCGCCCGCAATTTGTATATAGTTTTTTTTTTCCCATTTATATAAACAAACAACAACATCCCACCACATAACAATCAAATATCAGCTGATTGGAAAGTTTAATTTAAAATAAAAAAATAAAAATAAAACAATTTAGTCTTAAATACCATTAAATGCTCTTACGTATACCCATACAAATACAGTCGACTTCAAAATTATTCATACCCTGACATTAAAGAAAATGCTAAATTCACACTAGTAATTCAAATAACAAGAAACTAAAGAAACTAATAATAAATAAAAAATTACAAAATTATAATTTAGTGAAATAAACTGTTGCTTTTGAATTTTGGTTGGAAATAATAACAATTTTAAAAAAAAAACTGTCCCAGACAAATTAAAGCACCTTGCTCATGAACAGGTGACCAAAATACCTGTCTACAGGTGCAAAAAACACCTGATTGCAGTGATTGCCTGAAAGTGTTGCTCAACAAAATTTTAGTTTTGGAGCCTCATCATGCTTGTTTACTTGTTTTATTTTTTGTGTGTTTTTAATATTTCTTTCAAACCACAATTCAAAATTGATGTAATGATTTTCATCTTATTTTTATTTATTATTACTTTTGTCAATTTCATCTTGTTTCACTGATAGCGGATTTTCTTTCGTTTTTTAATTTGAGCGTATGAATAATTTTAAGGACTGTTGATAAACAAAAGGAAAATGGCAAAAAAAAAAAAGCACATTTATGTACATCCAGATACAGTATATATGTAATGTGTGGCAAATATGTCAAGTATTTATTAATAGGTAAAAATTCTTCAGAAAACAAATAATGGAGAATTCGTAATATTTTAGATATGCATATCCAAGGGTGAAGTAACCAGTCTTTTCCTCTCATTTCTCCTCTAGCTTTCTTTCAACTCTAGCCTTGACACAATGTTAAAATTTACTGTGCAATAGGTGTAGAAGTAAAATCTGTTGTTTGGTCATTGGCATCTACAGCAAGATTATTTATTCAATTTATGGGGTCCACATTTCACTAAACTCCTCAACTTTACCCCCACAATGCAAGTTAATTTTTCTAACTTCTTCCGATTTAAAGCTATCACACATGTAGCTTATAACAAACGGAAATCAATTAGTTTGTGAATGTTTGCATTTATACTGATACCTCTAGGACAGTTATGTAGTAACATTTTGACACAGTTACGCCACCTCTTCTCAAAGTTAGCCAATGAGAGGGACCTCAGGTTTGAGAAGAATATGACAGCACTGACTTGAGTTTGCATCTAACAAACCACCAGACATCTGGAACAACGTCCTCTCAATAGATAAGACCAAAGTAGAGAAGTTTGGTCGACCCAAACACAGCAGATTAGCTCAAACATCTCACACCAACAATAAGGCACGGCGGTGGAGGGGTGATGATTGGGCTGTTTTGCAGACACGTGAATGCTGCAGTGACCATTCAGTCTTCTGTATACCAAAGTAACTGACAAACATGTGAGGCCAGGTCCTATTACACAGCAGTGATCCCAAACACAGCAGCAAAATAACACCACAACAATCAAAATAGAAAAAAAAAAAGTTTAATTGAATCCAGACCTGACTTAAACTCTATGGAAAGCTGTAAATGAGTAAAATAACCAAACCACACTGGACTCAAGCAATGTTGAGAAGAGTGGCCCAGAAACGTCAGTTGGTTACTACCATTTATCCGCTGTTAAAGTTGGATTTTGAAGCTATTTAATCATGGGGTGTATTAGTTTTTCCAAACACCACTCTTATTTTTGTTAAATAATGACATGGTGTGATAAGTGTTTTTGTTTTCACTCATCTGAGGCTGTATTTATCTAGTCTAATGACCTGACAATGATCAGGATTCTTTTTTTTTTTTGCTGTTGTCCTCTTTCATTCACTTACAAATTAAAAACAACACAGTGCAAATACGTATAAAATACCAGTCTTTTTAAGAAGTATATTTGGAGTGATAATAGTTCTTTATTGTCAATAGTTTGAGATCTCTATCAAAATGGGAAAGAGAGACAGCATTTTTGCCTCTCTAATTACAATGAAAGGAAAGTACTGTTTTTTTTTTTTTTACATTTCTCTAAGAAATAACCTGTTACTTTTGCAGTATAACTGGCCTAAACAAAAAAAGGGGAAGAGTCTAAACAGGTCCAAGACAGATGTGTTCATTAAGAGTGCAGTGTTGTCTCATTGCCACAGTCAGTTCTTAATACTTGTGTAATTTATCTTTCCTGAGGTTTTGGAGATTCTACTGGGGAGCCCAGTGAGGCTGGACTGACCAGTGACGCCCTCTACCTGTACCAGTGGGTAAAGAAACGAAGCAGAAGTAGTGTTGTCTGTCTGTGGGGGCACTCACTGGGCTCTGGGTTAGTTTCTCTTTTAAGCTTCAAACAGTTATGAAAATTGCTCCAAAAGCAAAATGCAAACAAAATTTGTAAAAGTTTACTTTGTTTTTGTAGAGTGGCAACCAACACTGCACTGAAACTACAACAGCAAGGTGGGTTTAAATGTGAATTCAGTCTTGAATTCTGTTAAGCTGATTTGCTGTCAACATCTACAGACATAGTTTCTCATGTCTTCTCTTCTTCTTTTATTTTGAAAAGGAAAACTATTTCAGTCAGTCACAGATCTACTAGAATGAGACCAAAATGAAATATTTAAATTACAGTAAAGCCTCTATTATTTCCAATATCAACCCAAAGAGAGTAAATAATGTCTTTACTAGATGTGCATCATACATTTTACTTTTGTATAACACAATTTACTCCAGTATAAAACTATCATGACTTTATTTTAGCCATTATTTGCTAAACAAATACTAATCTAAATATATAATGGTAATACAAAACTCTAAATCAAACTCTAGCACTAATTTTTAACATATGTATATTGTGGATTTTTTTTATATTTTAAGTTTTAATTAATTGTCTTTAACATCAGGGTCTGTTGTTGATGCTTTGATCCTTGAAGCTCCATACACAAAAATCGGAAAAGTGGTGGCCATCCATTCGCTTGCTAAGGTGGGAACACTTACTGCACTTTTATGTGTCTGCAGGCCCTTTGGCCATTTACTGTTTCAGAAAATCACAGCTATGTTAATTTAGTCTTCATCCAAAAGAACATAATGGCTAAAAAATTAAACATGAGCTTCTTAAAGTCTTCCTCGAAATTATTCATACCCTCCAATTATTGAAAAGGCTAAATTCACAACAGTAATACAGATAACAGTAAACTAAAGAAACTAAGAAATAAAAATTCAGAAAAAAATTATGACTTAGTTAAATAAAATATTGCTTTTGAATTGTGGTTGGAAATAATAATAATAATGAAAAAACAGTCCCAGACACATTAGAGCACCTTTCTCATGAACAGTGGACCGAAATACCTGTCAACAGGTGCAGACATCTTTTTGAAACATTACAGAAAACACCTAATTGCAGTGATTGTCTCAAAATGTTGCTCAACAAAATTTTAGCTTCCCACCCACCCATCATGTTTGGTTTTTTTTGTGTGTTTGTTTTTAATATTTCTTTCAAACCACAATTCAAAATTAATGTAATGATTTTGATAGAATTTTTATTTATTATTACTTTTGTCAATTTTATCTGATTTTACTGGCAGCTTATTTTTTTCCTTCTTTAATTGGAGGGCATGAATGATTTTGAGGACATACTACTGTTTGTGGGAAAAAAAATTAAATATAGATAATGCCTTTTTAATTAATAATTTGTGAACATAGGACTTAAAATGCCATTTTAGTTAATCGTACAGGAACAACTGTAAAAAATATATGAATAAAAATTTACATTAAATGGGAGGTGGCAGGTCAGCAGGTGAGAGGTAAGGGTGTCAGGACTGGATGTAAAAGGAACATCCATCAAAGTTTCAGATGGCAAAGGTTTAACTACTTTTCAGTGGAAATGAGGGGGGGGTGTCCATGTGGGAAAAGACAATGAAGATGTGTTATGTCGTCAGATGAGTTCCCATTTCAACTGCCTTTGGAAAATCTTCTGGTTCTATGTGCCAAAAATGAAACTTTATCCAGAATGTTTGAAGAAAAGGTGCAGAAGCTGAAGCTTGTGATGGCATGTGAGCACATCAGTGTCCGTGACATGGATGACTTACATATCTGAAGGCACCACTATTGGAATATTGGAGAATATATGATTCAATAAAGTGACCTATTTTCTTTGACCAAATGGCTAAAAACACATTTTTCTAAAGTGTTGCTGACATAAAACTGTTTCTTTTCTCTAAATATATCCAAGTAAATCAGATGAAGTGAAGGGACTTTATTAAACAAAAGCTGAAACAAAAGAACAAACACCTTGATTCAGAAATTTCCCAACTTTTTTTTATAAGTTTGTATAAAGAATGTGTAAGAGGAAAAACAATAGGGAATCCATTATTTTAATTCACTTCCCCAGTTAATTCTGTGAAACCAGAAAAAACACTTATCACTAGGCCAGTTATGAAAAAGTTTTTAATAACACCATCAGCAACTGCTCTGCACTAAATATTGTCTCCTTCCATACAATGTAAATGGGAAATCATAGAAAGCAATTAAATGATGTATGGCATAAATCCTTTCCAAATTTAATATGTTCTTCTCTTGCTATTAAAGTTATCTAATTTTATAGCAACCCACTGCAGTCAGTGGCCTATATGATAACAGATTTATCATATTTAATTTTTTTTGGTATGTAAGCTGGTATTTTTGATAGGGCTCTTTCTGTTATGCAGGTTTTTGCGGTATTAAGGAACACAGGATATTGCCACATACTTTTCTTTTTCCAGATGTACATGTTCCTCCCAGGATTTGAGAGCTTGCTTTGGAACCTACTAGAAAGGATCAACATCGTATTTGCCAACGATGAAAAGTAAGTGAGGTTGAAAGACACTCATTAGATATTTTATCTTTGTCATCTTTTAATAACTACAAAGAGAAAATCATACTGTACCAGAGAGTATGATGAAATGTCCATGTTGATGCTTGATTTTGTTTCATTAAATCCCTCTGTTTCCAACTCCAATACTTACGCAGCTTAAAGATGCTGAAGAGTCCACTTCTTATTCTGCATGCAGAGGATGACAACGTTGTTCCTTATCATATGGGTAACGAGGTACAGCAGCTACTCCTCCTTTTCCTGCTGTGAACGCTGCAGCATCTTGGCTGAAATACTTTGTATTTATTGTTTCCAGCTGTACCAGATATCACAGCAGGCTCACAGACAATTCAACACAGGCAAACGGATTGAAATGGTCTCCTATGATGCAAAGCTTGGATTCTCCCACAGCAGTATTCACCGGGACCCCAATTTGTCAGATGTGGTTAGGTAAAGACATTTATTTTTTTTTATTTTGGAAAGCTTTAAAGGGAAAGTTAAGTATTTTTGACATAGGGCCTCATTTTGGAGTGAGCCAGGGTCCTACTTACCACTGGAGGTCATGTCATTTTTTAGGAATCTACTAGCCTGTTATTTATACAACCGTATCCACTCCACAGGAAACCCGAGGCAAACCAGTATAACACAAGACTATCTGAGTAAATGCCGTGAGATGTTACAAATAAAACTTACCTTGTATTGCGTTACATTTTGATAGTAAAGTGTCTCAGCGGCAACACATTACTACTTTTGGCATTTGGCAGCGGAGTGATATCATCTGCGGTTAAATGTTCGAGGAAATTTGATTACAGTAGCTGCTACTGTAAACGTGAACACTTATAAACCACGTAATTCTGTAAACTAACAAGCTATTGAAAATCTACGAAGACTGTGGTGTGCTGTTTGTTTTGAACCGCATCGCTCTCCTGTCTTACCACCCGGAAGCAATGGATCATTCCGCTGCTGGTGAGAAACTAGTTCCTCAAAATGTAATGTGTAATTTGTGATGCAAGGCAAGTTTTATTTGTAACATTTTGTTAACACGGCATTTACACAGACAGTCTTGTGTTATAACTGATTTCTCTCGGTGTTCCGTGGAGAGGATACGATTGTTATTAATGACAGACTAGCAGATTCCTATTGACTTATGCTAGCATTAGCATCTGTGCCCGCCGGTAACAAGAATATGAAATAAGATGAAACTGTCTTTAGTGATAAGTAGGACTCTGGCTCATTTTGGAATGAGGCCCAGTCAAAAATCCTGAACTTCCCTTTAAAATTTTTGTTAAAAAAAGATAAATGATGCCTTTCAGTTTTTGTTTTTCTTCTTTAAAATACCATCTCAATGGAGTTTTTGTTGTTGTTGCAGGAAATTTCTACAAAACCTGGGGCAGTAGTGTGAGTTTAACCCTGATTTTTACCACAAAGTGGACATCTTCTGAAAAACAGAAATAAAACCACTTAATACAATTTGACTTTTTATTTCAAATGTAGAGCACAAATTGTGTGTATTTGTCCAGCTCATACAGATGCAAAGAAATTCTACAACTAGAAGTACAGAGAAGTTTTTCTCTCGCAACATCCCACATACTGTACGTAGTAAAAAACATTTTAATCAGCTGCTGTGTGACTGAGATCGTACTAAACCCAACAAACATTGAGCCTTCTCTTCCCCAGTGAGTCACAAATGTGTTGGTACCAAACAAATAACAGTGCTTTGACTCAGATGCTAGAAGGAAGTAAAAGTATGTGCGTTTCTAAAAGCAGCTCAAGTCCTCAGAGAAGTTTAGAGATGCGTTTCATGAAGGTTGCATGCAGCGAGGCAGTTGAATGTTTTGTAAACAGCCTTTTGGTTGTGGAACGGCTTCACATTTTCTTCAGGGCTCTGGCGGTTTCTACGATGGCCTCTCTGGGTTCGCTTGGCGGCGGGATCTTCAAGTCGGTGGGCTCCACGCCCCACACCTCGGTGGCGTATTCTGCGATGGTTCTGTCGCTGGAGAACTTTCCCGTGGCAGCGATGTTTTTGATCACCATCTTTGTCCACTCCACTGGATTCTTTGACGGAGAAGAAAATGACATTTTTATGTTTAAGAATGATTATAATCCATGTTTGCAGAATGATTTCAGATGGAAGGAAAAAAGTCTGGGCCAAATGTTACCTGATAGAGCTTGCTGACTTTTTCTTGGCATTTCATGTAGTCTTCAAAGTCTGCAAACACTTTGAACCTGAAAACATCATGTAGTCGTGTAAAATCATCAAGTCAGACAATGCAAGTTTGGTGTGAAAAATAAAGAAAAATTCTGTACCGATCATGCTTGAACAACATGTCAGTGAGATCCTTGAAAAGTTTGGGATTTTTAGGGCTGAAAAATCCAGTCGTGATTTGATCCATCACTCCCCTCAGCTCAGGAATCTTCTGGTAGTATTCCATAGCATCATATCTAACAAAAACCAAGAAGTAGATTTAACAACATTAAATGTGCGACTCATAAAATCACTGTGTGAGACTCCTTTACCCCTTCTTGTCCATTTCTGCTACATCCTCCACCCTCATGCCAAAGATGAAGAGGTTCTCCTCCCCTGCCTCTTCGGCCATCTCCACGTTGGCTCCATCCATGGTGCCGATGGTTAGAGCTCCGTTTAGCATGAACTTCATGTTGCCCGTTCCTGAAGCTTCTGTGCCAGCTGTGGAGATCTGCTCTGACAAATCTGTGGCAGGTATTACTGAGGAAGAGATTAAATAAACCAGTTAAAGACAAAACTTTTCCCTTCCTTATTAAGTCATCCATTTCTCCAGATCACAACCTCCTGTGCCTAACACATCCAAGGGAAAGTGCTAGACCAGGTCTGGCTTGATTCCAAGCTTACGTTTTCAACCCACCTGAATAGACTTCACATCAGGATAAACTTGGATCTTATTAAAACAAACAAGCAATGTTTTAACTTTGCAGTCAAAATGGACTTTTCATTGCCACCTTTCTTCCTGTGATTGATTATGGTGATCTATATGCATACCATCTATCACGGGAACTTGCACTTTTTTTGGACGCTGAATGCCTCTGTCATCACTGTCTTTTATACGAAGGGACTGATCTGAAATCACTACATTATCGCAGATGGTTGCATTGGCAGATACAGTTGTGCTTGAAAGTTTACATCTCCTTCCAACTAAAATTTTGTTGAGCAACACTCTTAGGCAATCACTGTAATCAGGTGTTTTTTTCAACGTCCAATCAGATGTCTGCACCTGTTGACAGATATTTTGACCCACTGTTCATGAGCAAGGTGCTTTAATTTGTCTGGGGCAGTTTTGTTTGATTTTTTAAGATCTTTTTTTTTAAAGGAAAAATTCAAAATCAATATTTTATTTAACTAAATTATAGTTTAGTGAATTTCGATTTACCATTTTTTTGGGGGGGGGGGGGGGGGGGGGGCAGTGGAAAAAAAAAGAAAAAAAAAAAGGAAAACAAATTAAATCACAGTCCAGGCCCTGTAACCATTTTGACCCATTTCTTTGAAATTTACTTCCACAGAACCTTAAAGAGAAAGTGATCTTTTCCATTTTGCAGATCTCTTTTATGATGGCGAGCGCAACTGTATTTATATTCTCTCTGACTAAACCGCCCCTCATTCGCTCCTCTAGTCAATTCAGAGCGCCCCCAAGGACTTTTTGTTGTTCTCGGTTAGGGTTGCAAAATTTCAAGAATTTTCAAAGTTGTAAACTTCCCTTTGGAATTAATGGGAATTTATGGGAATTCATGGAAATTATCGGGAATAAATCTGAAATTTACAGAATTGGTTGGCCCCTTAACAGGAAACTTAAATATAGTTGGGGAAAATACTGTATATTGTAGCATAATCTTGGCTAAAACAAGTGCAGTGATATTGAGGCCACGCCCCCTACATGCACTGTGCATTCCTCCATCACATGCGCAGATGATTTTCTGAACCATTAGGGGCCATACTTTTGAGCCAAAAGCACAAGACTATTGAAGGCACACATTTGTGCCTGCAAACTATATAAAGTCAAGTTTTGATAATATTATGGGACAAATATATTTGATCTACAATATTACTGATGTTTATCTTGGAAATATTAAATAAAAGCAGCTACTTAAAATGTGATGCAGTTTCTTTTGACTACTGCAAGGCAGTTTTCTGTGACCATACACAGGGGCGCCTGCACAAATTTTTTTAGGGGTGGTCAAAAAAAAAAAAAAAAAAAAAAATAGCAGGGTGGCCAAGGATTATTTAAGGATAACTTTTGTTTCTTTCAACCTGGACCTTGTTTCTAGGAATTTATATGTGCATTTATTCACTAGTAACATTTCTGTATCACTCCGACTCCTTTGGATGCTATTTAGATTAGTCGTAGATTCACGTGTCCATAGAATGGCAGTGAGAGGGGCAGAATGAATGGGCCTCTGTATAAGGCATCATCTGCAGCAAAACTATAATTTCACCAATACTTTAAGATGAATGAACGAATCAACGAGAACCATTATCCTGCGAGTTCAGATTTGGCTTGCTGTAGCTATGGGGATGTTCTCCACACGCTTACTGGCCACATGCCCACAACACCGTGGTCGATGGAGTTAATTTAAAGCAACCTTTACCAATCTTGCATTTCAGAAAGCACAGCAAGATAATTTGAATATAAACAGTCCCGCCTCACTTCTAAGACACACCCCCTTATTCCCTCTGCCTCCCAATGCAGAAGCAAAGGTCTGACAGGCAGGTCCGTTGGACAATCCTAGAGGTGCACCCCACTTCAAGGATTGGTTGGAGTTTTCATTGAATATTTAGAGATTGGAATAATATTTTATATTGATTAATGGTGGGTCTGTCTTGTATTTCAGAGTTCCATTACCTCATTATAGCATTTTACCCTGTTAGAAAAATAGTGTAAGAATGCAACATCGGTAAGGGTTGCTTTAATGAACAGCAGGTAAATCATGAGCTCGACTTCCTGCCTTGTTGTTCAGTGTGTTGTTGTTCAGCCCTCAACTGTAACGTGAACAAACAAAATTGGGGTAGTGTAGTGTCTGGCTGAGGGCTGTGCCAAGAAGGTGCTGATGTGAAAGGGGCATTAGAACTGGTTGGGGTAGTTCTGCTGGGTGGCGCCTTCCTGGATGAATTTGCATAAGAAAGACTTTTAGAAGTATTTAGAAATATTTAGAAGACCATTCCAGTTGTTTAGCCAAATATATTTGTTCATCCCATTGCATTAGTGTTTTTACAAGTGTTTTTTTCTCTTTATTTTATTCTACATGCCTCGTTTGCCATCTGATGTGTAGAAGTATTTCACACAAGCTTACATTTATGTTTTCATATGATCCAGTTTGACCTCATATAGTAAATTCCCAAATTTCCAAAATTCCCCAGCTAACTTCCCATGGCAAGTTTCTGGACATTTCCCACCCCTTTGGAACCCTATTCTTGGTCCTGTGTGTCTTCACCAAATTTAGGAAGACTGGGTTTTGCCATCATGCCCTTTGTTCCTGGAATCTGCTACAGAAAACACTCAAACTATCCAACTGTTTGTTTGGGAGATTTAAAACATCCATTGCATTGTGTAGCTGTTTTAATTGAGTTGTTGTACTTTTATGTTTTTGTGTTTGTTTTAACTTTTGTTGCGGCCTTCTTGGCCAGGGCTCGCTTGTAAAATACCTTACATATTAATCTCAATAAATTCACCTGGTTAAATTATAATAAATAAATGAATAGAACTGGACCTTAGAGTAAATAATACCTTTCTCTGCAAGGGAGACTCTGTAGTTCTCCAGGAAGATGACCTTGAGTTTATTTCCCACCACCGGATCATTATTCACCACTTCAGCCACGGAGGTGATGAGCTTGATGATCATTTTTGCCATGTGGTATCCTGGTGCAGCCTGCAGAGGGTGACAAGACATTGCTTAACGAAACACACGCTCGGCTCGTTTATTGCACATCAGTGTTCTTCAGGTTTGGTTGAGCAGAAACTGCACCTTTCCACCGATGATCACAGTCCTTGGTACAAAAGGTGCGGTGGGGTTCTTCCGGATGCCTTGGGAATAAAAACAGGGATGCAATTTCAGCTAAAGTCATGGCTTAATTTCATGCAAACTGTGAAACTCACTCAGCTGGCTGTGTGAGACGAAAATGACAAATTTAGGCTTCATATTCTGGGAAGGTAAAAAGCATTTTGATGTTGCAGAGTAGAGGCACAGATGAAACAGCCGTCCTGTTTACTACAACCTTTATGGAAATTTCCCACAGCTGGCTCAGGACACAACATTCCTCATGTCTGTTTTAACATGACACACAGCTGGGTGTGGAATCCTCCACATCAAGACATGTCAGATTGTGTCACATCACTTCTGGCTCAGATGAGCCAAACCCATCGCAGTGAGCTCCACCTACGGTTGTACATGGCGATGATGTGCAGGCAGTTGAGGACCTGCCGCTTGTACTCATGGATTCTCTTGACGTGCACGTCGAACATGGAGGATGGGTTAATTTTCACCCTGTACTCCTTCTCCAGGTACTGAGCAAATTTCAGCTTGTTGTCCTGTAGGAGAAAAAGAAATTGAAATATGTGACTTGGCAACTCAGGAGGTGAAATTGTGCTGAATCAGCGGCGAGTCCTGTCTGGACCTGTGCAAAGTGTGATGTTGCAATGCATAACTTTAATTATAAACTATAAAAGATTCTTCCTGCTATAAGCTGTTGAAATGATGCAAGTTAGAGATGCAGCTTTTCATTAAGGGTGAAATGTCTGGACTCAAGGTGCAAACAGGTGGCTGTCATGCCATCATTAACAGAGATCTATTATCTGCAAAAGACTGGATGCTCTGAAATGGTGATCTGGGAGAAAAAAAACAAACAAAAAACCCTCATCTCCATGCATTTGATTTAACAGGCCTATCACATTTCCTTTTCATGCATGATCAGAAACCAATCATTATTGATGGAATGTTGCTCAATAGTTTGTCTGAAATATATTTTAGGTTAACTAGAAGATTCTGAGGTAAAACCATCTCATTTAGAAAAAAAAAACCCAAAACACTTCACTGAGTAAAATGTGAATGTAAGCAGAGTGCAATAATATTCCATTTATTGCCTTTGTTTGATTTAAATTAGTACAAAAACAAATGCTGACACATGTCCCCCCTCCCCCATTCATTCTGAATTTGATGGCAGAAAAGTTGTAATAAAGTCAAAAGACTGGAAATGTCAGATGTAAAGATTCAAAACTATTTAAAACGCTTTGTAAATGATTATGTGCAAATTTTTATAACCTGATATCATTTTAAGATGCAAAACTGCAAAGACTTTGGAGAAACACAGAGAAAAACAGAAACACAAAGCTGCTGCTGAGCAGCTGAAATTCTTTATCATGGAAGATTTGGAAAGCAGTTCACTTTCAACACTACAGCAGTTGGTCTCAGATCTTTACCACAGAGAGTTGAGAAACAAAGACATGATGCAACACAGCTGGAAGCACGATCCTCTCCAAACTAGTTTAAACATGCAACTGGTGTCAAATTTGAAATGGGAACAAAAAGTGAAAAAAAACATAAGCAAGTTGTATACTTGCTATGTTGCCTCAGTGCAATCCCCAACAAAAATGATCGAAACTCCATACTCTGATTAAGTTTGGTCAATATACTAAGCAAAGACCCCCCCCCCCCAAAAAAAAAATCCCACAAACTAATCCACCCCCCCCCCAAAACAAAACAAAAAAATAAATAAAACAAAACAACACAGAAAAAACAGAAAAAAACCCACCCTCCAACAACACTTATACTAGAGATATGACTAGGGATGTATACCGAGCACTGGTATCGTTTAGTACCGGCTCCTAATCGTTATGATACCAGAGTACCGTTAAGATTCTGGACAAACGATACTGTTAGATACTTTTTGAACGTCTACCCAACAGTAGTACGAAGTCATGGTGATGGAGTAAGACTGACTTCCCATATATCACAACTGTCCAGTGTTAACATCTTGTAATGTCTTTATTATTATGTACTTTAAATCATGTTATAGTATCAATAAATACCAGTATTGATAAGGAGTATTGATATCGATAAAATCATAAAGATACACATCTCTTGATATGACGTACCAAAAATATGCCAAAATTAAATATATTTTTAATATGAGGGAAAATTATGAAACTGTTTAATTAATCCCTTATCAAATAGTTACAGCTGTTGTCTTTTATACAACCTTAAGTAGTATTAAATGTTGACTAATGAAAATAAATACAACAGTCAGGTTCCAACTTTCATTTAGTAGTTGACAAATCAGGACTGCAGCCTTTTTGTATACATTTTATATAAAAAAAAAAAAAAAAAAAATCATTTAAAAAAATAAATAAAAAATTCCAACATAAAATTTAAATTATATCAAAATCCAGACTGTTTACTGGCGAGTTGCTATGTTTATTATCGTCTACTCAAGCAAAATGTATCATCCTGAAAAATGACCTCAGCACCACCGAACCTCCTTCCAGCTGATGGACCCGAGGTCACTGCAGACCTGAATATTTACTGTAAAAGCAAAGACTTCCATCTCCACTGGTCTTTACAGCACATCAGCCCCGTATCATCAGTGACTGTGGAAATTTGGAAAGTATAGTAGCCAATACAGATTTTTATCTAATTTCTGAACTGCTTCACTTTAGCCCCCAATAACCTAGTTTTCTTCTGTTAGGGGTCAATGATGGTTCAGGTTTGGCTTGTTTTGGATGTACGGTATAAACACACCATTTCCTCACTCCTTTTTTTTTGCTCATTTAATTTAAAAATTCCTTAGTCAAGCATTTTCTATTTTAAGTCAAATTGCTTGCTATTGTGATACTTTGCCACCCACCATTGTCTCCTTGTTTCTCCTTTACAACCTTACTTGAATCGTTAAGCCCTGACACATCTCTTTACCTGTTTTACTTTTGAGACGTCACGGATGAAGGCAGCATCATCAACAAAGTCGTTTAGCTTCTGCAACTGGCCGAGGTCCTTCACATAATCCTCCCCAATGACCTGAAAACATGTCAGAGGTTACAACACAGCCTAGGAAACAAGCAGACAGTGTGCTCTTCATCTGGCCTCAAAACTATTGAGCTGGAGCCGACTAAGCTGGAAAGCTCTGCCAAGGCTCGATCCCGCTGCAGATGGGGAAGATATCTCGGAAGATTTAGGGGTGTTAGACACTGCAGCGTCTCTTGGCATTGATCTGTTTACTTCAGCTGGTAACAGACCTCGGCTATAAGCTCAGCCAGCCCGGGGTTGCAGAGGAGCAGCCAGCGTCTGGGAGTGATGCCGTTGGTTTTGTTCTGGAACTTTTCAGGTTCTAGATCACTGAAATCCCGAAATCTGCAAGAAAGGATTCAGTATTTTAAAAAGCAGATCAAAATGCATGTTACTTTTGGCAAAATTTTTCAGAATATACGTCCGTTTTACACTTTTTTTCTTTTAGGGACTAAAGTCAAAGTATATCACTTTGAAGAACCTACACAGATTGTCTCATAATGATGATGTAACATTGACTGAACTAAAAAGGAACTGGCTACCTGGAAAAGTTTTGTAAAATGATGTTATTGTTTGCAGTAAACAGACATATGCAGCTCCTGCACCCTGCAAAAACTGAGGTTTCTTTAACACAAGTTGCAGACAGTCCTGTGGTAACGTATGAGGCCACTGTCAGGTTGCTCATTTTCTTCTTGTGGATGATGCAATCTCTATATGTTGTAATGATGTTTGTGTATTTTGGGTTTTCAATGATTATCACATTTTTATGTTTCGCCTTCATCAGCCAAAGGCTTACACTTCTGTCTTGATGATGTTGGAGTGTATCTCTGCAACTCCGTTGACGGCGTGAGACCCCACGATGCACAGGTGTGCCATGTTCACCCTCTTGCACCCGTCCTCTTCGATTAAAGACATCTTCCTCAGCTTGTCCATGTCTTTTGGGAAGAGAGCAGCGATATTCTGCAGGGGTGAAATAGACGAGGATGTGCCTTCAGGCTCAGTAAAAATCCTCCTTTCCAATTTTTCAGCTTGAGATTTTGGAGTTTCACATTGTGGATTATTTCCTGACACTTACATCTAAGTGGGCCTGGTTGATCTGGTATATGATCTGCAGGTGTCTGGGCAGCAGGTTCTCCAGCAGCTCCACAGGCCAGCGCTCCAGAGCCTCGGGGAGGACGGTGTGGTTGGTGTAAGCAAATGTACGCTTGGTGAGGTCCCAGGCCTGCAGGAGGAGAAACAAGAACATGACTTTTGAGGATTTGTTAACAAGATGGTGCAAAATCTTTGCCACATTTGGTAATCCCTACTTCCCCAATCGAAATAAAAACTATTGCCTCTATGAATTTTGTGTCTTCACCTGGAAGAGAACTTTGACTGTTGCACAAAACATGATGAAACACATTTGTTTAATCTTGCTCTGTGGTTTTAACTGCTTTTATGTTGCCAGTTTTTCTAAATTAGGAAAACTATGCTTCACCCACCGTGTCCCAGTCGAGTTTCTCAATGTCCACAAAGACTCTCATCAGCTCGGGGATGGCCATGGCAGGATGAGTGTCATTCAGCTGGATTGCAACCTGGAAAACACGACAGGCTGTGGTGACAGTGATCTCCCTCCTGCTGGACTGTGAGACAATCTGCTGCATGTTTTGGCCACAGTGAGATGACAAAGTTTATTCGCTGCCTGTTTTCTTTAGAATTACTGCTTTAGAAAATAAACAAGAGTTTAGAACAAATAAGTACCGTATTTTCTGGACTAAGTCGCATCAGTCAAAAAATGCATCATGAAGATGGGCAAAACTCATATACAAGCCACACTGGACTACAAGTTGTAATCATTTATTCAAAATGGGTCAATATTCAGAATTTTCATTTGTTACTGCTCAAATTCTCCAATCACGCTGATTCCAAAGTTAATACCTGCAAATGATCATAAACATCATAACTAAGAAGGATAACTTATAATTGCTGCCTCTTGGCCAGGACTTGCTTGGAAAAGAGGTTTTTAATCTCAATGTTACTTTTCCTGGTAAAATAAAAATAAAATAATAAAAACAAACATGTTTCTTTGAGGAGTTGTTCCACCACACAGGCAGTACAGCCACACAGCAAAAATGAACTCCTCTCACTGAGATAAGGCCGTTTTGGGATTTTTGTCCTCAAAACAGAATATAGCTGTCACAAGCCTAGGGCGTCCTGTTGTGACATGAGACGGTGATGTTTACTCCTTGGCTCATGTCAGTCAATATGAATTAACACTTAGAAATATGTTAAATGATATAAAAGGTGCACTGGACTATAAGTTGCCGGAGCAGTAAAACTATGAAAAGAAGTGCAACTTACAGTCTGGAAAATACGGGAGCTGCCAGCTGCTGTCTATTAAATGCGCTTGATATGTGGTTATCAGGAAGTGTGAGCACTAGGGCTGTACAATTAATCGAATTCTAATCGTGATTTCAATTTTGCCTTTTAACAATCATAAAAACACTGTAATCGAAGAAAAACAATTAATACTGAAGTGAACAGACTGGTGGAGTTATAGGAAGCAAACTGCAGAGAGTATAGAACAGGAATGCATGTAGACTGAGTATTCATTTTTATTGCAATTATTATTTTAAATAATATTCTTATTTTACTCTTTGTTTCTAATTTATTTCCGGTTTTATTTTTTTTTACAGTTATATTTGAAGTTGATTTTTGGTGGTTCAATATACACTTTTTATAAAATCAATGAATAATCGCGAATATTAATCGTGATTTCAATATCAGTCAAAATAATCGTGATAATTTTTTTCCATAATCGTCCAGCCCTAGTGAGCACCTCTATTAAATATTAGCAGATTTTAGAGAAGCAGCTTTAATCTAAGAAGGGTTGTAAGGCCATTCCAAAACTATTTGGAACTCATTATGCAGTGAGAAAGATTATCCACGAGTAGAAAACTTTCAGGAGAATCTCCAACCTTCTCAGGTGTGAACATTTAGTCTAGCTCCAAGGCCAGACTGTGCAACGCTCCGATACAGCTCAGTTTTGCAAAGCTGAATCTGAACCAACCACCATTTCTGGAACAATCTGCTTCTAGCAGACAAAAGCAAAGTGGAGATGTTTGGCCATAATGCACGGCAGCATGTTTGATGTAAAACAAACACAGCAAATCAGCGCAAAGGGGTGGACGGCTGTTTTGAGCTGGTTTTGCAGGAACCGGATCTGGGTGCTGTGCAGTCAATGAGTTGGCCGTGAATTCCTTTGTAAGAGTCAAATGTGAGGCCATGAGTTCAGCAGCTAAAATCTTAGCTGCCATGGAGTCGTACAATAGAAAAACTATCACAGGAAGCATCAAATCAACAGAATGACTGAAAAGAAAAGAATCAAGGATTTACAATGATGCAATGTGAACCTCTACTTGACTGAAATGCTGAGCATAAATGGATGCTGAAAACCTCAATAAACTGTAAAAAGGCAAACTTTCATCAGTGTGGGACCATTAATATGCAGAAAATGATTACTGCTACTAAAAAAGGTGTTACTTTTGTATTTTGGTTTGGTTTTTTATTTTAAAAAATGACAGAATGATATATGCTCTTCATATGAGGTTGTATTTGCCAAAAATTAAGCTGAAAAAAAAAGGACCAGATGAGTTTTTTAAAAATATATGTCATGATGTGCAAAATCTTGGAAATGCGAGCAGGTGCACTCTTTTACTTGACTGCAGATCCACTGAAACAGCCATCACTGTGCTTCCCGCAGTGATCGGCGATGCCATTGCTTACTTTTTCTGGGAAACTCTCAAAGGAGGTCCGACCGGGGGTGCCCTTCTTCGTGGTCTTGAAGCGGCGGATGATGTCTTGGAGTGTGGCCGCCACGACAAAGTACTCCTGCTTCAGACGAAGTTCTTTTCCTTCAAAGAACTACAACACAGGAACGTGTGGAGAGCTGAGCCTTAGAGACATGAAACATGGTTTTCTCATGACTGACTGCTTCAGGCCGAGCTTACGTTGTCATTCGGGTAGAGCACACGTGAGATATTCTCTGCCAGATTTCTGTCCAGAACAGCCTCAATGTAATCCCCAACGTTAACTGTAAACAGATAAAATCACACATCGGTGGCTGAAATTTCAAGCTGTAAAGGAGAAGAAGCAACGATGGTTGCAGCTACTTTTAGTCTTGCAAAAAGTTCTCTGTTGAAAATGTGAAGGAAACGCTGCGGCTGTGTTGCAAAAGTGGATTTTTGTCTTCATGTTTCCCCTCACTCACAGTCTTTCAAGTTGAAGTCATTGGGTGCGCGGGCAGACCACAACCTCATGGTATTGACGGTGTTGTTCATGTAGCCAGGGATGGGTGTGTCGTAGGGCATCGCCAGAACAACCTGCAAATGAAGGGAAGACAAAACACTGTGAAGGTTGATTTAGCGAAAATAATAAGCTGAGAAAGGAAAGTTTTTAAAACAAAAACATAATGGTACTCTTTGCAGAGTTCAAATACCTGAGTGTCGACCCATTTGGGGCCATCTCTAGTTTCCTCTACGCGCCCATAGAAGTGAACTGGCAGCGTGTACTCAGGACGAGCTTTCTCCCAGGGGTTTCCATGCCTCAGCCAGTCGTCTGCCTCCTCCACCTACAGCACAGATCAGTTAAGGCTCCAGGACCAGAAGCAAACTGCCTTATCTGACCTCTATACAAGTTTAGGTTAGAAAATAGAGAATTCTCCCATATTAATGCTATAATAATGCCTGTTGTGGTAGTTCTAGACATCTTTCTTTGATTTCTTAACTGATTCATACACAATGCTAATGTGCCGTACTTCTGAATATCTGTTATGATGAGTAAGAAACAGGAAAGCTATTGATGAGGAGGAGAAATCACACTTTCCAAAACCCAAACAATGCAGAAAATAAGACATTTGGACAAGTCAAAGAGGAGTCGTCTAGGATGAAACAGGAGAAAAGGATTACCGAGGAGGAAGATTAGAAATTTTGTAGATTAATTCACGGTCATGGAGAAAGTGAGTAATTGCCCAGAAAGGGTAAAGCTTGGAGCGCTGACGAGGACGTAGAGCAAATATCAGGAATGAAAGATTGTGTGTTTCACTGGGACAGATTCCTGACTCCAACATCTTTACCAGTTTTCAGACTGTGCAGGCGGTCTGCCCTTAATCCTGGACAAGCTACTGAAAAGGAGCACTCTGCACATACACTGCCTGGCCAAAAAACAAAAGTAGCCACCTGGATTGAACTAGCAAATAGGTAGGAGCCTCCTATTGGATAATTACTGCATGGGCGATTATCTTTCAGCTGGGAACAAGTTATTTCACCCCAACTGGTGGAATGAGTTGCTTCTCATTTCCTAAACAACCATGTGGACAGACACATCCCATGGTCTTGGAAAAGATGTCTGTCCAGAAGGGTCAAATGATTGGCAGCATCAAGCAGAGAAAACATCTAAGAGCTGCAGAAACTACTGAAACTGGGTTCAGAACTGTCCAACGCATCATTAAAAACTGGAAGGATAATGGAGACCCATCGTCTTCCAGGAAGAAATGTGACCAGAAAAAAAACAGTCCTGAACAATCACTTAAATGTTTGGCGAGATCAAATAGAAAAAAACAACAGTAGAACTCAGGGCTATGTTTAATAGTGAAAGAAAGAGCATTTCCACACCCACAATGCAAAGGGAACTCAAGGGATTGGGACTGAACAGCTGTGTAGCCTTAAGAAAACCACTAATTTGTGAGGCTAACTGCAAAAAAAGGCTTCAATTTGCTAGAGAGCATAAAGATTGGACTCTGGAGCAAAGGAAGAAGGTCATGTGGTCTGATGAGACCAGATTTACCCTCTTCCAGAGAGATGGACGCATCAGGGTAACCCTAGGGACACATTGGACGTGGAAGCACGCCGAGGCGCAGCAGTTTCATTTCTGCACCCTTGTTAACAGACGGTGTCGACCACATCAACCGTGGAGCAATTGTTCCGGCTTCTGTTCTATTTTTTGTGTGAACCGAATTTGTGAAGCCAGGCAGGAAGTTAAGCAGCAACACAAGACAAACCTTTCAAAATAAACCCATTTTCAAAGTTTTAAAACCTGATCTTTTGTTAAAAAAAAAAAAAAAGGATCTAATTATGTCAACCATGTCTTCAACTTGATTGAAAATGCAAGTGGAAGGATTTGCACACAGAAATGTCAACTTTCTGCTTGTAAATTAGTATGAAAGCAGAACAGGAGATGTAGCTTTTGTGGAATTATCAGCTGTAGAAGTGCTATAAGCTCTCTTTTCTCCCCCTCCTTTCTATGTCCCCTTTTCTTTTCCCTTGTCAGGTCCAGCAATAATATGTAAATTCAAAAATATAACAATTACAAAAGAAAAAACAAACAAAAGCATAATATTTGTACATCAAGAGGAGCCTTATACCCATAAAGCTCCTCTTGGCAAAGCAAATCTGCCTGGCACAACACAGCAGTCAGATCCCCATTCTGCTGCTATGATGCTGGACAGGACATGTTAAAAAAAGAAAAAAAGAAGTGCAGCAGAGAAGCAGGACTGCCGGCCAACTGTGCGCGTCCAATGTGGACAGAAAGAGGGGCGGTGTCGATGAGAAAATCAGCACGCTATGCTTCGGCGTGCTTCCGCATGCAGTTTGTCCCTAGTGTAAGAAGAGAGGCAGGTAAAGTGATGCAGCAGCAGTCAGACTCTACCATCATCAATGCAAGATCTTGGTGAAACATTAATGCAACACTGGATGGAAACTCTTGTGACATTGCAGAAGCTTATTGAAACAATGCCACAGCAAATGCTGCTGTAATCAAAGCTAAAGGTGGTCCAACGGAATATTAGTATGACCTTTTGGACCAGGCAGTATATCTGTAACCACTAGTTGGGAGTCTCCAAAAGTTCAGCTCAGTCATTGCAAAGCTGCAAAAAAAAACCCATAGCATTCATGGAGCGTTCAATCACACCTCTCACTCAACATTTGCAACACCTCATTTACGTTTATATTTTCCCCTTCAATAAATAATTCTGCAACTACACCATCCATGTGAGAATAGAACAAATATTCAGTGCGGTTCAAAGAGCTTGCAACTTTCACTGGTAGGATCAGATATACAGGTTGGTCCACCAGTCTGCAGAGACGCTAAGCATGCAGTTCAGAGTTCAGAGGAACATGTTTACACTGCAAATAAACAGCCGAACTGAAAAGAGCAAAAGTCTTCAGTTTTAGGAACCCTTATCACAAGATACACAATGTTTACTTTGTTTTGTCATGTAAAAACCAACCTACTCCAGCTTCTGTAAGGAGCTTGCATCACTTTGGTGGTGCTCAACAGAGCAGGCCACGGTCTCATTAATGATTCATTTAGACTTTGACATGGGAATCCTAATTTTCAAAAAGATAACATTAAGCACTATATTTGAAACTGTGGCTGAGCTTTAGCTACAAATTTCTAATAATCTTAAAAAGGGTTGATTCATTTACCTGCCAACCATCTCTTATCTTCTGATTAAATATCCCGTATTCATATCGGATGCCATAACCGTAGGCTGCGAGACCGAGGGTGGCCATGGAATCCAGGAAGCAAGCTTTAAAGATAAAAACAAAGCAGAATCATAAACAAATTTAGAAATAAAAAAGGTTTGAAATGAGAAGAAAAAGTCTGCAGTGCTGGTTGGGGTCGTTGGGTGTTCATTTGCTCCGTCTGTTGCAACGTTTCCATGGCTGCTAGTTGCTTCACATGTTCAATAGGCTCAGAGTTATTTGGTGGAGAACTGCCAATATAGCCAGGAGATAACAAAGGAGCACTGTTGTAATGAAAATTAAGCGTTTGCATGCAACACAAGTGGTCTCTCATGTCTTTGGTGGGATTCAGGACAGTTTTCTTGTGCATTTAGTAAAAGTTTAAAACTAAAATGTAGAAGTTTGCTCTTTAATAAAATCTCCTCTTCCAAATCGAAATGAATGCAATAAAGATGACTTCTCTCTCTTTTTTTAAACCCCAAACTTTGCAGCATTTTTACCTGCCAGCCTCCCCAGACCTCCATTTCCCAGTCCTGCGTCCTCCTCCATCTCCTCCAGCTCCTCCATGTCCAAGCCAAGCTGCAGCAGAGCAATTTAGAACAGCAGAGTCATTATATCTGTTAAATTGTGCAACACTGGGCAAAGCCCCTGTAGAACCAGCATGAGACCTGGTAAATGGCTTCGTCGCAGGCGTTCTGCAGACCCAGGTTGATCATAGTGTTCTGGAGCGTCCTGCCCATGTAGAACTCCAGAGACAGATAATACACCCTCTGAAATGGGACATAAGAATAAAGGAATCAGGGGACATTTGGTGTGTTTGCACAAAATGCATCTTTTTAAAACTATTCTTGAGTTTAAAGTTGCAGAAAACGAAGCACAGAGTTGAGCAGCAAATGAATTAAACTGGAACAGACACGCCTTTCCAAGCACACAACAGCCTAATAAAGAGGAGGCAGTGACCTGAAAATGCTGGAGGTTTTTGTAATCTGGAAAGTTTGATGCAACACAAAACTAGTTCACCTTAAAAGGGAGGACAAATTTGGCAATAACTCAACTTTAACATGTAGATTAACTTTAACATAAAGATTACTTCTCTCTCTGTTATGCAACAATGTTACTGTTGCCACAATCATGGAAATATTTGCACACTTTTGCAGCAACATGCAAGAAACTTCATGACGTGGACTTTTCTTAAACTTACTTTTGGGTCTGCTTCATAGTAAAACTGCTGCGTCCTGATCCATCTCCCCACCAGGTGGTCCCTCACAGTGTGGGCTAGGGCGAAGTAGTAATCCCTGGGCGTTGCGATGTTCCTGTCTTTGACCAGGGTGAAGTGAAGGTGACGATTGAAGCCTTTCTTCAGCTCTGCCACGTTCTCCACACCCACGATGCCCCTGATGCTGATCTGCTTGCGCTTCTCCTGGTCGGTGAGAGGGGTCGCCATGCTGGGTGCGCAGGAAGCCTGTCCGGAGCAGTTCTGCCTGACCTGACTGGGAACGAAGTCGGTAGATAAGTTAGACGGCAGCAGCTTTCATGCAGGAGTCTCCTCCTCAGGCAGTTTTCATTGGTGAGCACCGAGGGGAGGGTGTGTTTTTGTCCGGCCTCTGCTGAGCAACAAGGGGGAGTTTTCTGCAACTTACACATCATAATAAACGCCCAACTCTGAGTGTTTAATGTACTGAAAGACTCAGTGGGAAACAGGGAAAAAAAAAAAAAAAATTATCTCCTTGGTGGTGCAGAAAGTAGGCCGACGACTCAAAAGAGGACCAATGCAGGTCAAGAGAGGGAGAATTAATAAACAAACAATTAAATTAACACTGGGCACTATATTTACATTAAACATTATTTAAATGTAGATTCAACATAAAAAAAAATTTACATTAAATATTTTGATTTAACATATGAAATTGATGTTTAGATTTGATATTTAGATTTAACATTGTGTAGCCTATGTAGGAAGAGGATTAGGGCCACCAAAGGAGGAAAAAAAAAAAAAAATGTGAGAAAAAGTGAGAATTCTGACTTTCATCTCAGACTTCTGACTTTTGTTTCAGAAATTAAAAAAAAATCTCCCGAATTTATTTATTTATTTATTTTAATGTTCTGGAAAATGTAAGAATTCTCACTTTTTTTCTCTGAATTCTGACTTTTTTCAGTAATAGAAAAAAAAATGACTTTTTTTTTTTCAGAATTCTGACTTTAATCTCAGTTTTTTTTTCTTCAGTGGCCCTTATCCTCTTCCGTATATATGCAATTAACAGTGATGTTAAATGTAGGGAAAATGTATATGAGAAAAGTGAAATGATTAATAAAAATCTTTCTACTACAACTTTTATAGGCTAATAAAGTTTTACCTTTGGCACTCCATGCATTTGAGCTTTGTTCTGGAAGAAGCCATCAGAAGATGCTAGACTGTGGTGATAAAGGGATGCACATGGTCAGCAATACTCAGGTAAGATGTCAGAATCAGAATCAAAAGGAGCCCAAAGTGGGTCAAGAAAATCCCCCCACTTCATTACAACGCTAAACTGTCGATACAAGGCAGATTGGATCCACGTTTTTATGTTGTTTTCAACCAATTCTGAGCCTAGCATCTGAATGTGGAGCTAAATGGACAGACAGGGCAACGTTTCTCCATCTTCTATTGTTGTGGTGAGTGTGTAAATTGTAGCCCCAGTTTCCTGTTCTTAGCTGACAAGGGTAGCACCCGGTGTGGTCTTCAGCTGCTGTATCAGATGGTATTCTGCATACCTTGGTTATAATAAGTAGTACTAGTGATTATCATCTCCAACCAGTCTGCCTCGTCTTCTCTGACTTACATCAACAAGACATTTTGGTCCAGATATTTGCCTCTCATATTTTCCATTTTTCAGACCATTCTTTGGTTGTCTGCCCTTTAATGTTGGCAATATTTTCCTGAACCTTCCTCCACCTTTTGTTGCCAAAACCAGAGTCAAGCAGTAAACCATTATGTTTGGTCATAATGTAAGGAAAAGTTTATTTATTTGTTTTCAAAAAATATATATGTATCAAATTGTAAATGGAAGTCATGAAGTGAGGCTAACATGGGAGGAACAGCCCTTTTACCACATCCTGTTAGAGGTCAGGATCAAATGGAGACATATCAGAGTTATGGAACATCTTGATCTTGGGGGGGGGGAACAAAAAAAAAAAACACACAAATGCAGGGTGCCCTTTCCTGCACTGCTTTGAGATAGGAGGCTCCTAATTTTGTCATCATTTTGCTGGTACTTTTTCATGACAGTACCTTTTTATGATGTTGAGAAAAATGATTGTCTTTATAAGGCTAAACCTAAAAAATCTGCAATCAAAAAACTATATATGCAATTCAGTTATAAATCAATTAATATATTGATTAAACCCATTGCAGATCCAGCTGAATGGGGCTGAAGTTTCAACAACTAAACATGACCAATGTTCAGCCAGACTTTGGCAGATAATGCTTCTTCCCCGCTGGAGAACAGAAATATTATAAACAAAAAAACCCCCAAACAAACAAAAAAACAAGTATGATGGGGCTCCTGAACTAAAATTTTGTTGAGCAACACTTTGAGGCAATCACTGCAATCAGTTGTTTTCTGTGACGTCCAATCAGACGTCTGCACTTGTTGACAGGTATTTTGATCCACTGGGAAAGGTGCTCTAATGCATCTGGGACAGTTTTTTTTTTTTTTTTTTTTTTTAATCATTATTTCCTACCACAATTCAAAATCGATATTTTATTTCACTAAATTATAATTTAAAATTTTTTTATTTATTAGTTTCTTTATTTTCTTGTTATTTGAATAACCTAACCTAACCTAAGTGATTGTTATTATAGGTAAAAATGACACACCAATACAAAAATAACACCGCAGGCCTGTAGCTGATTGAGCTGGAGCTAATTTTAACTGCATTTTAAACAGTTAGGTGCCACTAGTGTGACACACCCCTTGTGGTATTTTGCAGTGGTCTTATAGATTCTAGACTTGACCACCCAGTCTCAGCAAAGAAAGAAAGACCTCACATAATAAGAGGGTTTAAAGCTTGGGGAGAGGAGTTCAAGGCTGAGCAATATGAAAGCTTCTTCACTGTGTATTGATAACTGATAATGATCATACTCTCACCACAATGGACCAGCTGAGAGAGATGCATTTAAACTTTGGATGGTGTGAAACTGAGATGGAGATGAAACAGATCTCAGTTTCCTCGGCAATAAGAAAGGATCCTGAGACGGTTATTGTAGGAGCAAAATAACTTGTGTTGTCTTGTTTTGTTTTGAGGGGAACTTTTTCCTTATTTGATTTAGTGTCTTTGTCTTTAGCACACACTTGTCACAGTTTCTTGACTGTGCCTTCTTTCTCTTAATCATCTCTAAGTTTGAACCTTGTTGGGTTTTGTGATCACATCACCTCCTCTCTGTAAGTTTGTTTTCGAACATTCTTGCAGCTGCTCTGTCACAGTTTCCCTCCATGCCAGCCTCTTTATTGCTCCCTGTAGGTACTTATACAAGTTTATTTTGTGTACTTCATCTTATTAAACTGTGTGATTTTCCCTACTTTCAAAACATTAAAAAACAACTGAGAACCAATGTTGGACCAGTATACTTTTCAAAAGCTGCAATTACACGTAACTATGACATCAAATAAATGTAGTAAAAGTATATCATAAGAGGAAAATACTCAAGCAAACTATTAAAATCTCAAGAAACCAGACAACGTAACACCTTGTTGACACCTATTTATTGAATATTCACACACACACGAAACACAGAGGCTCATTAAATACTTGAAATCATCATAATGATAGCAGTAATATGGTAATAATAGACATAAAGTTATGACAATCAGTAATCATACTGTGGTAAAATCATTGTAAGAACAATGTTTATCTCATATTCATAAAAATTCTCAGATATATTTCAGGTTCACTGTAAAGAAAACAGAGCAATGACAATCCATCTCAGATCAAAGAGGGCAAAATGAAGGACTTTAGAGTTAAAAGGAGGTTAATATGTAGGTAATGCACACACACACACACACACACACAGACACACACACGCACACACACATGCACACATGTATATACATTTGGAGATATAACACCAAAAGTCGCCCAGCGACAGGGTGTGAATTTTTTAATAATGTGGGAAAGTTTGATGAGGCTGTACTTATAGACTTAGATCACCTGGTTTGTGGTTAATTAAAGTATTTGACTCCTAAAAAAACAACAAACAAACAAAAAAAAAGTTACAATCACACTTTTAATACCAGCACCCCCTTTTGGTCTGTTCAGAAACACACATTCAGGTTATTTTAGTTCAAAAATGTATATAGAATATTTGTTAAAAACTAACTGAAGTGTGTGAATTTCATGAAAAAATATCACTGAATAAAATTCCTGTAGTTGATTCATCCTGGAATCTGAGGTTGTGCAATGCTTTGATAAAGGTTGCACAAGTCTGTGCATGAATCAGAGGACGCCCTCGCTGCTGTTTTGCAGAATTATAGTTATGACAGAAAAAAGTTTGCCTTGAAAAACAGCCGGTTAAACATTGCAAAGACTGAATTTGACCTTGCAGCAAAGGCCATGTAGCTTGCTGAATGCTGCAGAAGTTTAGCTGCTTTCTTTTTTTTTTTTTACTGCTTCTACGCTGAAAATTACATGTACTACGTAAGGCCATTTGAGCAGTGCCATTTATATATAACCCCTGTAATATAAGGAGAAAAGAAAAATAAATAATACATTAACTGTTATATTCTAATATCCATTAATATTGTGATTGTTACAGTACATCCATAGCAACATGACCGATGTTAAAATTTGCCCTTTAATGCTAGAAAAAAGCATGTAGCAGCAGATGAAGTCATCACAGATGTTACAATTGACTCTGCTGAAGCAGTGAATCTATTTTTCTTTTTTTTTAGCAAAGTTTCATAAATCTTTAGCGTACTAAAGAGGGGGGAAGGCACACCCATGAAGCTTAGCACCTTATGAGTATGCTAGACATGTATTGTATGTGTCAGGGCTACGATGCTCCAGGAAATCTTTCAAGCAAAATCTCCCTCAGACTGACCATTCAGGGTTTTGACTTCCGTTGCTGTCGGGTACAAAAGAAAAAGAAACTGGCTGGACAGAAACTGAAAAGTTATGTCAGTTTTGGATAAAACAGGCCTTTCTTATGGATTTAAAAGAAAAAAAAAGCAGCAGCACTGCAGATAAATTAAGCCTTGAAAGTTAATGTAACTACCTATAAAAACTGTGCAAAGACAGGGTTGGCACAAACTGCTACTACACCCGCTGATCTTTTATTAGGAGAATACAATAGTGCTGTGTTGGTGCCAGTGGGTGAGAAAGTATGATACTGTTTTAACAATGGTTCATCTTATAATGAACCAAAATATTAGGAGAAAAGAGCTGTGCTGGCGTTCAGTGTGGGTGGCATCCACAATTTGACCCCTTAGCTGGTTTGTGATAAACTAAATGAAAGCGAACTATAAATGGGGACAGAATTGTTGGGTTGAATGCCAAATGTATTAGCTGCTGAATGTTTTAAAAAGTACAGTAAAATTAGAATGAACATTTAAGATCCAGTTTCCCTTTAAGTAAGTGTGTATTGTTTATTTACTCAATGGTTAAAGGAAGCAGGGAGCAGGGTTATATGAGGCAAAATTTCAGGGGTGAAGTTTCAGATTGCAGCAAACTGAATACTTCCCAGCTTCATCCTCTCATTCCAAGCATACAGGAGAAACATGCCTGGAATATTTATTTGCAGTGACCACTAAAAATACTCTTGTTTAAAAAAAAAAAAGGTGAAAGGGCTTCTCTGGAGCCAGTGTTTGCTTATTCCATTTTGGGCGGCTGTGAAAACATGCTGCAACACATCATATGCCAAACATGATGTCTCTGTAGGTACAAAAAGGCTCTTCCTGAGGTAACGAAATCTTTCATATTTTCATGTGATGATGAAAACAATAGATGTTTGAGAACTTGAGAAATAAAAGTGTTAAACTTTTTACTGCTTGGTGGATAAACAGACAGATAGCAACACTGATCAGCAACTGATACGTTACTGAACAGCACCATAAAATGCTGAGCTGTTGATTAAATATTAGATATAGTAAAGAAGTATTTGAAATGTAGCCTGTTTCCAGGGCTTTAGGCTTGTACACATTCAGGGTAGTGGTGTGTAGGCTAGAGCTAATTTGGTTTTCTTATGTACGGAAGAGGATTAGGGCCACTGAAGAAAAAAAAAACTTCTGAGGAAAAAAACAACAACAAAAAACAAAACAAAACAAACAAAAAAAAAAAGATTTTTTTTTTAATTTCTGAGAAAAAAAAGTCAGAATTTGGTCCTTTTTCTCAGAATTCTGACTTTTCCCAGAAATAATAATAAAAAAAATCTCCTGAAAATTTAAAAAAAAAAAAAGTTATGGAAAAAGAATTCTGACATTAAAGTCATAATTCTGACTTTTATCTCAGAATTTTATCTTATTTTTTTTTTCAGTGGCCCTTATCCTCTTCCGTAGTTACGGGCTGTTGTAATAGTGCTTTACCTTTTCAGATATTCAAAAAAACTTTTACTTTATTCATTAAGCTAGGCATTTAAAAAAATAAATGATTTTATATGAACACAATTTGTATGAATTAGGCTGATGCTGAATGTATCTAGATGATCTTCTGTATAAAAGTGTTTTGAAATGTCCTTGTAATGCATTTTTTATTAAGTGCTAGCATCACCTTCGTTTTGACAATACCCCTGCACAATTAATCCATCCATCATTCCCTGCTGTGCTTTGTGTTTGGCACTAATTAGCAAATGTTAGCATGCTAATTTAGTCACTGTCGTTTTATGTAGGTTATGGAGACAAATTGTCACTGTTTAACTCGACTTAACATGGTAAGTTATTAGCTTGTGACTTTTGGAATGCTAACTCATAGTAAGCTGTTAGCATGTTAGCAATGTGTCTGTTGCCATGAAAACCACCTGTAGTAAAATGTTAGCAAGTTAGCACTCTCTCCTGTTGACTGTTGCCATGCTAACTTATGCTGTTAGCATGTTACCATCCTAGTCAGCATTCAGCATGGCTTTCAGTCCTAAATATTGTCACATCTTGTCTTGTTATTCAAATGTGATGCCTAAACATTCCAGTGTCTTCTTCTGGAGTGTTAATTTAGTAGAAAATAAAACTGAAAAGCCTCTTTAGCTTGAGTATTCAACTCCACACTACATTTTTAAAGCGAGAAAAAAAACTTCATTCTTCGGTAATAACTATACAGTACATCAGCAAAAGGAACAAGGATGAACTCTCATTGGAAAAACTCTTAACATCAATAACTTATTTTACTATACACTTCTTCGCAATAGATCTTTTCAATAACAATATTACAAAACTACCAGAATTCAGTCACCTACAGTAAAAAAGAAAAAAAAAAAGCCCAAACTATGCAAGCTTTTGTAGCACCTTATTCAAACATCTTCACAGTCACAACTCATCTTCAGTTGCTTCTCATAGACATATAAATCGAAATCCCTCCCACCAATTTGAAGAGTTGCATTGCAGAGAAAGGCTGCATGAAGGCCTCTCTTCCAGTAGCATTTTATATGGCAATGCTATCATTTTTATACACAACACAAACGTTTCACTTGAGCTAAGCCACAAAGAAAAGCCTCTCATTTACTGTACATGGACGCGGATGTGACAGTGAGCGGCTGAGAGCCGGACTATTGCTCTGGTCCTGGGATTACTGCAGCTGCCGACCAGTCTCAACCCACCATCTCACACTTCCACACAAATAGCCACAAAAGATGATTTTCATCTCTCCTTGATGAGAATCAGGTTTTAATTCTGTGGAGATCTTTAAGATGAGAATCTGAAAATGAGGGATGGGAATTAGGATTTGCTGAACTGTCTGAAAATGGGAACAGAACTCCTTTTCCTAATGAGCTCATTTCCAAAAAGTTTTGACATTCTGTGATAATTAACCGATCTCTTCCAAGTCTATCCACTAAATTTCTAGTCTTATTGTACAGCAAAATCAACAGAGAACGCTTGGCATATGTAGACATTAGAGTGCCCTGATCCTCTCTTTAAACTCTCAGCTTAAAGTCATATATTTTCTAAAATGTCAAGCCATTCTTTTAATTCTGTATGATAAAAATTGATTTAACAGGATTTTAAATCATTCAGTTGGAGATAAAGATAACTTCCCAACCAGATTTAATATTTAATTTTCTGTATCATGACAAAATACAAGGTATGGGTAGCAAAGCATGGCCTGTGTAGATGGTGTTTGGCACATGGTCCATGTGTCCAAAGTTAGGCATGAAAGAGGCGTGGCTCAGGACTGGATGGAGCCTCTCTCATGGGGTAATTCAATCAGGGGGACAGGAGGTGAGAATAAGAGGGTGAGAGTGGGGAGTTATTGACTGGCAGGATGAAAGGTGGGTAATCCTCGAGATGTTTCCTTAATTCCTGCAGTGGTGAGTCTTTAACACACAGAACTGTTTGGATCCGCTTCCCCAGGGGTGTAAAAATCAGGGATGGGTAGACCAGTGTGCAGCGTGACCTGGAGAGAGACGCATTTAAACAGTTTTTATCACATTTAACCTTTTTTTTTCTTCTCCTGCAGATGGAGCTGTTGGTCTATCTCTTCAATGTTTGAAGCATTTTTTTTTTTTTTTTTTTTGTTCTCATGGTTTCCTCTTCCAAACACGGCACTAGATATGATGAAAAACTAGCAAAGGCAATAACTACGGTTCATTCTTAACTGCTTCTTTTCTCTAAGTTTGATACTGCTTCCTGAAATTTGTGAAAGTCATAAAGATGTCATTTAGCACAAGAAAAAAAAAGCAAATTCACACCTGCCTTTCCACCAAAGGATCTCAGCTCAGTGTAAGCAGCAAAAATAATCTGAGTTATTTTTCAATTTAACTAATTTAATTGAAGTAACTGGTCCCAGTTTGTGTACCAACAGTGTCATATCCTACCTGGACGTTTCGATTGAGGCTGATAGCCGGGTAATAGCTGCCCTCTAAGCCTTCAAAGGCAACTGGACCCTGCTGCTCGTCATTGATGAGGAAGATGAGAATTCCCCGTGTAAAGTCCAGCAGCACTCCTATTGTGGACCCTTTAGTGATGCCACCATCTGCCCTGTACAATCACAGAAGAAGAAGAAAATCTGAAGGGATGAAGTGTTGTTGGAGGAAATGACTAAAAAGTGACTAAAATGCTCTCATTGACTGTTCCAAACCTGAGGTCCCATAATTAGGGGACTTGTGCCAAAATGGCCATTGTGGAGATTTATGCTGAACTGTGAACTAAAACCTCTCTAATTCTGTTCTTCTTCACTTGCCTTTGCTTAGCTATTGTTCACATATTGTGTTATGGTGTTATAGAGGTTTAGAGCTACAGCTGCATCATTCCACAAGGATATTCATTTTCATCCTAAAAGTATTTCATCTTTTTTCTAGGCGAGCCTGTAACTTTGTTCATTTGTGCTATGCGCCATCATATTTACTCTTCACCAGTCGAATGTAAACTTATAATTAGATATTCTAATAAATCTCACAAGTGTTCCTGCACACTAAGAACTCGTGGGTTAAAAAATAACCCATAATGGGTGATTTTTTGACCCATTGCTTGTTTAAAAAGGGACCAACTCATCCCTGGGTTACTTTGATGCAGATTTTTTTTTTTTTTTTTTAACCCAACTTTCGGGTTGAATATTTGACCCAGAAGTTGGGTTATATTGACTTCAATGTTGGGTTATTTTAACCCAGAACTTGGGTCAACAACCCAACAACCTAAATGTCTGGGTTGAAATAACCCAGACATTAGTTTGTCCCTTTTTAAACCAGCAGTTTGACCCAGGATTTTTTAGTGTCGATATGACTCCAAAAGTGTTCCAAAAGGCCTTGTGGCTTTCAGTGCACTGCAAAAACACAAATCTTACCAAGTATATTTCTCTAATTTCTACTCAAAATATCTCATCACACTCAAAATAAGACAAAATTACCCAAAAGGAGACATTTCAGTGAGATATAAGAACTTCTTTGAAGGCAATGCATCTTTTTCAAGAAATCTCATCAAGAAAATTTTGCTTGTTCTATAGGCAGATTTTTTTTTGCTTCCCCCCCCCCCCCCCCCCCCCCCCCAAAAAAGTAAAAACTGGCCACTCTTAAAATAAGTTAAAAAAAAAAAAAAAGATTTTTTTGCTATAAAAAAACAATTCTGCCAATAGAACAAGCAAAATTTCCTTGGTAAGATTTCTTGAAATAAGATGCACTGCCTTAAAACAAGCTCTTATATCTCACTTAAATGTCTCCCTTTAGGTAATTTTGTCTTATTTTGAGTGTGATGAGATATTTTGACTAGAAAATAGAAAAATATACTTGGTAAGATTTGTGTTTTTGCAGTGTGATATGCTCATTTCATTATGGAAATGCAATCTTTCAGCAGAGGCCTAGAAAACAGGCAAAGGGCTCAAAGGGCTGAAAAATTTTGTGCTACTAATTGTAAACTAATTGTAATTTAAGCTCAAAGGTTTACACTGAAACTATTTATACATATAAAATACAACAGATTTGTCTTTGTGAAGGCTCTTTAACAGACTAGTGAACTATCCAGGGTGTACCCCACCCCATGTCTAATAGTAACTGGGTAACTGGGATGGGCTCCAGACCCCCTGCAACCCTGAACTGGATTAAGTGTGCATAGAAAGTGAATGAATGGATGGATGGATGGATAACTACAATGGCTTTAACAGCGTCTCACTGGGAGTCTTTGTGCTGCTAAGAAACTCTCTCTGAGAAAATAAATGGGGGTTGGGGCAACATGTTGCAGCACTTTCACAAATATTTCCTTTCATTGAATTCTTTTAAAATACACAATATTTTTTATAGAATTTCCCAAAGATGACAAATAATTGTGATAACACATGAACAGTTACAGAGTCTCACTGTTACCTGTTGGTGTGTGAGTTGTTGTGCATGAACCAGGAGCGATTGTTGTCCACGTACATAGCCCAGGCCTTGTCGTCCTTCCCCAGCATCACGTCTTTCAGGACGTCACCCCGAGCGATGCCGAAGGCTGGGTCTGGATGATTGTCATAGCGATCGATTGTCATTTCCCAGTAATGAACGCCACGGGAGAAGGCAGAGTTCCCCATGACCACCCGGTCATCGTAGCTGTTGCACGACACGGTCAGGTTGTCGTTGGAGAAGACGATGTCGGGGTGAGCAGACGCTGGGTCGAAGGTGAACCAAGCAACTGTGCAGTTCAGAGGAAGATCGGCTCATCATTAATGACATCACTGATTGCAAGAGGTCATGCAGTGATCATGGCTTTACAAACATGACGTGAATCTGGAAGTTGACGGTTAAATGAGGGGAGCTACACCATAAAAAGATCTTAATGGAAGGAACAGTAATAACAAAGATGAGAGGAAGATTCATCACCGCTATCATGATCAAATAAGGTTAATAATCCTTATTAAAACTTACTTATTAGACTCACTAATATACTACAATACTTGTATTCAATATGCTTAACATTTTTACAGTATAAAACAGAGTCAGACAGTCTGCAAATTTTAACAGGCACCTGCTTGAAACAGCAGATGTGGTTGTGATATTTGAATACTAAGTAGATTGCAATCAGACATGCATACTTTTAAGAGAATAATTACAGTTAGAATCATTAAAGTTTAGCTTATCCAGCAACATGGAGTTGGTTTGGTGGTGTAAATCTCACCAATAAAGCAAATTATCTGCACAGTTTGATGCAAGTTTATAAATATACACTCATGCCATTAAAGTGAACTTTTTATGCTTTTCAATCTGATTAAATCAAATGCTAAATTTGCAAAACTGCTTGACTCTGTGATTAAAAAATACAGTAGCATTCTCTATAGCCTATGCAGAGAAATGTAGGCATTAAACAGGTGGGCCTTTGTGGTTTTTATGGGCTCCACTGGACTTTCTTGTCTGCAGCTTTTACTGGTGACACCATCTGCACTGTAGTTTCATTAAATGCTTTTTATTTCCCATAGGAAATAAAATAAAGAAAATCTTTTGGGGCTTGTATCAAATGTTTAATATGTGGAGCCCACAGAGCAGCAAACTGCCCCCCTGCCTGTTTGAGTGTGACGACTTCACTGATGAAACAGGCGGTGGCCTGAAGGAGGGGGATTAGTGTGGAACTGGGTGCAATGAGAGCCGTCCATACCTGTGCCTATAGACTGAATATCGCATGGAGGGAGTCCAGCTGAAATGTGAAATGAAAGGGGGAGTAGAAGAGGAGTGGAAGAGGGGAAAGAAAGGAGGGGAAAAGAGCGAAGCGAAGCAGTGGAGCAGACAGTGTGGAGGGGTCAGGAGGGAAGGTGGAGAGGGTAAAAAGCAGATTTGATCAGGGAAGCTGGTTCACCTCTGTGGCCAAAAGACCAGAGGCAATCCTCCAAAAATAAAACAAACAAGCACCTGGAAACAAAACATCCAAGTCTGGAAAAGAATGATGAAAACAAGAAAAAGGTTTGTTCAGGCTGAGAAGCAAAACTGACTAAATCAAAGAGCAGTCCAGTCAAGGTGAAGGCTGCAAAAAAGCTGAAAGCATCTGCGAGGTTAGATCACTTTGTACAACCCTGACAGATGCTGAGTGCCCTCTGTGGCAGGTTGGGAGGCTGTCTGGGCCTTTTAGGTCCACTGCTGGATGACAAGCTTCCCTATCTATGCAGAGCAGCATTTAACAAATGGGAAAGCAAGCTCATGAGTGGATTATATACAGACCAGCTGCTGCTGGATGTCCCCTATTTAAAAACACAAACGCACCCTTAAACAGAATTCATGTCCTGATGCAGCTGTTGGACTAAACTCTTGTACCATTTATGTTATTCTCAGAATTTAACAACTATAATATATCTATCTATCTATATATCTATATATATAGATAGATAGATATATAGATCTATATATAGATCTATATATCTATATATAGATAGATATATATCTGAAGAAATATGAAAACCTCAAGATTATCATCATCTTTCAACTTCCTCTGAGACTCATCAATCTTATATTTTGTGTAACAATGAAAGTTGGTCTTTTCCTCATAATTATTAAAAAAAAATCACTGACTATAGATACAAGACTTTAGTCTCACAGCACTTACTTATTTTTCCTGGATATGCCGGATTTGCATGCTATAAAATGAACATGTTGCCCCCCAAAAGCAGATAAGCCAAGACTCTAATTTGTGATGGCACAAATTATATCTCCAGTTGTTGTGTCAAAACACACTCCTCCTTAGCAGCCAGCACAGTAATGATTAATCTTAATAGAGTATTTAGTAACATATTTGTGAATTTAATAATTTTAAAAAGTGGAAATAGCAGAGGCCATAATCCATGTAACAACACAATTATGTTAAATTTGCTGGCTAAATGTGTTTAATTTTCTTTTTAGTATACTGTAGGTTACCCCTCTTTATCGTGGCTTTAACTTGCTCTTTACACATTATTTAACTTATTTTTTCAGTTTTCAGTTTTATCTCTCTTTTTCACCTACACTTTGGCCGCTTTAGCATGCTAGGTTAGCTTCACTCACTTTCTTACTTCTGATCACTCCTGCCTCTCTCTGAGTCCATCTGTAAACGAGCAAGTACAGTCTTTGAAGATATTCTGGCTTTGGTTCTGTCCTGTGGGGGGGAAATGGTGACTCAACGTCCATATTTATTTCCAGACTATGGTAATTGTTTGTGCTCTCTGGTGGATAAATTATGCAACAAAGGCAGTGCAGTTTGTTATTCTCAGGCTAACAGTGGCTTTTACATTAGCCAGGGCAATTCATTATGTAGCTCTAATTTAAAACTGCAACATACTGAAAACAAAGTTTGCTTGCTTAATTGCTTAATATGAGGGTAGCTAATCCAGCTGAGTTCAGGTCAGTCTGTTTTTCTGCCAGCACTAATTTGAGTCTTGGCCCTTTCTGGGTCAAAACTTTGGAGTCTTGTTCACTTTTAATCCTAAATACTGATTCACTGTTCAGGACCAATGCATTTTTCCCCCCTTTACCCTTTAATGTTGTAACCCTTTAATTGCCTTTTGCACCACTTTATGGTAAAAACTTTGCTCAAAACCTTGTTTTACAAATAAATATTATGTATATATATATATATATATATATATATATATATATATATATATATATATATATATATATATATATCCTACCCCCCCAAAAAATCCCCCTTTATAATAAAATATACTCCCCATTTTCTTTTTATCTCTTTCTTCTCATTATTTTTCCCCCCCCCTTTTATTTCTCTCTTTTAAGATCATAGAACATCTCTTTTTTATTTTATTTTTTTATTATTGATTTCATTTATAAGTAAAAAATCCTAAAATAAATACTTAATTCTTCACATATACATTAATATTTATGGATCGTTTCTTCCATCTTCTTCTGAAGGAATGTGCCGAAAATTCAATTGATGTATGCAGCTTCTTCCTACTCTTCATTGTGAGCGTTGCTGTTGCTGCTCTCTCTCCTTTTAAATCTCTGTGATCCATATTGATACCTATACTTAATATACTAATTACCACCTTATTCCTTCATATTTTCTTTTACCCTTATCTTCTTTTTATGTCCCCCATTTTATTTTTCCATTTTGTATATTGATTATGGATCATTCATCATCCTTCTTCTTCTTCATTGTCCCCCCCGATTTTCTCCCAACCCCCCTTATTTTTTTTGTTGTTTTATTCTCCTCTTCTTTCTTCATTTTTTTTTTGAAAATTATTTATACAATTAAATAATTTTGTCTTTTTTCAATATCCTTTAAACCCCAATTTCCCCCCAATTAACCTAAAGGCGGTCCAACAAATTGTTAATTTTTACCCTTTTTTTCTTTCGCCTTTTTTTTTGCCGGGCAGTGTATATATATATATTGGCTGAAACAAAGTCTTATGATAGAAGAAAGATCATTTTTTGACAGGGGGGTAAGCTGTAGAGGGTTAAATATCTACATTCACTTCTACTGAGAAGAAGTAGGAGGTGATGGTCAACGTACTTTCAGAGGTCTGCATGATCAGCGTCTTGCTGTACTGGCCCACTCCGCTGGAATTGAAAGCCTTCACTCTGGACTTGTACGTGCTGTTGAAATGGAGCCCGTCCACCGTGCAGATGGTCTCCGTGCCCACGTACACCTCCTGTGAGGACAGACAGCACTTCCTGCTAAGTTGCCAGAAACATAGAGTGCGTAATTATGACACTGAGTAGTCCTGCTTTTTCAACCTGGCAGGCTTGGCCTCTGAAGGAGTGTCCCTTTTGGATTTGATAGTGAAGGTAAGAAGGTTTGATTTAGTACAATTGAGCGTGGGTGAGGTAGCCCACGCTCAGTTGTATAAATAGATATGGGGACACAACACGCCAAGCTCAGCATGGTGCAGCGCTGGTGAGACTCATGAGTCAGAGAGGAGAGGGAGGGAGAAAAACTCAATATGTGAAATAGCTTTCTGGCTTGAGTTTAAATTATGGATTTGCTAACAGCTGATAAGAGAACATTTACAACACACAAGAAATGTGACTTAATAATTTTAATTGTCATAGCAGCTCCGAAATGTGCTCTTTGTGTCATATTTCTGCCGTAAATCACAGACTCACGGTGAAGTATCTGGCAAAATTTCTCTCAGCAGTGACACAATCTGGCATCAACTGTCCACCAATTAGCAGTCAGCGGATACATTTAGTGAATCTGTTGTCAGATTGGATGTAAATGATCCCCTTCTTATGTAACACTGGTAATTAAGACAGAAGGAGGGAACAAACACAGAATGAGCTGCAAGGATGAAAGACTTAAACCAGCTGGTTTATGCAGAGAAAAGAGTAAAACTGGCTGATATAACACAAGCTAGCTACAATGTGTTTGGACTAAAATCCACCACCTTTTTGCAGAACAAACTTGTGATTATGACAACATTCAGATATCAAACTATATCCTGGAGACCAGATTGAAAATGATTTCGAATAAGTGCAAAATTATTTTTCATGTTGACCAACTCAGCTGAAAAATAGGTTAAATCTCATCTTGTGTTGCATCTACAGATGCTAGCAAGTGTTAGCACGTTTTTTTAAGCAGTAAAAGCAATGCAGACCTTCTTTTACTGAACGAATGCAACAAAGTGAATTACTTTTGATGAGTTTGCTCAAACTATTATGATTTTTAAAAAAAGTTTACTTAGCTTCAGATAACAATAATTTGCTCTTCTTGCAAAACTGTTAGCTTAGCTTGCCCATTTCCTTGCTTTTCAAAACTAGGAGTGCACAGACTGCTGCTTCCTGCAATAACAACACTGACTATTCATGAGTACAACACAGAACTACAATTTTTCATGTATTTCTGCCAATTAAAGTATTTTTGACGAACAAGGTGGTAATTTCTTGACGTTTTGTGCCTTCACAGCAACATTAAAATTGTGGGTTACAACTCCATGCTTCAAATATACACCCACTCCTTTTAAAGTTACAAGAGCTGCTTTATCAGATTAAGAAAATATCTTTCATTATGCAGTTTTAAAAGGGGGAAATAATCAAATTTGTCTGTGTGAACTTTCCTTTTCATCTACTTCTCTGTGCAGGCAAGAGCTAAGTCAAGGGCATTACAGTTTGCATGTTTTAAAGATTAGGTGATGCAAACAGTACCAGCCAGATTTACCCCCGTAGTTGGGGTTTGCGTGAAGGAAAAAGCTGTAAAAATTTGGTGCAGCTTTGTTAAATTAAAGAACATAAGGCCTTCCCCTCTTTACTATTAAACATTTCTTTTTCTCTCCCTCTGTGTAAGTCTGTAAAGTCTCAGCCTCAGGGAATTTACTGGATTTGAAGACTAAAACGACATTTTCCCCAAAACACAAGATCATGACTCATTTGTTTCCCACTCAGCAAACACTAATAAAGGATTATCTTAAATGCGAGGCTGGGGGCAAAATCCCAAATGTTAAAATCCCTTTTAGAAAGTAGAAAGACTTCACAGACTGATTGCTGCAAGAGTCAGATAGCTTGCTATCACATGGAGGTTTAGAGTTAGGTCACTGATACCCCAGTCATTGTACTGGGGGAGTTGTTCAGGCAGTATAAGTTCCCACTGCACTAAAGCAGGGACCTCAGTGTATAGAAAACTGGGGCGTACTACGAGGATGGATTACATTGTGAACGTCCGTGAAGATACAGAGTCCGCTTTGATCCCAGATCACACTTCCTGCAGGATCATTCCACCTGACAGCTGCGTTACAGGCCCATTCTCCATACTGTGTGTTATTCAATGCCCTGCCACGCCGTGTCACATGACCTTTGTGCTCGAGTTGAAGGATATGGCCATCGCACTATTCTCAGGGGACCTCAACTACAAAATGTTTCTTTCACATTCCTCTGGCTGAGCTGGTGTTCTTGGCTGGCACCAAGTGAACGAGTTTTTGTAGTCGAACAGGGAGGGAGAATTTTGTAAAGGTGAGTTATGACTCTAGCTGGACCTGTTTTTGACTTTCCTGTTCCCATTTAAAGGAAAAGTAACGCATCATCCATTAAAGTGGACAGATACAAAAAAGGTACCTGGAGAGAGAAACCTACCCTGAAAGGCCCCCCGTTTCCATCGTCCAGCTCCAAGATGTATCCTTCCACGGCGATGGTGGAGAGTGGCGGCTGTTTCCATGACAACGTGGCGCTGTTGTTCTGAGTGCAGCATTCCTCTAGCTGGAGCATGGGAGCAGCTGGGACTGAGGAGAGGAGAAAAACCAGGCCAGATTACAGCCAGCTGAGATATGAAAATACATTCACACACACACAAACTGGATATGACTCTGCACTGCACAAAGATGTTCGGTTGTTATGAAACCATAACTCATTAATCTGTAGCGTTTCATTCATGAACACAAACAAACCAAATATTTATGACTTTTTTCAATTATTTTCAGATTGTTTTATCAAGTACTCATCCAGCAGAGCCACAGTGTGAAGCAGGTGCACATTTTGAGTTTTTTTAGTCTTGGTTTTAGTAAATGCGAAACAGGACATATGCAGGAATGAGCAGCATCTAAACCCAGGGGACTGCTGTCACAGAAAAAGAACAAGTCTTTACAGATCAGAGCATCAGTGCCCAGTGAAGAAACTGCGACGCACTCGTGAACATCATCAAGCATGCGTCAGCAGAGCAGACACAAACTCAGAAAATAAGTCGACCTCTTTGAGTTCTGATAGAAACTCTCTGCCTTTACCTTTCATCTGTACAAAGTCCAGCTGGTGAATCGTTTGCAGGAGCGGTCCAGAGTCCAAAGTGAGGTCAAAGTCGCTGGTCATCCTCGGGGTGAGGGTCCCCTTCCCCCACTGGCTCTCTGTCATGTGAACCCTCCGGATCAAAGCGTCAGAAATCTGATAGAAGACAAACAAACCCATTATCAAACCCACAACTGGAAACACCTGCAAGGAATTCAAAAGATCATCTTTTTTCTATACAACAGACCATTTTCAGCGAGAACATCTCCAATTACATGTCAACAGTTTCCTATACCATCAGTATTCAGCACCATATATTTGTATATCTAGTTTAAGAAGAGCGGTTTCCTTTTCCTGGACACTTCAAAGTGAGTTATCATGAAATTTCAGAGACTTCAAAGAAAGCATGATGAAAATAAACAGCAAAACTATATTCATCCTCATGAATATTTTTCCTTAAAGCGTGAAAAAAATCGCACCTTGTTAAATGAGACCTGTGAGTAAATGAAATTTATTCATGCAGGACTGCACACACCTACAGTATGATGGTATTCCCCTACAGGTAACAAGCACAGGCACAGCTTTTTGTACAAGGAGCATCACAAGAAAACACAGCTAGAGAAGTTTACAGGTTAGCATAGCATTCTTGTTATCATCCATTCAGCCTTCTATCCTGTCCTCCTAATTCAATTCATTTATCCTTCCCATCCCTCCCCCACTTCCCTCTTCCCTCGCTCTCATTTCTTCATTTACTCTCCCTCTGTTCACCCTTTTCCCCCCCCCCCCCCCCCCCCCCCCCCCCCCCATTTTTCCTCCCTATTACCTGTCTTTTTCCAGGTACCATCTAAAGCTGACACCCTGAGATGGAACCACCCCGAGTCTCCTCCACCTGGCACATCATCATGGCACCCCAGATGATTTTAGCTCATCCTACCACCATCACTTAATCACTAAACTCACATTATTGTGGCATGGAGAAAAATGCTGATCTAGTAAAATTGTTTTGCAGCATCTGTCAAAAATGCCTGAACGTTTAAATTAACCCTAATTTCATTCGTAGGGCTGGGTATTGTTAAAAACCTCACGATTCAATTCAGTGTCGATTCTTTGGGGTGCAATTCGATTAGATACAGATTCAGTTCAATATTGATTTAAATGCTTCAATATTGACTCAGAAGTACAAACTTATAAATATTTATTTTGATGCCCATTTGAGCGTATGTTGTATGTCACCTCATATTTTTGGAAAACATCTAAATGAAAAAAAAAAAAAAGCTGCCATTTTGGTGTTGTGTGATCTAACGTGGCCTCCATCTATACAAGGTAAATAACATGCATCGCGCCCTTGAATCGATTCAGAGGATTTGCCGAATTGATTTTCAATTGCATATCTATATTTTTACCCTCCCCTATTCATTAGTGTTATATTTGCAGCCAAAAAAATACCCTGAAACTACTGGGACATGAGCCATTTTGACATTTTCTTGTGAATTTATGGATGAATTCTTGAGTAATATGACAAGAGTACTAATACTGGTCACTAAAGCTACACAAATACCAGAAAAAAATGGTTGAAATACTGCTTATACTGCTCATCTAATGTCAGGGGATGGTTATTATCATTACCTCCATTAATATCATCATTATTACTATTATTATTGACAATAAGTATCATTATTACAATTATTATTACAACTACTGATATTACTATTACATTGTTACTACTGCTACCGCCTCCAACACGAGTATATAAATATTACCTCATATTCCACTGTATGGATTATGCTATCCCTACCATTGTTATTATGATTATTACCATTGCTACTACAGTACTTATATACTATTTATATGCAAACATCAGTTAATTTTATCTCTCAATTTTTTCCTCTCTTTTTTTTGTACTTTCCTTCTCCGTATCTACATACATTTTCACCCATATATCAGACATGATTATGTGTAAACCTTGTTTTTGGAAGTTGCTAGATCCTACTCAGATCTAAAAATCCAACCTTTCTTTCTCTCTTTTCTTTTTGTTATATTCATTTTTCCTATTTCCCTTCTTTTTAAACATCACTTCTATCTGCATTTCTATTGTAAATGTTTTTCATTGTTAATTCACATGTCACTCTAAATATTGTCACAATATATACTGTATATATATATATATATATATATATATATATATTAAAAGAAGAAATACTGCTACTCTTCATCATTTCATTTCTTTATCACCTGCAGGAAGCCACTGGGGTCATTTTCCTTGATGACCTCCAGACAGTACTCCATCAGGCCCGTGGTCTGGCGCAGCTTCACTGTGCAGTGGGAGATCTGATCCCGAACCACCTGGAAAAGAGGATGAAGGATGATGGAGGATTATATAAAAATAAAACACCAGGGGATGAACTTTTATAAAACAGAAGATAATCAGCTGCTGATCAGTTCCCTTCTCCTCTAACGACATGAATGAAATGAAAGAGTGTTTAACAGAGTGGAAGTGGGTAGAACAGGAGAGATGGAGAGTGAAAGACTGCAATAGGATGAAAAAGAAGAACTTGGACGGAAAAGAAGCAAAACAGAAAGTTTGGTTAAAAAAACAGAAGCAACACTGAGTAAGAAACAAGTGGAGGAGGAGGAGGGGAGGAGGCCACAAAAACAGATTAAACAAAGCTGTTAATGGATGAGGAGCAGCTGAATGAGACGAGCAGGAGGAATACCAATAATGAGATTAGCGGCAGGATTGTCCAGGTGATTGATTGAGTATTTTTTCTCATGAGACACAGAGTGAAGGAGGAAGAGGAGGCTGAAGGAACATCGGCAGCAGATCCTGTTATTGACGTTGACGGAAGGAAAGTGATCTTTTTTCACACACATGCTGTGAGAACACTCATCCAGTTACATCAGGGATGAGATGAAACGCGCTAAAAAGTCTCTCAGAGTTACAGGGTTTAACTCTAAAATACACAAGAATCGTGACATTTAGAGGCTTTGGGTTTTCTGCACACCCTTATTGATCTTTTTCCTCAGAAAACTTGCATGTTATTACAAAAAACACTATTTTGTTGCTGGTTACAATCTGTAAAGATGGAAACTTGATAGATATAACGCAGGAGATTCCCCTTTGTCGCTGACACTGCTGATGTCCTCAGCCTCTTTGCAACAGTGTGAAATAAATGGAGGTATTGGGCTGAGGGGTTGCTAGGAAACAGAAACTTCACTGCTGCTATCTGAGGGGCTCCGAGGTTGAATAAGAAGGAAAATCCTTCCTGCAGCCGCATGGAGACCAGCAGCATGCACGAAGATGATTTGCTGGTGACTGCAGCTGTATGCAAGTTTTCAACAAAAGGCTTCCAGTTAAGACAGTGTTTTAATGATCTGGCCTCCCACTGAGTCAGTACACTCGGGAAATAAACATTTGCGTATTATTTATAATAATCATCAACTCACAGTAGATGCAGATACTTTAACCCTCTTGCATTTCTGCAATCCTGCAGGAACAGCTGAAGCATCCTGCCCCTTTGGTCCTGCCTGAGACCCACTGGGATGTTTAAGCAATTGCAAAATGTTACAGCTGTAATCTCTACTGTGCACAAAACTTGTCCTCCAGTTGCATCAAGAAGGTGCAACACAGATTAAAAGCCACATTTTTCAGAAAATATGAAACTTCCTGGATAACTAAGGCAAGGATTGAGGCATTCAACTCCATCACACCTAAAACAAGAGGCTGTAAGGCAATAATGATAATGACAGGGGTAGAAAATCATCGACCCATGTAAATATAGTAATTCTAAGTTTTTTTCTTTTACGCTGCTCCTCTTTCTTCAACACGAAGGCAGATTGCAACATCATATAAAGTCGCAGTGTTCCTTTGTGATAAATGATGGGACATGTTAGCACACTGACTTTAGATGGGGAATCAATAAGCAACACTGTGTAAACCCTGGAGTCAATACTCCGATACCAGCCAGACAAAATATCGGAATCCATACTTTTTTTGAGTATTGCGATACCACTGCACAGATACAAAACACATCATTTGTTTTCACTTCTAAGAGTTTTAGGCGATGGAATGATGTGTGGAAGCAGCCAGATTCTATCTTCTGTATCACATGATGAAGGTAGCCTATCAGATGTCATATTTGTGATGATGATGATGATGTTTTGGTATCTTTTGATGATTTAATGCACGTTATTGCACATTATTACTATTATATTTTATATTTGAACATTTTCCACTGAATAAATTTAAATAATCTTAACCTGTACTTAAGTTCTGATAATTAAAAGAAGTTTTTACTCTAATTATTGTTTAATTTCTTCATCAATGTAATTTAAAGCATTTTTTCTAGTACTTATGTTCTCAAGTTTTACTTAGATTTGATATTGCACTTGCATTTAAGATATTAATGGAAACTGTACAATCATGTAGTTTTCTTTAAAGAGACCAAAAGTACCGGTATTGATAAAAAAGCACCATAATTTATAGTGTTGATATGAAAAATTTAGGTATTGCCCATCCCTACTTTGGTTAAGAGAAAGCAAATCAGAGTGAGTCATCCTAGGGATGTACAGATTTAAAAAGAAAAAAAAACAGTTACGGGTGGATAACATTGTCAACAAGGCTCACAGCAGCAGCTCTGATAACCTTATTCCAGCATATAAATGCAGAATAGAACATTTTATTTTACCTAACTGAGACAATTACTTAGTTCTTTTTTGGGCTGCAAACACAAGGGAAGATAAATTTCAGCAAAGACTGTGTTTAAGTCACATTTAGCTGAAGTTAAAAACTGCAGCTCTGCATCCCTCGACGGAGATGTCCCACAAAAACGGCTGAACCCTCAATAATAATCCTTCCACATCTGTGAATCAAATAATCCATCTGAAAACAGCTTCTATCGCCTGAGCATTAAAAAAATGGAGTTTAGTCCAACAGTAATTTATCTGAGTAAATTAATATCTAGGGTGACGCCTCCAATCATGTTGAAATTACTGCTCCTGTTAATGTTGAAATCAATCAACCAGGAGACGTGTTTAACTCTTTGCTGCACCCTCCACATGTAACTCTGTCCATCCTTTAAATGCTAAATCTCTGTCAACCATTTTTATTATATCCTCCTTCCTCCGTCGTCTCAGATTTGACCCAAGCAGCTGCTTACTGAACAGCTTCCCTCAGCATTCTAGTCATTCCTCCAAAAATCTGCTTTAAATCAGCTCCCCAATAAGATAAGAAGGGGAAAAAACGCCGCTGGCGATGCTGCTCTGCCAGATGATCGCTGGAAAATCAGCGTAGAGAAGACTCATTCGTCTGAATTTAAGCAAGAGTGCCGGGAGGAAATGCAGCATCTTGATGAGAGTTGTGAGAAATTAATTGAGAAACTTCACTGAGAGCAGAGAGATAGCGGATGGAGGAACATAAATAACGGGCTAAACAAACTCCATCAGCTGTCAGGTCTGGCTGTCATGGTGATGGAGCACAGAGTCGCAGCAGATCAGCCACGCTGCCAAAAGAGAGGAGGGGTAGAAAATATAAGAAGCTGATCACAGAAACACGCAGCAACATGTCCTCTCATGGTTATCATTCACGCTCATTGTTACAGGTTTAATTTTCTAACACCACAACCTGCACTTCTTTTAAACAACCTCATCAAAACACAGTAGAAACACAACTAAGTCACGCTATTGGCAGCTATTGTTGCTCCACATCCACATCCAGTAACGCTACCATTTACTCTGCGGCAAATGTTAATTTCAAACTCCACTCTCCAGCCAACTCCTGTCTCTTTGGCTTCACCACAGCATCTCTCACATGTAGCTCACTCTAAAGCTCTTTCTGCCTCTTTCTTCTTGTTCTGGATGTAATTACTGGGCCACTGCGGCACTTTTGGCCTTACAAGATCTGGCTGCAGCCGAGATGATGCAGATATACAGTCAGATGCTTTGAAAGTGCACTCAGACGTTTTATACTGACTGGAAATAAACATTTAGAGAAGACGAAGAGAAACTGAGAGACTCATAAAGGCGGATCATGAAAAAGGAAACATGGAAATATGAAACTGTGAATGGATGAATGGATAATCATTATGACATGCACAGTGCAGTGATGGGGAGAGAAGGTGACAAATATAATTTCCTATGACAGTCAGCTGTCAGTAAAGACCCTCTTCTTATCACTGCATTTACTTTAACAGATGTAGAGCAAGTGTAACATGATGACAGAACAGCCAAGGATAAAAGGAAGAGCTACTTCCTTATTGTTTTTATTTCTGTTATTTATTCCAACATAGAACCTGGAACAAAAGACATGCAATGGCAGACTGATTGATCCATTTACACATCACCAGTTATAGTTTCTAAGCAATGATTGTTTCCTTTTTTCTTAATTTGATATAATTGCAAATGAAAACGTGTAATACTGGTCTAACAAAGCAAACATAACAATCTTCTGATTTTTGTTAAAAACTCTTAAAAGCAGCAACAAGTTTAATTCATCCCCGCCAGTAGGTGGCGAACTCACACTCACTTACTCAATTAGCATTAGCAACTTTACAGAACAGGCTAACTGTTAATTAGCATTAGCACATGTTTGAATTACACATCCAGGAAGAAAGTGGCAACCTTCACTGGGCTTTTGAGCCCCTTTGTTACCTTCACCCTCATTCTGCTTCATTTTTTGTCCACTTGAATGTAAGAAATGTAACACAAGGAAGATGTTATTTCTACACAGAGCATCGAGCTAGCAACTAGCTAATGCGAATGGCGCAGAATCCTTCAGTGTATTGGCATGGTAATCACATGTAAATAATTACAGTCGTCCTCAAAATGATTCATACCCTCCAATTAAATAAAAGGCTCAATTTAAAATAAAACAAAATAACAAGAAACTAAAGAAACTAATAAAAAATTTACAAAATTATAATTTATTGAAATAAGATATTGCTTTTGAATTTTGGTTGGAAAAATATATTTAAAAAAAACAAACAACAACAACAAACAAATCAATAAAACTGTCCGAGACACATTAAAACACCTTTCCAATAAACAGCGGACCAACATACCTGTCAACAGGTGTATAAGTCTTTTTGAACATGAGAGAAAACACCTGATTGCCGTGATTGCCTCAAACTGTTGCTCAACAAAGTTTTAGCTTCGGAGCCCCTATAAGCTTGTGCACTGGTCTTATTTTATTGTTTGCTTTTAATATTTCTTTCAAACTACAATTAAATTCAGTGTTATGATTTTCAGAGAATTTTTATTTATTATTAATTGTGTCAATTTCAACTTATTTCACTGACAGCTAATATTTTTCCTTCTTTAATTGGAGGGTATGAATAATTTTGAGGATGACTGTATGTATTTTGGACCCGTCAAAATTAATCAAACAATTATTTACATGCTACAAAGAACTTTTCAGTAAAATTAGTACTTTTATTCTGCACCCCTCTAGATGTTTGTGGATGTAACCTCCTATGACCCGGTGTCCACGTATGTGGACATCAAATTTTAGGTTGTCTGCATAGCTGGAACCTGTTGTACGCAAACATGGACACTTGCACTGCCATCTGATGATGTCAGAAGACACCACTTAGAATAGTATCTATATCTTCATTATATATTATTAAACATCTATGACAGAGATATACATATGACTACATGTGTTAAAATTATATTGGTTCCTCCTAACCTCCAAATAGCTTGCAGAAATCTAGATACCAGCCAAACTAAGGCTTGGGTCTTAGGAGGGTATTATTTTTGAAAAATTTATTGTTTTGGTGAAAAAGTTGTAGCTAGCTATCATCTTTAAAGAAAAGTAACAAAACTGGCTCTGAATTCAGCAGAAGTCTTAATATTTAATGTTTATTTCCCAAAAACTCACTGAAATTCAGACTCTGCTGCAGATCCCACAGCAATAAAAAGTTTGGTTCATTGTAAGAGAATTTATTATTGATATCTGCTCCTGCTGTGCTTTGTGTGTCCTCAGTTAGTCCCTCAGCCTCTTTTCAATCTTAACTTTCCCTATTCCTCTTTGAAAGCGAGGTATGAACCTCAAGAAATCACCTCACAGGAAGCAAGTATATCCTCTTGTGCCCTCACTCATAAACTAACACAAACTGGGTGGCCAGTGGACGAGGTGATGGTTCACAAACGTCGCAGTGAGCAAAAAACAGACTGACATGGTTACTGAGTCCATGACATCGCAGCTGAAATCCAGTGAAAGTGACTGGCAGCGGGAGCTGTGTGCGCTCGTTGTTTATACTGAAGAGATGTTGAGGCAAACACATTTAGTGGGAACTATTTCAAAAATAATCTGACGATTCCTTTCATATCAACAGCTAGATGTTGGTGTGATAACCTTGAAGCTTCAACCCCAATTTTTGCTTTTTACAGACCGGAAAAAACTCACTTGTCCAAAGTTTACGTTGACGGTCTTTTCACTGAGATGCCAGCAGCCAACTAAAGGTGCTTTCAGACTGTAGGCACCTTTTGGAGTTCCTGTAACCTGTTCGGGAACCAGGCCGTTTTTTTTTGCGCATTTGGAGCTAAAAAGGTTATAGGAACTAGGGACCTCGGGGCATAAATTTGTCACTGTCGCAGACGATTGCGTCAAACATGGTCCCTATCAAGGTCCTCCCTCATGTTCGAACGCAAACTGATGGGGAAGGGTAATTGTTATAACTAAACTTGAGACGGATAGTTATAGGAAATGCGTTCCGAGAACCTCTCTGTCCAAATGCTCCTTAAGAGATTGAAGGAACTGAAGTCACCAGTGTCACTACTGACGTGTTTAGCTGTGTCGTTCATTCCGCAGAAACATGACAAGTTATACTTCATTGTAAAGGTAAACAATCAGGCTTTCTGGTCATGTATAATACAACAGCAACTGATGTTATTAAAGGGAAGAAATAACTGACTGAATACAAATTTCCTTATGGTTTGTGCTGAGTTGATATCTGGCAGGAAGTGAGACAAATTGCCCAAAGGAAGCATTAAAAAAACCACAGATTAAAAATGCAATTCTTCATAGTTTGAAGACCACCTGCTCACATCTTTATTGTATTTGGGAATCTGGGGTTTTGGGACCTAAACAGGAGTTTGCACCTACTGATTCTCCTTAAACTAAATGGATTTTAAAGCCCCTCTAGCATTGCCTACGGTTGATAAACATACTGTATATATTTTCACAAACTGCATTAACTCCTTGGAGCATTTTTCATTTCAAGGCAAATCCAGGAAATGAGGCAGCAACACATGAGTGTGGGTGTTGGAGTGAAATTCAGTTTAAGAGCTATTGTAACCTCTCCATGTGACAGACCTCCATGAAACAACCCTCCGCCTCTGCTGCCTCTCCAAACAAACACACGGGTCAATCCCTTTGATGTGCAGCAAAAGAAAGGGAGAAAAAAGGAGAAAAGAACCTGACTCATGCAATGAAGGACTACTTCTCACCTCCTAAGCTTGCAACAACAAGCTCAACATACCCCGGTTGCCATGGTGACAACTGGGCTTCACTGTTAGCAGTCATGACCACAGGAAAGCAGCAGGAAGCTGTGTCACAGATGCAAAGTCATCTGCAGGAGCAGCCTCGGTTTAGACAGCTGCTACGTTTTCTGTGCTTTTGAGGACTTTTTTCAAATGTTGAGCTTCATGTGACTTGATTGGTACAATGACATTTTCAAGGGACTACACTGTCATCAGGAATCCATTGGGCTGAACATGTCTCATACAATTACAGCTGCAAGCTGACCTTCACCACATACATGTGAAGCAGAAAGCGTCGCTGATTGCTGATGTGTGCTGTATGTGTTGGAGATGCACTGCAGAAAATCACACATCTCTCCTTTCATCATTTCACCTGAAGTGAGCAATTTTGCTCTTACAGGACATAATCACGAACAGAAGATGTATTCTAGCATCAGTGAATGGAGGGAGCACATGTAAGTACACCAGCAACAATAACTATCAGATCTGTTGGAGGGAAATGTGTTTCAGTAAACATCGGCTGACAGGTGGGACCAAACCTGCATCAGAACAAGGAAACATTTAGGGATGCCGCGATTATTTACTTGCACGATTAAATGCCCCGATTATTTAATCATGAAAACTCCTCAATATCATCACTTTACATCAAAGATCATTTCTGAACAGCAGATCAGCACAACTTATGCACAGAATGAAAACAAAGTTATTTGATACATCAAATGAGTGATAAATAAGGAGGATAAAGTGGGTTCACCACTGTGATGAGGTACCTACTTTACATACCCAGAATCCACTCCTCTAAGATAATAACAAATTCAGATTTTGAATACCGCATGAGTAATAACCTTGTTTATGCCTTAAACTAGGGCTGTCAAAAAATTAATCCTGTTGTCATACAAGAGATTTTTTTTTATCAACTGATACTGCAATGTGCACAAAACACATAAAATTTTATTTTAAATCTTAAAGGCTAAAACCAAGCCAGATATCTGGTAGTAGTCCAGGACTCAGAGGTGAATTTCAGCTTCCCTTTAATACAGTTGTAAAGTCGGCCTGTGAGGACCCTATCAGCAGCATTCTGGACTAGGGAGACATGTAAGGACAGGGTTTCAGTAGTCTAGTCTACTAAAGATAAATGCAGAATTCCTGCTGAGACACCTTTAAACCTAAATGTGTTCTAGAAGTCATAAAAGTAATGTGACTAATCAGGATTCATTTTTTGACAGCCCTAATAAAATAAAAGAAAAGAAATTGAGTTAATTCAATCTCTTTGCACTAACGCACCAATTTTTACAAATCTAATTAAGATTTAAAGACCTGTGAGGGGTGTTTCAAGTGATTTTACACATTCATGGTGTTTGGAAATTAAGATAGAATAATCGTGATATTTGTAAAATCGTGATTATTTCTTTGACAATAATTGTACCAAGAAAATCTGTAATCGTGACATCCCTAGTAACATTTCTCTGTGTTGGAGGTGTGGGTGTGGCTAGAAACTATCGTCTGATACAGATTTTTAAGGGCCGATACTGATACCGATATTTTCTCATCAGCTGATACAACTTGTGGATACTTGGGTCTGATATTTGAGGCCGATACTGCATTCGACACCCAATTTAATACAATCAAGGATGCAATGAAAAGTAATTTTTCAACTCTTTTAACATAAAAAGAACAAAGCACTACATATATAAGAAGAAATAGTACACTTGTAAACAAATATTAAATAGAAATATTGAACTTGTAATGAATGTATATACATATATATTTAAAAAGTCTGTAAATTACGCTGAGTGGGGTATCGGGGAATGACATTTTGGCCAATGCTGATACCAGCAAAAACGCAAATATCAGACTAAAATATCGGCATGCCAAAGTATCGGTCTATCCTTACAAGAAACATCTATTTAACATGAAAAAGGAATCCTTAAGAGGACGGCTTAAATTTCAAGTGCTTATGTGGCCATCAGAATTTGACCAGAAATTATAGCTCAACTTGTACCTTAACAGGAGCAGTAACAAATGTAAAGGAAACCATGTTATCCTTGCTTTATTTTCTCTTTTCTTTTAGATTGTGTTCATTTAAAATGCCTGCAAAGAAGACAACCTTGGTATTGAGATGTCCTGCTGTTTTCTTTTGTTACATAACTGCAATATCATGCCAGACATTTGCATCATGATGGTCTAGTTGTTAGCTTGTCTCAAACAAAGAAGGAAGAACTGTCTAAAAATAAGATGGAAACTATACTGAATGAGAAACTGCAGCAATGAACAATGTGAGAAAAATCTTTTTTTTTTTTTTTTTTTGTCATGACTGTGCTTTGACCTGTCCAGTGTGTACCCTGTTTCGTGCCTGGTAACAGCTGGGATAGGCTTCAACATCCTCTGTGACCCTGAACTGGAGTAAGTGGGTATAAAATAAGAGTAAATGGATGGACTATTGTACTCGCTGAAATTTCCACCATGCCCACGAGACAGGCAATCTTTTATATAGCCTATTTTAAAAAAAGATTTAAAAAAAAAAAAAACTGGATGCGTTCCTGGCGCTTTTTTTGCAACAAGCTACCGTGCCTGATTGGAAAACAGTAAGAGCCAGTAGGAGAGACAAACCAGTGAAGCCACTTCTAGAGTCGCTGTGGTTACTAGTCTGTGCATAACAACGGCCTCCTCTGAAAGGAAAGGAGACAGCTGAAGCACAGCAGAGAGGAAGAAGCAACAACCTGAGAGCAGCATTCATTCAAATGTTTGTTCCAGAAGCTTCACGCTTCAGATTTCAGCATTGATTTAGTTTAGCTAGTTATTCTAACCTGTTTCTGCTCCAGTACTGGTGAACATTTGGCTTTTGATCAACACATTCTGACTCCCACCTTCTTGCTTGTGTTTTATATTAAGGAATAAAGCATCTTTTTCTAAAGTGCTGCATCATCCCAAGAGAAAATCTATTTTTCTCCATGTCAAGAAGGCAAGCCTGGAAGAAAAATGTGTGCATGTCAGTGCAGCATGTGAGTATGCTCACATGCTGTCGTGCACCGGCTCTGCTCCTCGGCCCACCTACACGTGTGAAACTTTGATTTTACACAGCATCCAAGCATGAAATTGGATGCTGCACAGCACCAATGTATCTCCCTCCTCTCTTATAGCCCACATGCAATATGTTGGAGATGCTTTAAAGGAAAATGAAGCCAGGTGCACATTTAAAGTCAACATCACTGAGTTTTGGCTGCATAAATCTTTGTATATCAAATCTATATTATCACTTATCAGTGGAAAAAATATTTCTTCTGAGTTCAACCTTTCAGTGCAAAAAGAAACATTAAAAACAGGCTGTCCATTTTTATCTCTTACAGCCAAACAGGATGCAGCCAAGATGGATTAGCCTCTCTTAAGGAAGCTAATGGCTTCAGTTCATGTTACATTTTTTGACCCATCAGGGAGGCACCAGTTTCAATTTTCCGCTCGTCACAATCCCACCCTTCATTTAATTCATCTTGCCATCTTATGTTGCATGCACGTGTAAATCCAGCTGCAAACAATAACTTTAAAGGGAGAAAGAACAATCATTATATTTGAACTCAATCTGACTCTGTGGTTTGCAGAGAGGATTCTGGTCGTGCTCACTGACCTTCAGCTTGTGTTCATGCTCCTTGTTTACTTGAGCCAGCAGCTGGGCCTTGCGTCGATTTAGGGCATCTATGAGGGCGTCACACTGCGCCACCAAGCAGGCTTCAAACTCCACGCCATTTTCCTGCAGGATGAGCAAAATGCACAAAGAGGCTCACAACACAGACAGTGAAATGCATCAAAAGATGATAAATATCCAGTCATTTTTCTCTGGAGACGGTAAGGACTGGTAGGATCGCAGGATGACAAATTATTAACAGGATGTTTACAAAATATATTAAAGATTTATAGTAAAATTAAATGAGGGTTTTATCATCCATCAGGCAAGATGTTTAAGTAACAAAATCACAAAAAATCAATGCAGTCATAAAATAACATTAATAATGTTCATTTTTACAATCTTAAATATTCCCTCCTCTTTTGCACCTCCTCTAACTTCCACTCACAGAGTGTCTACACAGTGTTTTCCACCCTCGTGTCTTTGGGTCTGTGTGACGATGATCAACAGGGCCATTTAATCCCACCTTCCTCCTCTAATCACTCCACTGCGCTGACCACAGCTTTGTCTCCACACGAGCATCTAAATTTAGTCCGGGTGTTTGCGGTATATTAGATCTTAGTAGATTATATTCCTGCATGTGGATGAAGTGTCAGTTCCACTTAAATCAGGAGCCCAGCAACAGCAGAGAAATGCTCTGCTACAGGCATCAGTTTAACTGACATCACTGATTTTAGCCTCTTCTGCATCATGGTGATTAAAGTGTCCTGTTTGGAAATACGGTGTAACTTTGCTTTGATGCGTGTAAAATCCTCTATGGGAGGACAATGGGGGAAATCCCAGTAGTGGAGATAAGAGCTGGTCAGCGGGTGGCCCCTTCATAATCCAAACCAAGGATTACAAAATGTGACCAGTGACATTTAGAGTAACACAATGCTTTTTTTTCCTACATTCTGGGATCACCAAGGTGATCCCAGGAGAAATGAGGACTTCCCAACAAAATGCCAACACAGAAAAGAATTTAATCTGTGTGTTTCATGCAGAATATGAGTGTTTGCAATCAAGAAAACCAGTTATTTCTGTATTTTTAGGCGTGTTGAAGTACCTGGATGTGCTGCACCATGTTTCTCAGCTGGACCAGGAACTCCTTGGCCTCGGTAGCGCGGTCTGACAGGCCGTTTAGAGCCTGGGACAGTTGACCCTGTGGAGAGAGAAGGAAAAGATACTAAAGTAGGACTACAACTATAGATTTCAATGTATGTCTATATCAAACTTTCTGTACAGCAGTACATCAACAGTTGCATGAATGCGTCATGGTACAGCAAAAGCAAATCATCATGTAATTATTCCATGTTTTCTGCTCATTTTGGTGTAATTCTTTTAACCCTCTGGCATTCCTGCAATCTTATAGGGATACCCAAAGCGTCCCACCTAAGATCCACTGGTGTTGGTAAGCTACACATGCAGCTCTGGGATAGACTGATGCAAGCATGGCTGCCAACAACCTCAATCACCACAAAACATTCGTTCACTCACATTCACATTCATAAAGCAGTGATGCAGACAAATTTGTACAGCTGCACATATTCTGCAACTGTGCAAGTGGAATACAGCCCTAAACAAAACCACCAGAGATTATCACCATATATTTAGGCAAAAGTTTATATACATCAAGACAAGTCATGCTGTTGTTAGAATATGTGGCAATGGCAAATCATACATACCGTGTTTTCCTAATACATGCCCAAAGCTCATTTTACATGCTGGGAAATTAGTCTTAACTTAAAATAACATCTGTTTTCATATTTATAATCTTTTTAAATAAAATATTTTAAAGTACGCTCAGGACCAACTTCTAAATTATGATTTTTAGACCTTACTTGTCTTTGTCTTGTGTAGTAGTCAACTAAATATAAATTGGATTGTTGGACTTCTGGTAAGGTAAAACAAAATATCAAGGGAAATTTAAGTGTGTATTTCTTTTTATTTTCATTTCCTTGATTCTACACTAGATATATAGTGCAATCTGCATGCTAACTAGCTAGAACTGTGCAGGCTTGTGGCTCAGCATCTGCTAAAAATATAAGATGTGATGTGTATAACCTACTGTATAAGATATGTAGTTTCTTTTTTATAAAAAGATTTTTTTTTAAATGTATGCTGTCATAAATAATGATGTTTATTTATTGATGTATAGCAGCCAATGTAACAGCATTTGAGTCCGTGGCAAAATTTCCCTTCAAATTTCCAATCAAAGCGTATCGCATCGTATCGTACCGCAACATACCGCATCGTATTGCATTGTATCATATCGTATCGCATCGTATGGCATCGTATCGTATGGCATCGTATCGTACCGCATCGTACCGCATCGTATCGTATCGCATCGTATCGTATCATACCGCATCGCATTGTATCGTATCCTACCGTACCGTATCGTATCGTATCGTATCGTATCATATTTTTTATCTTATTGTGTCATATCATATCTTATTGTATTGTAAAATCATCCTGACCCGCCTGTTTGCAGACCAGTAACTCACCTTTTTTGAGTGGAAGTTATAGGTTTGTCAGGTTTTCACAATTTATCTAAATTTTCCATCACTGTTCATGCAGGAACTGAGGACTGAAGCATCTTGAGAACTTCACATCAACGAGAAATTCACATGGAGGCAGCTCAGCGTGAGTCAGCATGAGTCATCCATCCAGAATCTCATCCGTGTCCCTCAACATACGCTACATGAAAGTTCAGCATCCAAATTCATTGTGCGCAGCTGTTATACTGTGAAAGCCTCCCATGTTTCAGCGTTTGGAGCACTCACAAAGGCTCAAGACAAAAACAAAGCAGCTTTTCTATGCTGCTGAGAATCTGACATTTTGAAGTGTCAAAGTTTCACCCCTGAGACAAAATGCACTGTCAGCCTGAGTCTTACACACAAAATGCCATTTCCAGCTCAAACTGGCATGGGACAAACATACACAGGCACTTAGCATTGTTATTATTGGATTATGGCTCCTGCGTATGAAGAGCTGAGGACAGCACATGTGACGGGAAATGCCATCGTTGTGGATATGTGCGATGACACAGAAGGTTCCTGTTTGGACAGCAGGGAAAGAGACGAGTAGTTCATGTGTGTGAAGCGAAGACTATGTGAACAAGGGAGTGACAAAGGGGAAGGAGACGGGGGCCCGACCCTGTGGGAACCTTGTTCGGTTGAACGAACAACCGTCAAGTTGGGGGCCATATTGTCTTCTGGGGTTTTTTGGATGAAATCCAAAAGAGACAGAAAAATCTCTTCAGCTGCGGAAAAGAGCAATAAAACCAGCAGCTAGCTGATAAAGAGGAAAACACTGTGAAAACAACCCATCATATGCAGACCCCTCCTCTGTGTCAGTCCAGTTTCTGGTATCTGACGTTAGTCAACCAAATGGGAATCAGTCTGCGGGGGCCGACAGCTGACCTTTGACCTCAGCGTTTGGGAAACCGTGACAGCTGCCGCTAACATGAGTCCGCAGCAACGGGGACAGTCTGAGCCGGCAACAGCTGAACAAAGATCTAAATGTAAACTTTCCAGGACTGTTTAGGACTTCCTTTTTGTTAACTAGGGACTCATATTTCAATCTCTCATGAGGCTCGACATGGAAGCAAGCAGACTATGTCAGATTAAAACAGAATCCACTGGTTATGAAGAACAGTTTGACTTTAAAACTGTTGGGAAGAGAGCACATTTGATGATTTATTGAACACCACATGTACTGTAAAAGAATACTTTACTTGCTTGCACCTACAGCAACGGAAACATCAATGTGATGTTTGATCTGTATGATTTAGACTATTTTTAGATGAGTTAAGTGATTTCCATAAAGCCAGAAGTCTTTTTGTGCTGTTTGTTTGGAGCATAAATTGCAAAAAACAAGATTTAATGAGCCTTGGAGGTGCTGGTGGGCAGACTCTGAGCTTTCTCTTTTCCAGTTTCATTAATACTAATAATTAAACAACATTAAAGTTGAGTTGAAATCCACAGTTATAAAAATAACAGGACAAAGTGGAGATTTTGCCTCCTGGTGTTGGAGGACGAGCCCTGCTCCCGCCAGCCTGGATCCCTCAGCTGCCTCCCTCATTTCAAGATCCTGTCAATCACACTCAACCTGTCTGAAGCGTTCATTCACACTCTACTGGTTTCATTCCAGATCAGCCAGGTCTCTCACACCTGCCCTTTCATCTGTCCTAAATTGAAGTTGCCTTTCTCTCTCAGCTCTCTCTGCGTGACACAATGACGGACGTCGAGGGAGCGCCCGCCTCGCCCAGTTAACAGTCAGCGTGCGTTCAGCGACTGAGCACATGAAATGAAAAGCACTCGATTGTCTGGAGGCGGTTTTTGTGCACTGTCTGTTCCAGAGCCGGCAGAGCTCAGTCCTAAAAACCAGGTCAAAGGAAAGTGGAGACGGTTTTATTTCTGCACAGCTCACGGCTACTTCCTGCTCTGCAGCGATCGGGCTGCCAAGGCCGGCAGGTCGGCATATGGGAGGACAGACTTCAGCAACAAATGGCTTGGAAAGCAAGATGGGATCCAGATCCAGACTTCAAAGATTGAGATTTTTGAAAGAGAGAGGCAACAACTTGATGCCCCCCCCTCCCATCATTGCATTGCTCCTTTGTTGCACCATCTCTAAAAAAGCTTAAAATAAGTCACCCAGATCAGATGTGAGAAACATGACCAGGTTTCCGCAGATCTTATGATGATTGATGAGAACTATTAGAGATAACTTATCATGCATGATATTTACATCTCATCATACTTGCATTTGCATTTTCATTTCTTGCCAGAGGTAATGCATCTCTCTGTCATGTCATGAGTTGGGACTTTCAGAAGTGGCTGGTGTTGGCCTCCTTTTTGAGAGTAAAAGGCTTTTTTAAGTTCCAGCTGAGCAATCCTCCACTTACATGAATGCAAAGCGACATCAAGCTGTCCCCGAGGTTATAAAACATTTTGTCCGGGGACAGTCCAAGCAGAAGCATCGTACGACATTACAGTGATGAAGAGGATGCTTTGGATTAGGTGCGGACTGTTTGCAGAGGCAGTTAAAAATTCCCTGCTTTTTGGGATTAATAATCATTTCAGTAATTAAACCGAGTGGGAACACGTGCGTGGCATGAATAATTAATCAGTGGCTTTGGGACGGTTCTGCGTGCTTTTTAATAAAAGTGAACTTGCCAATCGGTCACAGGGAGGCATGATTGTCGGAGGGGCTTCGGAAGCAGTTTGGATTAAAGCTCCCACAAGGAAGTGGGGAGCACAAAGGCAGGAGGGGGTAGGTATAATGCCACCGTTAAGCTCTTAAAATCACAGAAGCAGAAAAGCAACGACACACCTCTTTGAGCTAATTATAAAAAACACATATTACTTCTAAAGCAAAGATAGCTTCAGAGTTCCCATAACCTACTTTTCTACATCTTTAAGCATCCTACTCTTTCTTCATGCTTCAGGGTTAAACACTTTGTCTGTTTTTAAAGTATCTTCAGGCCCCATAATCCTCATCATCACTTGCTTATTTGCTGTAAACATGCAGAAGCTGATTGAAAAAGTCCATATTTGGTTTAAGAAAATGCCAAAAAAGCAAAGAAAGTTATTTTATTCAGCTTGATTACTGATTAAGCCCCTTCCAACAGAATCAGGGACTATAACATGGTTGTTTATTAGAGCTGCTGTAGTGAGTAGAGAATCCGGTGTGAAATATTAAGCAGGCGACTTGATTATATTCACTGTCTTGGGAACGTCTCTGTAGTTAAAAGTTAAGCGATCACACATTTAAAGACTGAAGACTCGGCCAGCTTGCGATTTGGGTTTTTCGTGTTTAACAAGATCTCATGTGAGACGATCTTCACCTAAATGACTGGTGTATTATTCATGACTTATATCTGCCGTCATCAATAATGCACAAGAAGTCGTTAACAATCCACACACAGAAATAAAGATGAAGCTTCAGTTATCATTAAAATGATAAAGGCTTTCCAAAGTTGCCACAGTTACTTAATGTCAGAAAAGAAATCTATATTTCACTTCCAAGGAGCAAAACTCTTTAAAAAAAAATCATTTTTAAAAGTAGTCCTGTGCAATAGTTCTCCATACTCTCTGAAATAAATTTTCATCCATTTATTAATCCAGTTTTTGTTTTAACCAATTAACCTACAGATCAGCCAAGCTAAAGAAAAGGCACTTTAATTCAAGGGATGAAACAACAACGTAGCAAAGCAAATTACATAAGTATTCCTGCAATATATGAGAAATGAGGGGGGGCTCAAAACTTCTGCATGGTAGTATTTGTCATTTTAAGTGCTTATAAACTATAAAATAACATATGCAACCACTGTTGAGAAGTGTGTTGTGTTAAATGTGAACATTATTCTGGTACAAAGTGAGAAACAATCCTTATGCAGCTCTGTTTTAATTTTAAAAAATGCTGCCTGAGACAAAGATGCCTACAAGACATGGTAGATACATTCTTTGTAATTAAAACTCAAGAAAAATAAGAAATTTTTGAATCACCTAAATTGAGGATAGTTTTTAATTAGGTGCATGTCCGTTTCTGTGTTTCCTGTTTGATTTGCTCTGTCACGTACGATCTCTATCTAGCTTCTTTATTTAGTATTTCCATTACATTTTTAAATCTATTTTACAGGTAGATCAGGTAAAGTGATGCAAATCAGCCAACAGCTGAAGTGGCGAAATGATGCCGTGGATGAAATCAGGGTCACTGCTCATTTTAACCTTCCTCAGCTTCTGCTGCCCAGATTTCAGGTTGAGCTCGCTTTCTTATGTAACGGCTGTCCTCATTTCTGGGTTGAAATAAGTTAAAACATCTGACTTGATTTAGGTAGGAACTTCTTTCTTTTGCTTTCCCAGTTCAGCCTCAAAGGAGCGCCGGCACCGTGGATGTTTGAGGCATTTATCTGCGCCTGGAGGGAGCTGAAATATGAAGGGAAAGTTCCCATCTCACTGTGCAGAAGCCTCTGCTTTCTGAGCGGGATAAAGAAGAAGACGCGTCGTCATCATAATGAATAATCTGCCGCTCAGTCAGTGTTTCGCTTCCTCTCTCCAGGCATTCAGGGGTCACTCAGCTTTCATTTTCCCGTTCTTTATCTCTCTCCTTCATTAACATTTGCACAGTTAATCTCTTTACATGCAGCTGGAGGGGGTAGGTTAATATTTCCACCTGTAATGAAGCAGCATCAAACTAAACACCCACTGTGAAAATTCACCGTCTACAGATCTCAATTTGGACTTTGTTCCCTTGTCTCATCGCCTGCTGTCTCAAACAGTTGGATGACCTGCATATTTCATCTGAATGGCATCACTTCTAATGGGGATACACTTGAGGATTTAGTCCATGTTGTCACAGCAGGCTGATGGGCCTCAGTCATTAACAAAGTACGGCTCAGGTGAGATCTCGGAGATGTCTGCTCTGAAGGAAAAATGCTAACCGTTCACACCTTATGGTGCTGGAAGATGGTGATGTTGATGATGTTTGAATATTTTTGCAATAAACATGATGTAAAATCAAATTAAAGTTTCTATTGCATCAACTGTAAAGAAGAGCAAACACATCTGAAGCAAATAGCAGAGCATTAGCTGTAATAACAGAGCTGTCACTAAATGTTTTTTAGATGCGTCTTCTTTAGATTTCTGAACTAAATTATCTCAACTTTCCAAATACAGAGGTCTTTGAATAACTTCTACTTTGTCATGTTAACTTAAACTCCAGTGGTAAATAAGATAGTTCAGCTAAAAGGACGCTGACACTGGTGCAAAATGAAGAAGCAAAGAGTCCAGATGGAGGCTGAAGGGCAAAGTTTGATGCCACAGAGGACGAAAAGCATGACAGCTGCTCAGGTGATACTGCTCACCATTACCACCCTTTTGTTTCTGGTTTTTAAAAAAAGTGGTTTGTTCTGGCACTTTAGTAAGCTAAAAGAAATCCTCACAACACTTTTTGGACATAGGAAGTGTTTAACACTGATAAAAATTAGATGATTCCATGCAAGTTGTCGGGAAATTGAAAATAAACGGGCCTCACTTCTTTCATCAGGTCTGCATTGATGTAGCCTTTATGTGCTATCTTGAAGGTTGGATATGGAGCATTTTTATTAAAATCTATATTAAAAAAAAAAAAAAAACCTTCATGAGGCGTTTGGGGAAATGCAGAATGAAAGTACAGCATTTCCTTAAAGAATTATATTGAGCCTGAAAACAAATATAAAATAAGTTTTAATGGAAAATTATTGAGTTAATTTTGATTTATCATCTGATTAACTGATTTATTGATTATCGTCCTAGACCTACAGCATACAGTAAGTTCCCTTTGTGGTGCTGTTCTGATATATGGAGCAAGTGGTTCAGCATATTATGCCTAACAAAGTATTCTAAAGCCTAATCACTCTAAACTTGCAGAAACAACAACATAAAAAAGAAACACCAGTCTAAAATGGAACTGCAAGAAGACGGTAGGAACAGTCATCCAGAGTCAAACTTATTAAAAGACAGAAAACAATTTGACTTTAATGTAAATCTAGTGTCCCCTGGCTTCAAGTTGTCTTACTTATTCCACCATTTGCACTGTTCTCTTAATGAAGGTTTGTTTGCTGATTGATGAGGCATGCTCTTGCATTTGCATACAAAACATGAGTTTGCATTCAATTTCTTGCTTGACGAGGATAAAAACCAAAAACAACCACCTGCAGAATGACAAGTGCATTGAATCAGTGTGCAGAAAAGAGTCATTGGGCCACAAAGTGATCCAGTCACAGGAAGACTGAACTCAATTCCCTCTGTCTCCTGCATCAAATTGAGCATTTTGGATATGCTTACCGATTCATTTTGGTGTGTGTAACTGCATATGGCTGCTCTGTTGTGTGGAGGTGTGTTTATCGGGCTGTTTGTGAGCACAAAAGATGCAGACTGAAATTATTCATGGAAGCAGATGGCGGTCAAATCAGGAGACAAGAACAGGGATCCTGATGATGGTGTCCGACTTTTAAAGGCTTTTCCCTTCGCTCCCGCTGGCTTCACAGAGGCTGCAGGTGTCTCATTTAGACACGAATCAACTGCTGACAACATCAGCCCGAGATTGTGACGAGACTTTTAATAGTCGTCCCAGCACCTGCGCTGTCTGTCCTCATTAGCTTGCTTTTTCAGGCTTCGAGGATGAGAGCTTGCAGAGCATCTGTCGTCATGTCGGTTTTTGTTAGACCTGCTTTTTCTTCAAGAGCAGCTTAGGATCAAACGCACGCTGACATTAAAGAGAAGCACATTAACACACCAGAAGAGGAAAAACTCCCCGCAAATCTCTTGGAAATGACTGCAGTCTTACAAAAGGAGATTTTCATCGCCAGATCTCCACCTGCAGCCACTGATTTATCTCCCTTCCTGTAACGCACAAGGAAAAACTCATTTTCTGCTTCAGTCTCCTACTTATACTCTCTACGCCCACAGAGCGTCTTGTCCTTAAGCCTCTGTCTGATTAGTCGCCTTTAATTGCGTCTGAGGCAACAGGGCATGACCTAGACTGCATTTGTTGCCCTCTTATGACATCCGTGAAGAATCGAGTACAACTCGGCGTGCAGAGATCTGACACTTTGACCATACCTCTTTGCACTCTGTAATGTGATTTACGGGGATTAACGCTGGCATCCTGTCACCACTCAGGCACAAATATGAAGAGGCAAACAAGAGCTGGTGAGTCAGAACATGCAGCTTCTTCATTGTTCTGTGACTGAAATTGACTTTGGGTACATTAGATGGAACACAAGTGGGATTTAGACACTGAAACAGACCAAAGAAAGGGGAGGGGTCCTTGGAGATAAATCACTAGTTATTGCCTGTGAGACGGGAGAGGTTGGGAATGTGAGCAAAGGAGCATAAAGAACACAAGCAGTTTTAGAGTGCGGACACAGATCCAGTTAAAGCAGGGGGAGGACGCTGTAAAGCATCTGGGACTGAGTCCTTGTTGGGTCCAGTATCTTAGCGACCTCTGCAGCTCTGCGCAACATCAAAAAGGATTTGGTTGCCATGGCGCCAGCTTGTTCAAGACTTTCCCCACAAACTGGGAAATGCTGCACAGAGATAGAGAGAGCGCAGTTTTTTCCGCCCGATGAGGACGATGATGCTGCAGATTAGAAAATCTCAGCAGGGAAACAGAAAAGATGTAATCAGATGATGGAGGTGTGTGACGGTGAGTGTAAGTGCTGCAGCTGCAAATTCACCATCAAGTTCTGTAGTGCATCAACATTAGATAGCAACAATGAAAAATGCAGCAGCCTGGTCGGGAAAAACTCAAAGATCAAACAACAAAAAGCTTTGATCAGTTTTCTGATTTACGATTAGCCGAGGAGAAAAACGAAGATGTGTTTTGATCTTTTTAAGGTCGGATCAGGCTCATCACAGCAAATCTGTATGAAGCCAGAAGTGGGAGATCATTTCTACATGCACTTATCAGTTTAATTTATGATAGTAAAAAACACTTCAGATTAAAATCATCCCATCATAACAATGCAGGAATCCTTTAGCTCTGGTCCTCCACCAGAGCTTTACGGTTATCCGCAGCATCTAAGCTGTTCTGAGGACTGTGGTTTTCTGGACAGATTACTGATAGCCTGGTACACCAGCCTGACCAACGCCATGTATGAGATACACGGCAGGTCAGTCTGGGCTCCCTCCATTGGGAAGTGATTTCCACTCCAATAAAAATTGACCGGACCAATCACAGCGCAGCAGTAGAATTATCAACAGGAACGTAAAACTCCTCCGACGTCTCCACCGCTGTTTCTGCTCTGTTCTGGTGCGTAACTAACAGCTTCCGGGTCATAGTCACATGACGTGCGACACAAACGCTTTCTCATATTAGTAGTTCAGCAATAAACAACGCTGACATGTAACAGAGTATTTATAATAATAAAACCAAACATTCTACGTTAATATACACAAGAAAATTACATTAAATAGAGAGGGAAGAACAACGTGTAAACGCTGACTTCCGCCATCGCCATGGCAACAGGCGGCCCTTTTTTTTTTTAAGGGTTTTTTGGGCACTAGTGGCCTTTATATGACAGTGTATAGTGACAGGAGGGCAGAGAGAGTGGGGAGTGACGTGCAGCAAAGGGACCTGGACCGGGAATCACGGGGCCGACTTCCGTGAGGAACTTTAGCCTCTGTTCATTGGTTGCTCTCCCCAACTGAGCTAATCACTGCCCCAACAGAGTGCCAAACTACGCTTAAGGCTGCCAGCTACAGTCTCATACATGGCGTTGGTCAGGTTGGTGTACCAGGCTAGATTACTGATGGTGTGACTGGGATCTACTTCACTGAAGCCACTCTCCCAGTTTGGAGGTCATAGCCCCGTAGTCTCCTACTACACTCCCTTCATGTTTTCAGATTCCTCCTGTAGTCCTTAGTCTTTATGGAGCTGCTCTTATTCCTTCTCCCAGACTAGAGGCAGGAATTGTGAAAGAATAAACATGCATGTCCAGTTTTTTAATGCTAATGGGTGATGAAGCGTTAAAAACCAAAAAGAACGAGCCCACCCACGTCTCTCTCCATTGCCTTGAACAGGCTGTGTGCTGCAAATGCGCTGCGATTCGCTGGCTGAATTTCCTGCGCTGTCTTGCGGATGTGACGTCAAATGACGCTGCATTTGTGCCCCAACAGTTTTCTATACAGGAAGGAGACCGTCCCGATGGATTCAAACAATGTAAGGAATAGCTATGGATTCTTCTGCCGTCAGCAAATGATCCAGATCAACTGAAAGACACTAAAAAGTGTCACTATGAAGAAAAATACTTTATCAGTGTAGTAAACGTTATAGCGTCAGTTTGTGCACGCTCCCGTGACGGCTTGGCTGGTGGCATTTTTTACGTTCAGTCTGACTTCTGCATTTTATTCATATGTCACTGGCATAACATGGGCCCTTTAAAGGGATACAGTGTAATTTTTGGCTATTAGGGGCACTAAACCAGCAACTTCCCACAGGCCATGCAGCTGTCACATTAAACAGTCTCTATCCGTGGTTTGGAATCGTGTTTGCAGACCATTTTGATCAGCTGATAGAAAAGTCATTGAACCAGAAAGAAAGGTGCTCCAGGTCACATGATCCAAGAGAGACGGATCCACTCCTGTAAAGTTACAATGTCTGGTTTTTGAGGATGGCAGCCCCCTCAGAGCAACATCATGCATCAGTTGCTGTATATTAACTCCAGAAATCATCTATTATTACTTACATTAGACTGATGTTTGGGTCAAAAGTTACACAGTGTACCTTTAATACCTTAACTCACAAGGCCATGATCAATGCCTCTGTGCTGTTTTTCAAACCAGCCTTCTCTAGCATCTCTTTAATCTGTTGGTGGTACGTGACATACAGCGGTTTATCTCTCCACCTCCTCTCCCGTCATGCTAGAGTTCAGTAGCCTGAGGCATTCACTGAGGATTTCATCACTGGAGGCCATCTTTCTGATGCAGTTCTGGATCTTTGTTGTTTCATCCTGGATGGGGGCTGTGATGTTCACCATCCCCCCAGCCTCCCTCCTTCCACTCACGCACAGTCTCTGGGTGCTGGACTTGGAGTGAAACCCTCCTCCATGCCATGTGAGGGGCTTTGTACTCTTGACATCAGTGGTTTCCATCCTCTCCTTTGCCCAGGCCTTCTAACCAGCAGCTTATCTGATGAGTTGGTAGTTTGGACTTTATTTGTCCCATTAACCTGACTCTTCAATCTAAACCACTCTAAATGCAATTAAAGTGCATTATACATGTATATCTATATCTATATCTATATATACTGTATATAAACTTTATCTACAGGTTCTAAGTTGTTATCCTGCAGATTGCATTTTTTTTTTATAAACCGCAGAATTAAGAGAATGCATTTGTATGTAAAGTTTATCACTATACTGTGTAAATCTTACATGAATCACGAAAAGACACAAGAATCTTCATTACCGTCTCTGTAGGATATTAATATACTTTTTTGAAACACCCAGAGCTCAAAAACACCTTTCCCGAGCTGTGCTAGCCCCCAGATCTCAGCCATCTGTTACAACTCTGTGGGTCAGATATAACCAGGTGCTGCGACGTAGACCAAAAACAGGTCAAACTCTACTGGATATCTGTACCAGTATCCCAGTTCCCATTGATTGGTTTCTAAAAATACTTTCGTATTTTAGATCCAAGAAAAAAAAAGAAAAGAAGAAAGAGCACATAAGGTTGGCAATTTTTTGAGTGATGAAAGTTGTGAGTGAAATGTTGAACCCTCTGACTCCCATCAATTCCTCCAATTGCTGCACACATCTGAAGTGGCGTGCTATCTCACCCTTATCTGCAAGAGAGGATTGCACTGGGAGCTGGTTAAATGTTGCTGCTTTGGAGACGTACATGACAGTTGTGAGCGTGAATGATGCAGAAATTTGATCTGCTGGGAGGTTATGGTGTGTATGTGCAAGTTTGTGCAGAAAACCTAAAAGCATTTTCTATTTTTTAAATTCTTTTTTCATGAAAATGACGCAATCACTTCACATCTGTCTCCCTGTATGAGCATGTGGGTGGATGTGTGTGAGTATTGCAGGACTATATCAAGCTCTACATCATGCCTCTTCACTACAAGCTGCTCTTTGAGGGTGAAGGTTGCTGGTGCAGAGGTGTAGATAAACTTGGCTTCAGAAACGTGGCTGCCCACAACAACTCAGCTTCCAAAATAGCGTCTCAATCCACATTAAAGGGCCGCATCTGCGGTTCACTGCTGGCTCTTATTAAAGCATAGCTCCAACATTAGCCTTGCCTAATGATCTCCAGGGCGCCTGCAGGGTGTTTAAACACAGAAGGGAGGGAAACATATATAGAGTGAAGGAATCCGAAGGATGGAGGCTCACAGACAAGTGGTCAAGAGTTGAAACTGTGACAGAAGCTGAACAACTCAAGTTGTCATGAAAGGAGCGGTGTAGATGTCATGTGACACACATAACTACTGTAAATAATCTGAGCCTGATTTTAAAACAAAATCGCAAAAAGAGCTTCATTATCTCAAGTTTGTGCAACAAATTCAAACTGTTTCCAGTTTAGAGAGAATTTTCTCCAAGTTGGCTGAAATGCTGAAATGTGGATGTTTTTCCAGGAATGAAGAGAAATAGGTGAACATGAATTTTAGGCACAGGTCAAGTTAATTCAACACGTACTTGTTGCGCATCACAGAAAATCATGAATCATGGCGAAGCCTGAACATACAAACGTATACAGAGAAAAGACGCACCGGTATACTACACACTTGGATGGATTATTTCACGCACGTACCTTGTGCAGTTTCCACATTGCTCCCAAAGCTTTGACTTCATGCGTGCCGTGTTTCCCTTCCTCCAAACACTGATAACACACAGGCATCTTGCACTGCACGCAGTACATGCTGAGATTCTCCAGTTCGTGTTCTGTGCAGGTGGAGATTTTGCGGGGACTCGCGCGGCGGCTTATCCGCCCCTGCGCTGGCGGCACCAGGCGGTGCTTCGCTAGGGGACCGCGGGGTGGATGGCAGCGCAGGCGGCACGGGTCGCAGTAGAAGACGTCGCACTGCTCGCACATGACGGTGGCCTCCTTGGGACTCTTCTCGCAGAGTTGACATTTCAGAGCGGCGGCTTTGCTCTGCTGGTACCTGTCCACCACCCCCTCCAGCACCCTGTTCTTGGGGAATCCGCGGAGTCCCCGGTCGTCCAAGATGAGGCTGCGGTGACATTGCGGACAAGTGATGCAAGAGTTGCGCGGGATCGGCGGTAAGGAGCCGGGATGCGGTAGAAGGTGCTGCTGCGGTTGAGGCTGGGGGACAGTCGGGGGGAAAACCCGGACCCCGTTGGGCGATTTTTGGCAAGGGGTGGTGGGAGCGCTGACGAACCCCCCGTAGGAACCGTAGCCACTGTCCGCCTCGCTGTACAAACTCATTTTATCCAAATCCAAATAATCATAATCTGAGACGCCGGATCCAGAGGCTCGGCTGCTCTGTGGAGACTCAGCCTCGGGGGTCTGCACAAGAATATTCCGCGCGCACGCCAGGCAAATATTGTGGGAGCACGGCAGTATGATGGGCTCCCTGTAAAAGGAGCCGCAAACAGGGCATTTTAACTCTTCCTCCATTTCATCCATGGCCGCTTGTGTGAGGAGGGAGATTCCTCTGGTCTGCAGAAACAAACAGAGGTAACAGCGGGATCTGGTCGGGTCGCTCTCTGTGCGTAAACGAAGCTTCTTCTGCTGCGACTGCAAGTGCAACCTTGACCAGAGGAGAGGCATCAGTGCCGGAGGAGGCAGAAACACCCTGCACCAATAAGCAAACAGCATCAGCGTCGGACTGGGTTGCTATTGGACAATGCGCAGATTCCAAATAACTATTGGACAACCCATCTGCCAGCGTGAAGCTCCGATAATAAGCTTTACATGGAGATACAGCGAATACATCCACTAATTCCAGCCAAACAATTCAACAGGTTACAGGGAAAACACGAAAAATAATTTTAAAAAAAGCGCTGAATTAATAAAACACCAAACGTCAGGACGGGATATTCGAGATAAATCAAATGAAAATATCCTTTCATATGGTTTCCATAAGTGAAAACCAAAGCAAAGACACAATTGTGTACTATTGTTTTTAGGAAATTCTGCTTTAAGCCGATTAGTCTGGTCGCGGAATAAGTATTTACTTGATAAAGAATAGGAGCACCAGTAAGAATTTAATTACATGTGCAAATCCTGCATAATTGCGGTCACCATTAAATCAATTATAGTCGTTATGGCATATAGTAAACATTTTCATTTTGAAACTGCATTTATTTGCTGTATAAATAATTCAGCAATGTCATGTAGCTCATTGTGTGCAAGCCTGACACAGCTGGAACTAATAAAAAGTAGGGCTATTTAATGATTTTTGACTGTTAATAAGAAAAAAAAGTCATACTCACGCTCCCAAAACACAGTAGTTCACTGTAAATTGCTTTTTTGGCATTTTTGGTGCCCCAATGTATTATTTATTTTATATCAAATTAAAAAGCTTCTAATATGTTGTCATAAGTCAAAATACTTAATCAAACACATCTTAAACACACATAATTTGTCCCATAACTAAAATTTTAAGGCAGCCCTTTAACTCATATTTTTTCTGTTAAGAATTTTACAGTGTTGTAGTAAAATGCTTTTCCTTTCTACTTTAGTTTTCGTCTCTCTTTGTTTGTTATTCAAGCTCTTTTAAGTTTAAAAGAGACTTTTTTTGTCAATGTTCCATTTCAGTTGAGATCAGATGGTTTCAGCATTTTTGGATTGTCTGTTTTCCTGCAGATATTCACTTTAAACTGTTATTTTATGACACTAGGTGGTGAATCTCAGATTAACTGGTAATCTTCAGTGCGTTTATGTCTAGCTAGGGTTATGAATTGACCAGGGCATTTAAGGGGATGGCTGTCCTTATCCCTAACAGGGGGAAATTGATTTATTGACCAAATGTCTCTTTCAGTGTGCCATCTTTCAGTTTGTTACAGTCGTATTGGGTTTTTCCAGTTGACCTATTAAAACACAGAACATAATAACTGACAGTTTAACTGGTGGTAAATTGGTACAATGCAAAGCTGTGAATTGGACAGTTTTATGGCTTTGTGCATATTTTTTTTAAATGAAACGTATGCTATCCCTTGAGGTAATTTTCTGTTAAAAACATCTCACATTTCTGAGAACTGACTTCTTCTATTTCTTCCAGGTCGAGGCCCAAAATTGCTGAAGATGTGGAAAATACTGTCGCAGTCTGATAATAACTGGATGAACACAAGAATAACTTTGACTGTCAACCTCACCGTCTTTAAAAGTCAGGTTTTAATTCAACATAATAATTAGATCAGTTTAATCTTGACTAAAACTGGTGTGTTTGCAGGTTTTGTGGTTCTGTTAAGATCCAGTTGGTGTGAATACTTTGTTTTCAACATGAAAACAAAGCAAAAAAACAAAACAAAAACAAACTACAATTACTGAAGTCAAAGACAAGCATCTGTTTGACATGGTTAATGATAACAACTCAAATCAAAATCCATTTACTGTCATCATGATAAAAATAACTGACCATTTTATGTTGTGTGTGTTTGCAGCTCCTTTTGTTGTCAAGTTATCTCACCTACTCTTTAGTTGCAAACTATAATCAGTTGGGTTTCCTTTGTTCTCTGTCAGTTTATTATTGTCACTATGGAGCAAATATTGATTTTTGCTCCAATATTTTTCTTTTGTCAGTCAGTCAATTATTCATGTGTTTTTGCCCCAGTTTGGTTTGAGTTTGGTAATTTGAGAATCCTGTCTTGGCAGCAGGAGTGGTTAAAAAAAAAAAACCTTTGATGGGAGGCACAGGCACAAACACAGCTCATGATAAGGAAGGAACATGTAGCTATTGGCAAACAATTAACTGATTATTGCAACTCAAGTGGTCATCAAGTGTAAAATATACCTCTTGCCCTTTTGCGCCTTTCTTGTCTTTGTGTTGTCCTGATTGCCAGGCCTTGCCCGGGGCATCCTATACGTGATTATGCAGCACAAGATGCAGACTGACAAGACAGCCTGAAACCCTTCAGGCTGGCCTGGAGCTCTAGCAAACTTTTTGATTATGTTTTTGAGGGCTAAAACTATCTATTTTGGATCTTTGGAAGTTATAATCTACAGTATATTTTCTTTAAAGGTACAGTGTTTAAGAATTACTGACATCTAGTGGTAAAGATGGGTATTTGAAATAAAAGATGTTTTCTTTCAAATGATTTCATATTCCAAGCACTGTTGTGAATGTATGGTGGCTGCTGGTGGCCAAAATTCTCCCGGACATAAAGATGTTTTAATCTGTGAGTGGATCCAGTGGTCTCAGGTGTAGCTATGACTGTTCTATGAGTCACTCGTTTCAATGTCCTTCAAGGCATTACTTATCCCAAACAGTGCTCTAACGGCCATTAAGCAAAGGTGGTGCTGCAGTTTTTAAAGTTTTATAGGGTTCTTACTTCACGCACATTGTTTTGATCTTTCAGGGACACCATAGTAAAAATGGCAGAACAAACATGGCAGCCTCCATGTATGTGCACCCCCAGCTAGTAGATATAAATAAGTCATTCTAAGAAAATAAACACATAACAAGTATTCTAGGAAAGCAGTTACACATCAATAGAAACAAAGTTTTGAATTATATATCTCATTTTTCTGACAATAACCTTTGATTTTGCTACATACTTACTTTAATAGCATTCTGAAATGTTACCTGCAGAGGACAAAAGAAGAAAGAAAGAAAAGATAATTTATTTGATAACTGAAATCATACAAACAATGAGCAGGAAAGGACTTAAAAAGTCTAAAAAAGCTGCAGGTCTTTTAAGATTTGGGCTGTTTGTCTTTTCCCGCTTGCTGAAGGGACAAAGATCTGTCCAGAAGCAGCCTAGAAACATGGAAACTGACACCTTGTGAGATAAGATAAAGCAGCGGCACTCAAAAAAGATTTCTCTCGAGTACCTCCAGCCTCCTTGTTTCTATGGCTAAATTCCTCTCAGTTATTTCTGAGACGTCCATGGCAACGTGAGCTCCCATATGGTCTTCAGCGAGGCTGTTGATATGGAAATGAAATGGAATAATCCCATTTTAAGGAACGCTTATTTCTTAGACCAACAGAAGGCCACTCAGTGTGATTACATTTACATATTTTAAAGCTTTTAAAGAAAAGGAAACACATGAATGTGGAGATTTTATCTAATAAAGATAATCAATTAGCATTTGATAAAGTGTCCTGGCCTCTGAATATATCAAAGTTTTAACACCAAGAATCTGGAGATGTTTCATTTCTTCCCATTCTTTTCATTATCCTCTAAGATTTGTGAAAATATACAACAAATGGCCAACTCATCTATGTGCATACATCTTTAGATTTAACCAAATTCATTGTTGATTCAGACCAAATGTTTGCAACAAAAGTCTATCAGCTATTTTTGGATGCATGCTCACAGACGCCTCCAGCACAATGACATTGTTTTCTGTGTAATCCCCCCCAGTTCGGGGCCACACTGCAGCTTCCTGTTTGTTACCTCTGATGATGCTGCTAAATCTCTATTTTCATCTCTTTTTTTCATCTTTTTCATCTTTGTTCTTCAGTGCCAACACTCTCCTACTGCCAGGACACACACACCAAGCAGCTCTGAGAGAAAACCACAGATTTATCTTCTTTTACCTCTCAGTGAACGCATCCCACCATCGTCAGACCGATTTAACTGCTGTCGGTGAATTCCTGCATTAGAGAAAAGCAATAATAGCAATGTTAAAATATCAGTTAAGACAGTTAGTGGAGAATATACTCTCATAGTTAGATTACATGCTCAAAATGCTTTAACTGTTTAACTAAAAGCAGCTGCAGACCAACATTTGCAACTAGATACTTTTTATTTTACTCTCTTTGTTTCATCGACGCTTCTTGATACTATGGTAACATTGCCACAATTTTTTTTTTACATTGTCTTGTAAACACTTAATGATTTCATGATTTTCAGAAGAAAATGGGCCTCTCATGTGTTGATAAGTATTGATTTTCCTGGATGAAGTCACAGCTGTTACTCAAAGGTTACTGGTGCACAGAGGCTCAGAGGGGGGTTGGAGGAGATGCTGGGAAGCGGTAAACCACAGACACCGAACCAGCAGCGCAAGAGATGGTTTGAGACTCGTCCTGCACTCTTTCTTTAACAGTTGTTTTTTTGTTTGTTTTTTTTTACTTACCATTTACAATTCTTTACGGTGAGACTTTATTTGTAAAAATCCCTCTGCTTTTCTTCTGTGTTCCCCCCCACAAATCCAATTCAATATTAGTTTTAAAGCACTTTTAAAAAGTGTCAGGATCTGTGGGATTTTGTTTGGATTATGTTGCTTTTGTCTTAGATTTGCCTCATGATGATGATTCTGGTGCCATTTACTGTGGATATTTCCCATCTTTCTCTTGGTCGGTCTAAAAGCTTGTTTCTCCATTTTTTACACTGTGACATCATCAGCTGTGACTTCGTTTCTCACTTTCAGCTACTGCAGTCTCCCAGTCAGCGACCTGCATTTTCACCCAGTCTGACCTCTCTGACTGACATTAAAGTTGTAGCTGCACATTTGCTACACGTAAAGCTCAGGACGCTATTATACAGCCACATTTAAGCCATGTCTGAAGTTTGCCAGTGTATTTTTTTTTTTTTTGATTGGATTCAGTAATTTGAAAAAAGTGCAAGAGAAGGTGCCAGAGATGAGACTCATCTCCAGTGGCTTCACTCCAACACTGCACTCTTAATCTATTCAGAGCAGGCAGCCACTCAGCCAGCGTACACATACATTTTGTATGTACTGTACATTTTGGTTGGTATTTTACTTGTTATTTAGCAAAATCTTATCTAGACTCATTAGCATCACATTTATCTTGGATAAAAACTAATTTGTTCTGAGATAGTGTTTATTATTTGGCTCTATTAGCTAGTAGTGATTTATTTTAGAGCAGGAAACACTCAAATGAATAAAAAGAAGAAACGAAAGTCATCTCAAAGAATTTTTCCAATCCTGTGCCTCCGTCTTTACAGGATAAAGTTTCCTTTTGTATATTAGCTCTACACTGAGCCACAGACGGCCTCTGCAGCTCCAGAAACGTCTGTGTAAAGACGTGCACACACTGCAGGAGCTTACAATACACAACTAGTGCTGGATAGAAATCTCCCTGGGAGGAGGCTATGATTGTGTCAAGATACTGTAAGGTTTTTGTTTTGTTTTTTAAAAAAAAAATTCAGAGTTTTTGCACCCACAAAGCTGTTATTTCATTACACTTTTATTACACTTTTGGATCACAGCTTTTGGCTAAAACAAGTTTTGTTTTGATTTAGAGAAAACAAATCTGATTCAAAATTAATCAAGGATAATAGAAAAAAAAGTTTTTTATGAGATTGAATGTCAATCTTTTGATTCAAAAGATACACACGTTGGTTAAAACTGGACGTGGTTGAATTAATAAGACTAAGTTACATGGTGGTTTAACTTGGAGCTAAATCTGTATCTAAACATGCTTCCAAAAAAGTTAAAACACTGTGTAAAATGTAGTGCACAAGTTTGTTATTTGTAATTGATTTATATTGAAAAAAAAAAAAAGAACAAAAGCAACAAACATTGGGACTGAGAAGTTTTATTGTTTTTGAAAGAAATTCGGCTTTTCAATAGTTTGAGGCCTATTTTGTCAAATGACTCATTTTGTAACACAAGTATTTTGGTTGTTTTGCAGAAGTAAAAACCTTTTTGGAAAAAGTAATCTGATCAGCTCATCTACCCTTATGTGCAGAATGGTCTCTTTTCTCTTTAGTTTGGTGGATGGCACATCCATGACTTTCAAACAGCACAGGACAAGAATGGTGAGATGGCGTAGTTTCAAGTAAATTCTGGACCCTACCCACTCAGGACACTTGGATTACATGGGACAAGCAGTATGGAGGAATATTGACAATTTTTTGTGGAATTTAATGGACCTTTTTGGGTCGGACCCTGGCGAACTCCATTGGGGGGGAACGAGAAGTCGTCCTGATCTCCGGCTGCATTTGACATATTAAAAAAGTGGTCCAGAGTCTTGCTCACCATCAGGGTAAGTGGAAAATAAAGTTAAATCATTCTGAGGGTGAACTATTCCTTTAAGACTAGTGTTGCAATGGAATGAATCATATTTATTGGCATATTTGGCCCCTGAGTACCAACACAGCATGGTTTAACAACCATAGCCTACTTGAGTATTGTTGCTGACCATGTTCATCCCTTCATGACCACAGTGTAGCATCTTCTGATGACTATTTCCAGCAGAATATATGTTGCAAAACTCTAATCATCTCCAACTGCCTACACCTCTCTCTACTCCAACGGCCTCCACAGTCACCAGAAAACAGAGCAGCTTTGGGATGTGGTGGAACCATTATTTTCTTTAAAGGGGCCCCCCAACGGGGGGTGTGCCAAAAAGAGGAAAAAAAACCCCCCTTAGGGGGTCCCCCCCCCTCGCCTTACTTTTTAAGAAAAGGGGTTAACGGCCCCCGCGGGGAGCTCCGCCCCCTTATTAAGCCCCCCTTTTTTTTTTTTTTAAAAAAAAAAAAATAAAAATGTTTAAAAAAAAACCCCCCCCCCCTTTAAAAGGAAAATTTACTAAAACCCAAATTATTTTTTAAACCGGTTTTCCTTTTTTTTTCTTTTAGGTTGTGGTTTTTTTATTTTGGGTTTTTAGGGGGTTTTTCCTCCTTTTAGCCCCCCCCCTGGAGAAAAGGGGGATTTCACTATTTTCAACAAAAAAACGAGCTTCTCTTTTCTTAGGCGGAGTTTCCCCCTTGGGTGGACCGAGATTCTCATCATGGATGTGCAGTCGACATCTGCAGCAACCGTGTGATGCTATCATGTCAATATGGAGCAAAATATCTCTGGAATGTTTCCAGCACCTTGCTGAATTTATGAGTATACATAAAGTACATTATCCTTTAGTACTAAATGTTAGCATTGAATGGAAAACGCAATGAGCACCATACATAGGGAGCTAAAAATGATCTTGTAAAGTTCATGGTTCATGTAACCTTCAGAAACTACTTAGAAGTTGTTGCCTACAGATCACATGCATGTTCATCCCCAGGAAGTTTTCCTTATGCAACACTTTAATTATCACAATCTGCAATTCTGATTCTCTGCAGCAAGAAGCCCACCGTTACTCTGCTGATTTTCTGACACCTCAGCGCAATGCAGCGCCATCTGAAACCTCACATGACCTCATGTTTATGGATTGAGAACCATCTGTGCCCTTCACAAAGTCACCTGAAAAATGCATTTTCCTCATGCAATGTTTGTAAATTAGGCCTTCAGGGAGATTCTGAACATCAACTCTTATATTAATGGTTATTAGTTCAAAATCAACAACCTCCAAAGTTCATGATGGCAAATGCAAAGCTGAAATTCCTCTTCCGAGTCACTAAAACGTCATCTGAGGTCAGACATGGCTAAAGATCCTGAAAGAGGAAGGAAGGGAGAAGAAAAGCATGACTGGAGGGAGAGAAACAAGAAACTTAAAGATTTGGCTGTAAGGCAGAAAGTGAAGTGATCCAGATCATATGTTAGTTATGACCTGACAAATGAATATATATGTCATATTTTCCTTCCAGAACTCATCCTCCAACTTTACTTCCAACTTTACCGCTGTGATGCAATCCCAACGAAACAAAGCGTTGTTCTTTTTATTTTGCAGCCTGTACTATTCTCCCGACTGAACATTTTGCTTGCTATTGTGCAGAAAATGAGACAGGAATACCATAATGATGTGTTTCTTAGCTCCTGGTTTGGTTTGGCTTTTTGCCTCCTGCCATGTTGTCAGTGTAAATACAGGGGGCTGGAGCAGCTGAAACTACAGCTGGAATGTTAGTTGCTTATTTGCTGCTGTATTTCTGCACACAGCGCTCTTGTAAAAGAGGCTCAGGTTAGAGTCATTGTGAATTTCCATAAAACAAGCAATCACTAACAGATAGCAGCACCACAGAAAGTGCTCTCCTGTTTTTTTTTTTTTCTAGATGTGTGGGCAGCTTGAAGAGACGCGTGAGCAGAGAAAGGCTTCCACGTGCACCATCCCTTTCCTCCTTCTCTCATGCAAAACCATTCAGGTTCTTCAGGGATTTTGTGGTGCAATTAATAGCCTAATGATTTTTTTTTTCTTTTTTCATGCTAAGTGGGCTGGGGATTTGCTACTAAACCCAACTCTCCTGTTGCACAGGATGTTCTCCTAACCCAAAGACAAGCAAAGGAATTGAGCACAAAACAAGAAATATTGATTCTTTTTCTGCATCTTTAAACGTGTAATCCATCAAGTCTTAGTGTTTCTGAGCTGCCGTGGACCAAAGCTTACAATGTAGGTAGTGTTTTCAAATCAATGTGTCTGTATTTGAATAAGTAGTGGTGTAGTTCAGCAAGCAAACACTGTTCTCTTATTGACCAGCTGCACCTTTCCCCTCCGCTGTCAGGACATGATGCTGACTTAATACTCTCAATCACCCACTCATGTCATGGAAATTAAGATATATATGGTGTTGCCTGATGCGTTAATGGATTCCTTACTGGATAGCGTGATGTTTCCCCTCTTCTGTTCTTTCATTTTGCCTCTCAATGCCTTAGTTGCAGTGTGCCTCAATCGATTCATTCACTCACCCACCCAGCCCCCACAAGGCATCCAGCTTGGACCCCCTCTAAGTGGAGACACCTCTTGTTACAGCAGGCCTGAGGACTCCTTTGTTTACCTCGGATTTAGGGAAAACAGAGCAGGTGCAGGAAAATGGAGCGCTCAGATACAAAAAAAAAAAAAGCTGCACCACGTGACATTAGCCTTCATTCTTCAAGATGAGGTGCTGTATTTTGCTCTGATGTGCTGTGTTTAAAAAATGAAAGAGGACATGACATAATTTCTGTCCTGATGGAAGTTTGATGTTGATATCCATCAGTGGACATAAAGCATGGAAGATCCATTTAGGGCCATGAGGAATAGAGGAAAAGCCCAGAAATCTGAACCCAATTTTATTAAATACAAAAAGACTAAAGGATAAGTTTCTTTTTTTTCCAACCTTGACCTTATTTCTAGGATTATATACGTGCATTTACTCACCTATAAAGTTTCTGCATCACTTTGAGTCCTTCAGAAGAAATTACATTAAGTCGCCCTTCGGTGCGCGTCCGGTAAAATGGGAGATACGGGGCAGCGGCTATATTTGCAGCAAAACTTCTTGATTGCAGTGATTGTCTCAAAATGTTGCTCAACAAAAGTTTAGCTTCGGAGCCATATTATGATTGTTTGCATGCTTTATTTTTTGTGTATTTGTTTTTAATATTTCCTTTGAACCACAACTTAAAACCAATGTCATGATTTTCATTGAATTAAAAAAAAAAAAAAAATATTACTTTTGTCAATTTCGACTCATTTCACCGATGGCTGATTTTTTATCCATCTTTAATGGAAAGGTATAAATAATTTTGTAAATCCAATCCACATCTGCAAAACTAACAAAAGTATGGCTGGTTGTGTCAAAATTCAGAGCACATGTCTCATATTCGTAAATAAACCATGAATAAGCAGATATCATAAGCCCAGAGTAAATGGTAAGCAGGCACAGAAGTTAAAACAGAGAAAGTCAAAGGCAGAATGTAAAAATCCCACCACTGTTGGAAATATAATTTGCAGCAGCACAACAGTGTCATGAGTGCTGGAGTCCTGGTATTGAGGGTTTGGCTCTTTTTAAGATGAGGCTTGATGATAAAAGACAGCAAGCAAGTGAAATATCAGAACAGACATATTTATATATTCACATCTGTTGATTTAAACAGTATTAGACATGCATCACTGGCTGCAACCTTTGGGCTCATCTGAGTATCTCAGAGGCTGTAGACTACTGGAGATTTCTCATTCAGCCCAGCTGAGATGCTCACAATATGGGTGCCGGCATGAAGGACTAAAGTGGGACAGATGGATTAACCTAAACTTATCTTTGACGGACATGTCTGCTAATAGTTGCTGTGCAATTCATTTAATGGTTGGAATACACCAGAGATCTGCAACCTGGTGCTCCAGAGCCACAAGTGACTCTTTGGGCTTTCCACAATTGCTCTAAATTTGACTCAAAGTAATGAAGAACCAACTAATATATATTTTTTAATGAAATGAAACATACTTCATTTATCCCAGAATAATAGCATAACATTTGTAGGTTTCAGCAGTTTTTTTTTTCATGGAATAACTGAGTTGAATTACCACAGCTTGATGACACTAAAAGTACCGTCATATATATATTTTTAAATCTAATCCTCTTGCTTATTGGGCTTTTTTCCTTATAATTTCCCACAACTTCATTTTTATTTATTTTTTAATCTTTTTTTTAGACTGTTAAAAGAAAATCTGAAGAAAATGTATCTCTCCTCTTTTTTGCTAATTTTTTCTGACCCTTAAAGAAGAAATAAAACCGTGATTCCTTTGAAATGACAGCAAATTTACAATAGTAGGCCAAAGTATTTATCAAAAATGATAAGTTCCTTTTTTAAAAATTTTATAAAGGCCATGGAACATTTGTGGCTGTGCGATGTTTATTTCACTGGGTTGAGATGGGGTTTGCTTTCAGTTTTGTTTGTTTGTGTTGTCCTTGCTTGCTGTCGTCACACTGTTTTCAAAGGTGGAATAACGCCCCTTAAAGTAATCCTGCTAAAGTGAACCTCCACAGATCCTTCAGCGAAAAGTTAGTTCACTAAAGAATAATTCATAGCAGCAATATGATGTTTTTCAGCTTACAGATAATAGCTTTGTTTGTTTGGCTTTTTGAAGAGAAAAATAAAAGGAAAACAACGAGGAGGCTTTTAAAGCCAAAAGAAAGAAGACCTAGTTTTGCCTAACCTCCAAAGTACTGAACCGTAGCTGGCGGGTATCCTCAACCTGCCTGCTACAGCAGCTGAGGAACAACAGGGAATTGAAAAACAGTGTCAGGATGAATTTCTCTCTTAAACCAGCCTAACAGAGCCTCCTACAGACTTATGACCTGTTTGGATTACAAACTACACCTGAAACCTTTCGTTCCAAAAACACACATTTGTTGTTTGAGAACCAAACAGTAAGAAGAAAAAAAAACACAACTTCAACAACTGAAAGATGAAGTCGTTCCTTTTAAATGAACATCCTGAATGGGTTTTTGGCTCTTTGTTGATCATGATTTATTAAAAAAAAAAAAAAAAAAAAAATCATTTTATGAAATTGTGTTGACCAGGTTCTGCAGATCCTCATTTCCTTATAACCAATTTGCATTGTTATCAAAGATCGCATTGTGTGCACAGGAAATACACATGTGGTAATTCCCTGAGTCTTTAAAGACCAGACTGAATCAAGCATTACATGGACCTGGAGCACAAACCAGACAATAGAAGCCAGACAGTCATCATCTCAGCTTGTACAGATGGAGGAAACCTCAGCCTGGAGGCAGCATTGATCCAAGACGATACAAGAGGACATGATTAATGAAAGACTCCAATGAGACAGAGAAAACGTCTGTATCCTGGAGTCTGTAAGGACATTTGATGACGTCTAGGAAACATACTATATTCAGGGATAGTTTGGTGACTTCATTTGCCACAATTCAGTCTAAAAACCTCAAACCCGCTCCTTTATTTTAGTCTTCTTCAAACAATAAAAAGAGAAAGCAGTGTTGTTGACAATGTAAAAATGAATCAATAATTTATGTGATGAAGATGTAAGTTTTAGAATATTGACGATATGGGTGAAATCATTAAAAGAGCATAAAAGTGGCCGTAAATACTGTGTAATAAAGATGCTCTTCTTTTGTTTGGTAAAACTGAGATGAATGAATGACTCAGAGAAAGTCAGAATGTGAGATGTAAATTTATTTACTGGTGAGCTTCTGAAGGGTTTATCCGATACCTTTCAGTTTTTTACCATTTTTTTCCTGGTCTATTCCTCTTTGTTTCTTACTGGCTCTTAAATTTGCGGCCAACTACACCCAGAAAATCTCCTTTTTGCCCCTAAGAGTTGACCCCCCCACAGACAACACAAGGAGACAGGAAAGGTTGGCCTAATGACCATTGATCTACTGACTTACTCACTGATGCCTCCCCCATCTCAGTACCAGCCCTCTGGGGAGCACTACAAAGCTCAGTAGCAAACATCAGCCTCACCAGAAGCACACATTAAAGGTACAGTGTGTAAGAATTCCTGACATCTAGTGGTAAAGATGAGCATTTGAAAGAAACAATGTTTTCTTTTAAATGACTTCATATTCCTAGCACTGTTGTGAATGTACAGTGCGGGGGTTCTTGGGTTCTTACTTCACACACATTGTTTTGTCCATTTAGGGACACCGTAGTAAAAAAATGGCAGCACCAAAATGGCAGCCACCATGTATGTGCACCCCCAGCAAGTAGATATAAATGACTCATTCTAAGAAAGTAAACATATAACAGCTCTTCTAGTGAAGTGATTACACATCAATAGAAACACAGTTTTGAGTAATATATTTAATTTTTCTGCCGTTGACCTTCAATTTTTTACATACTGTACCTTTAAAGGTTGAATATGGAATACGGACAGAACAGCGACATCACGTGTGTCTTGGTTGTAGTTGCAATGGCAGAAAAACAACTCCAGCCGCTGGGATGCCAGGCTCGCTGCCGATACGCAAGTGACCAACAGTCTGCAGCATGTCCAACAAGTAACGCAGAGGAGTTTATAACCGACAGCTAACGTTAGCCATGTTAGCAAACAAGCTAGCTTACCGATCCAGGAGGAAAGTCGCCTTTTCTGTGTTTTGACTCCGTGGAAAACGTTTATGTGGGTCCATTTAGTGAAGTCTTCACCTAAATTTACTCCAGGTTTTGCTCTTCTCAGGTCACTCCTCCTCAGAAACAGATAACAATATTTCCAGGGCTCTGAAGCAGCTGCTTCACTCGTCATCTCCACGGTTTTTCCCTGCACAGGCCTGACTATGACCGAAATATTGTTTCCACACAGAGATCGTATTTGGCAACCTGCAATGGCGGCGTGTATTGGCTTATAGACGTAAATAAAATGCCATTATCGAACCCGTCAAAATTTATTTTATAATTATTTTTAGGCTAAATATAATTTTTCTGGGAAATGTTGTACTTTCATTCTGTACACCCCCAAACGACCTGTGGAGGTATTATTTTTTTTTTAAATATAGCTTTTAATAAATATGTTCCATATTCAACCTTTAAGTCATCAGTTTGATGTATGTATGTATGTATGTATGTATGTATGTATGTATGTATGTATGTATGTATGTATGTATGTATGTATGTATGTATGTATGTATGTATGTATCTATCTATCTATCTATCTATCTATCTATCTACAGCGAATAACACTTAAAAAATTGCACAAAAACAAACTCATAACATAACAGCAAGGGTTGAAAGATTAAATTAGCTTTGAAACTAGCGAAGTGCAGAGATTACTGTAATACAAACAACTGATGTTTCTTTAGCTTTTCTGGAGTAAGTCATTTATGATCTCACGGTGAGGAATCTCATGAACAACTTTATAGTTGACGTACTGAGGGCAGGTGATCTATCCTGTGCCACAGTGGAGGGAAGGCAGCTTTAGATCAATTTGAGCTCAGCTTCCTTGAGGCATTGCTTTAAAACCATATCGCTAACTTGACCTCAAATTCTTGTTATAGTGAACCTCAAAGATTCTCACCCATGCTGCAGTGCATGCACTGTTAGCAGCCCAGGGCAAGAATTCATGTACCAACCATGACATGTTATTGGTTGACACTCAACCATGATGAAAATAGTATAAGGCTGAGATTTTATCTGTGTTACAATTTTTTGTTATTATTTAATGATATTTTCAGTAGTTGTTTTGTAATTATCCTGATATTGGAGGATAATTCCAATGGGGGACTCCCTGGTGGTGTGGGGGTCACATAATTCTTGGGCTGGCTCTGGATACCTTTATACTGCATAAATCTTGAAGATTAAAGAAAGTGATGACATCAGTCTTGCCAGCCCAAAAAAAGTACCGATCCACCCTGACCTTTTCCTTACCATAACCAAGTAGTATTGGTACCAAAAACTAAACAAACCGAATGTGGCATGTACACAGTGAGGGCCCAGGCAGGATCCAATACCCCAGACACCCCAGACATGCATGCTTACCAGTCAGCCAAAAGCCCTGTGGCCAAGTAGCCAGGGCACATGATCAATCTGAGACATAGTGTCGGCCACAGAAGGGGATAGGATTGATTGGGATTCTTCCTCCCCTTTCCTTTTTTTTTTTTTCCTTCTTTCCTCCCCCTCTCTTTTTTTTTTTTTTTTTTTTTTTTTTTTTTTTTTTTTTTTTTTTTTTTTTTTTTTTTTTTTTTTTTTTTTTTTTTTTCTTTCTCTCTTTAAAAAAAAATCCTTCTTTGAAGGCTCCCCCCCCCTTTCCTTTATCTATCCCCTCCCCCCTTTCTTCTCTTCTTCTTTTTTTTTTTTTTCTGCCTATATTTTATTTTTCCCCCTTCTGGTTGGAGTTGTCTTTCTATTTTTATTCCTCTCTCTCTCATCTGTTCTTCCCTCCATGCTGATGTAATTCCTTCACCTCCCCCCAGAAATATTCCCCCTTTTACCCCCAAACCTATGTTGTTACAGGACGCCACACTGTCACACAGAGCAAACAAAAATAAGGCACACAAACAACATGAAAACAGCAGTAAGTCCCATACAGGACACAAAGCAAAGTCCTGGTTCACAGTTTTGAGTTTGAGCTGTGCCACAGCCAAACTATCAGTCCATTTATAGATATTCTATCATACATCTTTATTTACAGGGGTATCATAGCAGATGATAGCACAAGTGAGGTCATGGGTCGTTAATACATAGGTGCTGTCATTTAAAAAAAAAAAAAAACATTAACAAGAACAAGTGACACAAGCAGCAGCACTAACATCAGCTCAACTTTACACAGCTTGACAGATAATCAAGGCTACCCCTCACGGCTGGTCAGGAACTTTATCAATATGCATCCCATTGGATCTCACTAGATCCAGCGAGTCCAGAACTGAGTACCAAATTTGAATAAACTCTTTCATATTGTTATGCAAGAAATAATTCAGTCTTTCAAGAGTAAGAAATCTTAGTATTTCTTCATGCCAGCATGAGTAGCAGTCCATTATTAATTATTTATAGCTCTTATCAGGAGAAAACAGTAGGAACAGTGAGGCGAATATAAACCATAACCCAGGATTCTTGGTCACTGAGAATACTGTTGCAGCAGCTTTGTAAAAACAAACTTCCTTCATCATTGTCTTTTATTAATACTTAACAAAATAATGTTTTGTACTGTTTGTATATGCAAAATAAAAGTGTAGGAAATATAATTGGGAAACTCTGTGTCTTGTGTTGGTTTTTATTCATTATTACTGAATCGTCTGATATGAGCTTATGATTCATTTGGGAGCTAGCTGGCTCATTTCAAAGAGTTTAAGTCTTTGTTCTGGGCATTTAAGAAAAGCAAGTGGAATGTAATAAATTGAGCATTTTCCATGCACAATATCATATGCAAAAAAAAAAAAAAAAAATCAAAACATGTTACAGGCAGAGCACCCGACCCCCTTAATGCAGTGCAAAGACGCATCTGCATGAATCAGAGAATGACTTTAAACCACTGCCAATTAATTCCTGTAATGCGTTTGTCATCTAAACATCAGCAAAATAGTCAGTATACCACAATGTATGACGACAGAAACCCTACGTCATGTCCGAAAGAGGCGCCCGTTTCAAAGGATATATCTATTTTTGTAAAGAATTAGGATTTACTCACATACTTTGCCCGAGGCTGGAAGCTTGTTACGTAAATGTGTGTCTTTTGGTTCCTGCGAGTGTGCGTCTGTGTGGGTGTCTATTTGTGAATGATCTGCCACTGTGTGCTTCCCACCTCTTGCTATTTGGGCTCCGGGCCTCAGTCTCACCCGTCCTGTCCTCCCACAGCTTCCGACAAGCCTTCCTCCCTCTCAGACACCAGGAGCGGCCTGTTAGAGCATCATCTGCCACTGAGTCATAAAATATTCTACTTACCTGGGTAAACAGGGAAATTCAACTTATGTAAGGGACTTTTATGTTTATTGATTAAACAAAAAAAGCACTTTGACAGAAAATCAAGTGTAAATACTTAGATTCTCTTTGCTTTGCACATTTCCAGTAGATTTGAGTTAATCATCCTTGTTTCAATGCCCTTAGATGCCCTCAGTTATCTTCATCTTGGATTACTGTCACCACCTGTCCATCTCTCACCTGCATCACCTAATTAGCCACTCCAGTATATATGCTCTTGGTTTAATACTAGATCCTTGTTGTTATATCTATTTACACTATGTTGCCAAAAGTATTCGCTCACCTGCTTTGACTCACATACAGTATGTGATTAAAGGATAAGTTTCTTTTTTTTTCTACCTGGACCTTATTCCTAGGAGTATATATGTGCATTTACTCACCGGTAAAGTTTCTGCTTCACTTGCAGTCCTTCGGAAGATATTACGCTGAGTCGGCCTTCGGTGTTCCTCCAGTAAAATGGGAGCTACGGTGCAGCCACTATATAAGACATTATCTGCAGCAAAACTCCTTGATTTTTGCCAATACTTTAAGTAGAATGAACAAACGAACGAGTACTATTGTCCTGTGAGTTCCGATTTAGCTTTCTGTTAGTTATCAGGATGTACTTTACACTTTTCGGGGCCGCACGTTCATGATGAGCGCTTCCGTAGTACAGCTGGGAAGAGCAGCTCGCTACCCAGACAACAAAAACACAATTTGCGAAACTCTGAACTCACAGGACAATAGTACTCGTTCGTTCGTTCATTCTACTTAAAGCATTGATGAAATGAAGGAGTTTTGCTGCAGATAACGTCTTATATAGTGGCTGCCCAGTCTCCGCTATGATACAGGACGATTACTGAAGGGCGACTCAGCGTAATATCTTCCGATGGACTCAAAGTGATGCAGAAACTTTACCGGTGAGTAAATGCATGTATAAACTCCTAGAATTAAGGTCCAGGTTGAAAAAAAAGAAACTTATCCTTTAAGTGACATCCCATTCCTAATCCAAAGGGTTCAGTATGATGTTGGTCCACCCTTTGCAGCTAGAACAGCTTCAACTCTTCTGGGAAGACTGTCCGCAAGGTTTAGGAGTGTTTATGGGAATTTTTGACCATTCTTCCAGAAGCGCATTTGTGAGGTCACACACTGATATTGGACAAGAAGGCCTGGCTCTCAGTCTCCGCTCTAATTTATCCCAAAGGTGTTCTATCGGGTTGAGGTCAGGACTCTGTGCAGGCAAGTCCAGTTCCTCCACACCAGATTCTGCATCCAGGTCTTTATGGACCTGCTTTGTGCGCTGGTGCACAGTCATGTTGGAAGAGGAAGGGGCCAGCTCCAAACTGTTCCCACAAAGTTGGGAGCATGAAATCGTTCAAAATGTCTTGAGATGCTGAAACATTCAGAGTTCCTTTCACTGGAACTAATGGGCCAAGCCCAGCTCCTGAAAAACAACCCCACACCATAATCCCTCATCCACCAAACTTTACACTTGGTACAATGCAGTCAGACAAGTACCGTTGTTCTGGCAGCTGCCAAACCCAGACTCCTCCCTCAGACTGCCAGATGGAGAAGCGCGATTTATCACTCCAGAGAACGCCTCCACTGCTCTAGTCCAGTGGCAGCATAATCACCAGTTTGTTTGGTTTTCCTGCCAAACATGATGCAAGTTGCCTGATCCAGTGTCCATGTTTCCATTTAGATGAAAATAAGTATGCTGGTGAACAACAGCAAAAGAGTTCAACAGGTTTTTAAACAACTATAAAGACACTTCAACTGTATTACCACCATAAAGAAGAATACAAGCATGCTGGGTAAGACAGATACATCCATACAAGCACTGACTTCTGTGTTCTGTCCCCATTATGGTCCATCAATTACTTCTAATAGAAGAAAATCAGAAGTCTGTGCAGGGTCCGGCAGATATCTATCACAAATTAAATTTCACTACAGAGAAACAGGCAGAAAAACAGACTAAGACATAAGCAAAGGCAAAACAGATCAGACTCTTACAATCTAATCTTGAAGGAGACAGATTTTGTTATCTCTGTAATGCATTAACACATGAGCAGTCATTGCTGCACTGCAGATGTCTCACTTTTAGCAGCAAATGAGAAGCCATTTGTTTCGCTGTTTTAATGTCACACATGTTAAACACCTCCAGCATCACCTCAGAGCTGCATTAACGAGTATGTGCGAATGCTAATGACCTCCTCAGAGCTCAAAGTGCTAATGTATTTAATGTAGTGAATTTTTCTTGGTTAAAGGGTTTGTTTTTCGACGCGATGAATCATCCCCACCGAATTATCAATAAGCCAAACAGAAAGAAAAGAATGGTTAATGATTACTGCTTCTTCTAAAATAGACAATTATTGTTTGGGTACATTATATGTAACTGACTATTCTGTGCTCTCTTCCCACATTAAAGAATGCACAGGTTAAACAAAAGTATTAATATTACAACTGAGGGTTAAGATATGAAGGAAAAGCAGCAACATGCCACATTTTGCTCTTTTTATTTGCAGGAAGTACTCAGTTGAAAAATAGCTGTGGTATTTTCTGCACTAGTACCGAACACAAAAACAGAAATTTGTGTGACTCATTTAATTGTCCCTGAAGCCATGGACAATGTCACAGATCCGTCCACTAACCAGCCAGCATACTGACACTGCTGTCATCACGAACTTGATAGCATCGTCATTATCACATGCATAGAAATTCTCTGACTGGCTTTAATTTTCTATGCAGGTGCTCAGTCATATCAGTGTAATATGTGTAGTTTGTAGACATTCTGAAAAAGGTTAGTGCTTCCTTTTTTTATGTTTTGAATAAAGTTATTGGGATTTTGCTATGAGACATAGACTTGACTTGTGCATTTAAGCATCTGTACCTTATTCTAAGATACCAATTTCGGATGCAAAAAAAAAATTAATGTCATAACTGTGACTAGTGATTTAAAGTTAAGTGACAATTTCGCAAAATACTGATTATCACAGAACATAAAAGTTTTATTCATTGCAAGATCTTTCCTTCATCTAGAGGGCTTTCTGCAGGATGGAGACACTTTCTTTGGTGGGAATAAAACATATACTGAACACAACACAAGAGATATCAACCTAATAATGCATATACATACAGTGAGGTTTGATTTTGTATGATTTCCCCCAGCTTCAGTTTTCATTACAGACAGACACAGTACCCTGTCTTGGGTGGGATCAGCTGTTCAGCGCAGGTGTAAAGCTGAGGCAGCTGCCATGACAGATGAGTGTCACTTATGAATTCAGCTGATACTTTTTATCTTAACTGACTTATGAGCTCGGAGTAGAGAGTGATTATTGTTCTGAATGAGTTTGTGACCGGCTTTAAGTTCAGAGTTACATCATAACGGCTGGAGCTTCAGAGCTCTGCTCCATCAGAGGAGAAAGAGGAACTGATCTATGAATCCAAACTCCCTCAGCAAACATGTTCATTTAAACATTGTTAGTCATTCTCACAGAATGTTATTCATGCATGCAAATATTCATACAGGAACTAGTGCTATAAATTTTCTGCTAGACTTTTAATTGGCTTTATGGAACAAGTGTGTTTGTGTGTGTACAACTGTAGAGTTACTTACGCCCACAGGTGAGGTGATGATTCTCGCTACAATAAACCCTTTGGCCTGTTTCAATATCAGGGGAAAATCTTGGCCTAAAACACTGGAACCTCAGTGAAGGTAAAACAAGCGTAAGGGCCTTTCTTTTGGTCCTACAATGTACAACAGAAAACAAATGAGCTGCACCGTACAGTACAGCATGTAAAAGAAATAAGCTTGCATACTGTAGGAATCCTGAGATCCATAACTTCTATGTTCTCTGTGTAGTCACGTGAGATAAGCCCTTTAATGGGATCAGATTATTACTGTAAAAACAAAGTGAGTCCTTAAGGATTCATGGGCTCCCACTCAGTTGTTTTAATGGTCTGGATCCACAATATGCTGCTCATCATCATCCTAAACTATCCATCTGTTTGGTCCTGCTTACAGTCAGGTGTATCAGATCCAAGCTATTTGCCTGGATCTGCAAATAGCTTTCTATCTGATTTCCTATTTAACCAGAAATATTGTTAACAATTCATGCATCAAATATCAATTCCCATATTCTGTAATGGTGTTTCTGTCTATTCTATTAAAATACATTGAACACTGGAGGGATGTTTTTAATGCACCATACAGACACAGTACAAAGCTTCATAGAGAAAGCTCATCTTGAACAAGACCGTCCTCTTCTAACCCTGTTTATCATGATGAACAAGCCAGTTTTTTTTAGCTGCACCAGAGCTTTTTGTCCTAAATCAAGTCATTGAAAGTTGAATAATAGGTTACCCTGAGTGAGTGAAGTACAGTCTTCAGTTTGGAAAGAATCTGGGTCTTCTTCCACACGTGCAAATCCAATTAGAGAGACCATAGGAGTTTACTTTCCCCTGCTGTTGCCTGACACATTTACAGAGCTTCATAGAGGCATGCCGGCTGCATGCCATTAACCACGACTGTTCCTGAACAAATGTACGCAATTTTAATTCCTCATGGACGTGCCCTTGCTTTGAAAAATATAATAGAATATGCAAGCAAATGTAATTTGCTTCCATTAAACAAATGAAGCTCACAGAATATTTTCTGCTTCGTGATATGCAGTTTGCATAGTATTGTCTTTTCCATTGCCACACATTTTGGAAAAATATTCTTTGTTGCACACGCTCTGCCTGTTTATCTTGCATACATAAAAAAAGAGCCTTTAAAGCTAACAATGAAAATGAATCAAGCTTTCTAGGGACAAAGTAACACCCCTCGGCAGATATAAACTGTCAACAAAGATTAAGACTCTTGATGAAACAAGGCATTGTGATGTAAGCTGAGCTCAGCAGAACCACCGGTGCTTCCCCACCCAGTGACCCACTGTCCGACTGATCCAGTTTCAACAGCATTTCCTCCTCTGATGTCACTCAATGCATCACCCCTCCCTTTTTCCTTTCTCTTACATACCACACTGCTACATGACCACTGGGCAGACTATAAAGCAGAGGACTGCATTAAGATGCTGGGAGAGTCACTCACTGGAGACTCACTGGAAATGGCGCATGTGTGTGAGTGGCTGGGAGATGAAAAAAAAAAAAAACCACAGGCCAAGCATATTTTTTTGCAGGCCAAAATATTAAACTATTTTACACATATATATCTTTAGGCACGTTATTTCTATAATGTGGTATAATTTGGATGTAAACAGAAAAAGGAATTTACAGCAACATTGAAACAACAGTAACAAGAAAAAATAGCTGTATTTAATAAATTAATCATTTAGAATTTTTTCATTCAAACCTCCTAATCAGCTCCTCGCCAGGGCTGCCTTAACCTACTGGTGGGCCCCTGGGCTGAGAAGTTTTGTAGGCCCTGTCCGGTCCTCCAAATTTACTTAATTTTTTTCTTTATTTCTTTTATTTATTTATCCCCCAAGTGTACTTTTATTTACCAAATACACTGATACCAGTGTTCTAGCAATATACTAACAAGTATACTTCTTGGGACTAAATTGGCACACTTCAAGTATTTAAAAGTACACTTTCAAGTATACTGAAAGTAATCTTCTTGTTATACTGTTAGTTTACTCCTACAAAACTTCAAGCTTACTTTTACTTTTAAAATTTACACTTTTAAGTATACTAGAGTGCACTTTTAATAGACTAAAAGTAATATAATATGAACAGGGGTTTTCAAAGTGTGAGTGAGCTAGCGCCTAAATCTTACAAGATAGGATTTAAAAACATGATAGAATGTACATCTTGCAGTATGTCACAAAGAAACCACGTGTGAAAATGTACTATGAATGTACTGCTATTAAAGCATATCGTTCAAGTTTAAATATAAGTACAGGCTAAATATACTTAAACTTCTAGTATATTTATTAGTAAAGGCAAAGTAAACTTTAAGTATATTTCCGATAAGTACATAAACAGTAAACTGAAAGTATACTATCTTATTTAAAGTTTAAAAAGTATACTTCAAGCATACTTGCATATACTACTTTTTGGTAAGGGTTTTCAAAATGGCGCCAGTGAGGTGTTTGTTTCTAACACCTGATTCTAAAATGCTAAATGTAAGGCTGAAAACTATCACAAACTAGGAGGATAAATGATTTTTGGTGAATTCAGTTCACCCCAGCACCTTCATACCCTAAGTCATCTTCTCTTGTAGAGATGATGTCAAATTCGGATTTGACTTTGTTGTTAATGTATTAATGAGAAACAATAATTTATAAATTCCACAAATTAATCTGTGCATTAATCTGTTATTTTGACTGCCCTATTAAAAAGTATTGGTGTCAATATCGGTATCAAAGATTCTAGCCATTTATTTTAACTGGTATTGATACCAAATCTTGCAGTGTCGTACTCCCCTTGCAGGTTGATGGTGGTGCCAACACAAGTCTGAAGTTACAAGAGCATTGAAACTGTTACTGTTGTCAAACCCCAGATGAGGGAATGATATGGTTGAAGACATGGCAGGAAATTTGGGTTTTTGACCTTCCTCTGCAAGAAAATGATGATTAATTGTGATTATTTTAAAAGACCTTACTTGCAATCTTGTTGCTGACAGACTCCACATTTCCCTGCATTTGAGCAGTTTATTTATCAGAGTCCTGCAAATGGCAACAAGCATTGCTTATCATGGTGCCTATCTTAGGAGTGTAATTAATGAAAACCATTAATCATCCAAGTTTTGACACATCTAAACATGCCACGTGGGCTGAATCCAACACTGTCCCTCAGGCGACATACAAGAAAATAAATGACGACTAAGCGCTTTCAGAGGCCCGTGGGCTGAAACTGAGGGAGGATGGAGACGCATTAATCAGTGGAAAGAAGGTTCAGTAGTTTGATGCTTTGACACCTCTGGAGGCTGCTGAGCTGAAGAAGGCATTCACTTCTACTAACTTAACAAATGAGAGGAGGCATCATGCTGGAGAGTCAGCGTGGTTTGGGGAGGCAGAGTGATTTATAGATTTCATAAGAGCAGCGGGAGTTGCCATTTCTGTTTCCAAGGCAATTACTGTAGTTTGGATTTTACTCTGGGAAAAAAAAAAAACTCATAAAAGTGCAATGGAAGGAAGATTGGTAGAAAGCAATGAAAGATTTCTCTTTACATGCAGCTCTCATTTCATTCACGACCTATTACGTGCACGCCAGAGATGATCATTCACCGACTTCAAGTTTTACGAAGTTAAACTTTTAAGATAATTCAAGAGCCTTTGCTGATTAAAAACCTTAAAGGCTTGGATTTTTAGGACAAAGACTTTTTCTACTGTAAGTGGAAGGTGCATCTGAGGTTTGCTTTTAACTGTCATCCAAATATTTCCAGAAATTTGAACTTGAAGTGACATAATCAAAAAAGCATTACAGTAACTAGCAGCTCACTGCATTTACAAGAAAACCTGCTACACTATTGTCATATAAACACTCAGTTGTTGTCATCATGTTTCATATTGCTTGTAATGAGTTCTGCTGGTGGTGAATCCCACACAAGAGACCCACACTGTGAAAATGAGTAAGATATATGAGAGGACATGGAGCAAGATATAAATTCTCACAGGTAATTAGAGCTGCTCCAGTGGCTCCAGATGTTGATTAGGGTGGTGGAACAGCTGGTGTTCAGCTGTAATTGCCAGGTTAGTACTTTCCTGCTCTTGGGTGTGTCTAGTTGCATTTGTCCGTCTCGTGGGAAATGTCTGCGCCGCTCTGATTCGGCTGACGCAGCGTCTTTATAAAGAGGATACAAGAGGAAACAGTTGAAATCTTAAATAAGTGGAGCAGGTGGGTTTGAATTCAGAGAGAGGAGCTACACTGTGTTCTTTAATGTGTACAGACCAAATCAAATGTGAGCTGGTTCTCTGATTAGAACAGCTTTAAATAGATGGGGAAGAATTAATTAAATGTGGAGCTGCATTATGATAAAGTTATGTACCAGAGGGCAGAAAATACGTTGAAAGACACAAAAATCTGTCAAATGATTGATTCCCTTTGAAAATACTTCAGCTAACCTGAGATAGTGGCTATAAGACACTAAATGGAGATGATGAGGAATGAATTCAGTGCACACAATCAGGTAATAACACCGTAAAGTCTGTAAACGTTCATTTGAAAAACACATAATCAAAACTAAAGCACAATCAAAACTCAAGACTTTGTTGTTTTAATTTGTTCTGATCAAGCTGTTAAACAGCTTTTCTTTATATTAGGGGTGCCAGTGGCTCAGCTGTTTGACACAGATTGTCTAATAACGGGGAGGTTAAGGGTTCAAATCCCACTTTGTCTTTGTTGTTGTATCCTTTGGCAAGATATTTCAGTGTCAGTATTGCTAAATGTGTACAACTATTTGGAGGTATTGTTGGCATGGACTGGCATCACATTTCCCAGAGCAGCTGCGACTTGCCACCAAGTCTGAATGAGGGGCAGTCGTGTAAAAGACTTTGGGTGCTTTTAAAACACTGGAGAGCTAATCCATTGTTATTTTGTCACAGGATATTTTGGATGGCTTAGAAATCTTGATTTATAACACAACAGATAATGCTTCTGTGATTTTCTCATTCCACCACATCTCACAGGGGCCCGGAGTTTGCCAAGAACCCCTCCTACCTGGTCTACGGAGACTCGTCAGACCAGGCGATCTTCTACTGTCTGTGAGACTGTGTGAATTATAGCCTCAGTTTCTTGTTTTTAGTTGACAGGAGTGGCACCAAGTGTGGTTTTCTGCTGCTGTAACGCATCTGCTTCAAGGTAGGATGTGTTCATTCAGAGATAAGAGTATCCTGCATACCTGACACCAGCATCCATACCATGTTCAAAGTCACTTAAACCCCCTTCCTTCCTCATTCTGACGCTAACTTCAGCGAGTTGTCTTCCCCATACCTTCTTGACTAGATGGACTGAGTTATCATGTGAATGGCTGATTAGCTACTTGTGTTCACAAACAATTGAACAAATGTGCCCAATAAAGTTCCCAATGGCTGCTGAGTGAATATTTGAAGAATCATTGCCCTGATATACGTGATTAACTATTATAAGTAGTGAACCAGCAACGGATCCACCTGACAACCAGCTAACTTTCATTCCTCATCAACCAAAGTTTACAGAACAACTTTAGCAGCTTTTTCAGAGTATTATTAGTATTATTATTCCAGCTTTAGAATTGCTAAGTTTCAATTTTACATTTATTAATTCATTTTTCTGTACGTGCATCAGAAATTGTTAACCATCATTTATCTACAGCACTGTGTGCTGTGCTTCTGATGCACTGGTCTCCATGCCTGCAGGTTGGTAACTGCAGAATGATTGCCAACTTAACATTTCATATCCTTATCATCATTATTATTATTACTATTATTATTACAAATCTTATTTCTAATTTATTATCTGTTGTAAATTAAAACATTGTTTTTCTTATTATCAAAAAGTAAGAAAAATGGTTTGTTTCAGAAATAAAAACTTAGTTTGAAAAGGGAGGATGATTTTCAGGATAATTAAGAGAGACTTGAGGTTTTTTTTTTTTTTTATTTATATAAAGGGTTCTTTTTGGACATGCAAATAGGCGAATACCAAGATACACTATGGGCAAAATGTGGTTCTGTGCAGTTACTGTTTTCTAGCTTCACTGTGCTGTTCTGCTGCCTCACTCCCACGCTCTGCCACTTCACTCATCACCCTTGAAACCTTGAAATTACTGAATTCCATCAGCTGTCACATGGACAGTCTGTGAAAGCTGAAAAGCAGGACAGGAGCACATAAAATGCAGCTCTGATCGCTGTTGCATCCATGCAACGATACAGCTGCTGGCGTAATGTATGATAAAAAAATTAAAAAGCCATGATTTAAAGAAAAAAAAAGTGAATACATGTGTCCTTTCTATTGCATTCTAAATGTCTAAATTGACACATTTTTTACTCAAAATGGGCCAAAAAGTCACAAAAAAAAGATTGACAAACTTATATCAAACAAAACATGAAACTACTGGTGGTAAGTTTGTTTAATTAAAAGAGAGAGAGAAATGTTTAGTGGGGTCACTGTCTCCCATACAAACCAGCAAAGAGACAGCATCTACTGTAGGTCCATGTAAGGTTCCTTCTAGATATAGGAGGCAACATCCACCATTTCTCCACAGTTTATGGTGTTATTACCCAACACTGCTGCAGAGTAGAGTTATGAGTGTAAATCTGGCCAGAAGTTAGGAAACAGCCTGCTACAAATGATGGTATAGATTAAACTTCTTATAGCAATTATAAGTGAATCAAATCTATAATTAATGTTGATGTGATAGTGTGGGGTCCTGTCACAATGTCTCTGATTGATCATGTGCCCTGGCTGCTTGGCCACTGGAATATCCCTTTGGCTGACTGGTAAGCATGCATGACTCTCATCTGGGAGTCTAGGAACTGAATCCTGCCTGGGCCTTCCTTGTGTACCTTACAACATTCAGAAAAGAGTCCTGCTGCCCTGAGTTTATGTTGAAGGACCCTCGCAGGATCCATTTGTGGCTGCTGCTCAGTGATGTCATACAGGTGGGACGGTAAAGTTTGGATGGAAAACAGCATTATCAGCAGTATTTGTGTATGTGACTTTTTTTTCTTTTTCTGCATCTATTATGTGACTTTTAGACTGAGTTGCTTTTTAACCTCACAATTGTGCAGGCAATAGGCTCTGTCTCTATTGATCACATTGTTGATGCCTGCATGCAAAAGGAGGCACATTTGAAAAATCAGACATCAAAGATGGCATGAAACACTCTGAAACAAAGCATCCAAGCTATCAAATTACCCCCCCCCCCCCCCCACACACACACACACACACACACACACACAAAAAAAACCTCTTCTAAATCAATCAATCAATCAATCAATCAATCAATCAATCAATCAATCAATCAATCAATCAATCAATCGGTCTGTCAATTTTATTTTGATATTTTGTTGTTTTGCTTATTGTATTTTTTCCTTTATACATACATATATATATATATATATTTATATATATATATGTATAAATTGCTGTTTCAAGATTGTATAAACTTCACGCCAAGAGAAAAAAAAAAGAACAGAAAAATGGTTCAAGGACACAAATTCTTTCAATCTGCACAGTGGCAGACAAGTTACCATGGAAACAAGCAGCCCCTGGCCAGCAATCAACAGTTTAATTAACAACAAATTAAACAAAAAATTAGAAGAATGTTTTCCAGTATGTTTTTACAATCACATCCGTGGATGATACTGAGAAAGTCTTCTGTCCAACAGCGATAGCAGCTTCAGAGAGAAGGTGCATTTACCAGCGTCCCTGTTTCCGGTTTCCAGCAGCAAACTGAACGCAGCAATGTTTGAATGAACGCCTAACAACATTATAACTCCCCAGTCTGCCACTTATTTTCCTCCTTGCCACATAAAGTTAAAGGAGAGGAGCAGATGACTGCCGAGCAGGAAGGAGATTCATTTTGTGCTGTAAGTGGAGCAGAGCTGATGGCTGGAGAAAGGGGCCGATGGAAGGGGCACAAAAGGATGTCATCTGGAGGGTATTTTTAGAGTGTGAGGTGCACTGATAACTGGCTGCCGGTGCAATCTTCCTGCAGGTTTCCAGCAATAATAACTGCTCTCGTTCTGCATATTCACTAGAGTGAAATCCTATCATGCAACGTAACGAGACTTTCACACACAAAGGCACACATTCAGAATTATGAAAAGACCGAGCACAAAGATGAATTCAAGCTATGGAGAAAAAAAAAAGAGAGATTATATGAACACATTGTTGCTTGGGAGCAAATTTTTGAGCTTGAAATGTTATTTACCCTCATTACTATTTTCTGCAGAAAAATCATTTAGATTTTCTGTCAGCTTTTAGGTTTCAGTTAAATGCAGAATTTATTATGTAAGTGGATTAAGTGGTTAGAATATTTTCCTTTCAGTGATGAAAAGTTGGATGTAGTCATCTGGTGTCATTGGACATGAAGCTGATGCAGGAATACATTAAAGTGCAATACCATAAATGACCACCAGGTGGCTTGAAAACACCTTGGTCCAACATGCTCCCATTTTAAAAGCATCACATTTTCTCATCAAATACAACGGAACCCATTCATTTTTCCTACATTTTACAGTGTCATCAGCTAAATTCACTTCTTAATCAACAGCACAAAAATAGATACATTAAAAAAAATGGCTGACTTTTTTTTTTTTTTTTACTTTTGAGCTTGAAAGAGAGGAGCAAAGGTCTGAAATATTCTGTATTATTTAGCTGTCATTGTTCACTTTGAAGACTGCTTAAACATACCCTCTGATGTGTTGTTGGTGTGACAAGTATGATAGAGGGCTCAGGCAGGGTTTTAACCCCCCCCCCGTAAAAGCCACGCATGCTGACCATTTAGCATGCATTTAGTATACCTTTTTGCGCGATGATGGCGCCACTGTGTCTGGCTGACCCCCGAAGAGGGTTATCTGTTTTCATTTTTATTAAAAAATGAAAACAGATAACCCTCTATCGTTGGTTAATAACCAACAATAACTCAAGTGATCTCCAACTTCTACAGTACGTCTTCTGTCGACAGTTCAAAGAACAACACTGCCATCTAGTGGAGATAAATATAATTTCCAAATGTTCTGAAGATGTCAGATTTTATTGGTATATAAAAGATTAAAGTACAGATGGAACATTAATAACTAATTTCTTTATTGATTGAACAACTAAATTGGCACAAAGAAAAGAAAAACACAAAAGAGTTTTGACCTCAGATCTGAGATGCAGCAAATTCAGCATGATATTAAGTTGTGTGAAAATACTGTAAAGACAGGGAGTCTGGATAATTGTGGTCTGGATGCATGACAGAAGAACACAAAACTGAATGGTACATAAAATGTCATGCTTTCAAAGATGAGCTCAGTAGGCTTGGTAAACTATTCAGGTTTGAAGAGTCTAAGTCGGTGGTGAGGAACCTTGACTCTTGGTTTTCCATGTGTCCCTGCTGACACCCCTGATTTAAATGAATGAGTCACTTTGCAAAACCTCAAAGGCTGTTGGATCCATTTGATTTTAATCAGATGTGTTGGAGTAGGGACACAGAAAACCTGAAGGATAAGGTTTTCCTAACACCAGTCTAAGTCTTACAGAAAAATGAAATGGCCCTTATTTGCCTTTTGACTGAAGAAAAAAATGTTTTACAAATGTGAATCTACATACTCAGTTCAGATTTAAAACGTCAGAAAAAAATCAGAACCTACTGTATTCTGTGGTCTGGTCTGGGTGCCACGAGGAAAAAAAGTCCCTTTTAAATTTTCACAAACAAAACAAAGGTTTCACAAATGTGAAATATGTGATAATTAATCTATATCATCTGTAGAATAATTCATGCACGATTTGAACATTATAAATAGCATGTGTCTTGTTTCTTTTGTTTGTTTCATCCTGTGAAGTGGCTACAACATGCAACAAGGATGACGCGATTAATGATGATTATTATTATTATCATTAGTAGTTGTAGTCGTAGGATTACTATTATTTCAAGCGTATTTTACAGTGATTTTTCTTTTTTTCCCCAAATAAGACAATCTTTATTTATATTGTGTCAAGAAATAGAACAACATGTCCAAAGAACAGTTAAATTCAAAATATCTGATATGGATATAGACAATAAATAATGTTTTTCCCCCCACTTTTATATACATACAGTCATCCCCAAAATTATTCATACCCTTCCACTGAAGAAAAAGCTAATTTCACATATTCAAATACCAATAAACTAAAAAACTAATAATAAATAAAAAAATTACAAAAATATAATTTAGAGAATTAAAATATTGCTTTTGAATTTTAATAGAAAATAATATATATAAAAAAAAATAAACCAACAAAACTGTCCCAGACCAAATAGAGCACCCTACTCATGAACAGTGGACCACAATACCTGTCAGGTGTAACAATCTTATTGAGCATTACAGAAGACACCTGACTGCAGTGATTGCCTCAAAGTGTCACTCAACAATATAGCTTTGGAGCCCCATTGTGATTGTTTACTTGTTTTATTTTTGTGTGTTTGTTCTTAATATTTCTTTCAAGCCAGAGTTTAAAATCAATGTGATGACTTTCACAGAATTTTTATTTCTTATTACTTTGTCAATTTCAACTTATTTCACTGATTATTTTTTTTCCATCTTTAATTTTAGGGTATGAATAATTTTGAGGACGACTTTATGTACATAGTATACATTCAACAAACGACAAACTCATTTGTTTCAGTTGACAATTATTTGCTTTTTTTGTTTTTGTTTTTTTTTTTGCCAGTGGTTGCATACATTGGCAAATTATATACAAAATAATGGCAACAAATAACCGAACTTGAGGCACCGATAACAAATAATGTAGAAAAAGAGTACATGCTGGCTGGCTGACGTCACAGCGTTGACGTGAAGGCGCATAACGGAAGTGAATGGATGCTTGACAGCCTGGACATGGCGTGTTTGCTAGCCAGCAGTAGCACAATAATGTTCTCTCCACCACCGCAAGCAAAACGCCGCATATGGATTTGCTTTCTATTTCTTTGGTTTTACTTAGCATCATCACCAGCATCTGGCAAGCCGGAGAGTCTCAAAGAAGTGACCGACGGAAACTGGGAGAAAATCCTGGCAGGAGAATGGATGATTGAATTGTCAGTGTGCTGCTAACCGCTAATCGCTGTTTGGCTAGTTTGTTAGTCTTGTTTTGAACCCGGGGAAACGGGACGTGTGGTCAGCTATCATTCCCACTTTTCAGTCTAGTCTTTCCTGTTATAATGCCCTCTTTCATCTATTATTAAGAAGGAATATGTTCTATGAAAATGTGTAACATTGTAAACAGCTTTCATCTTTAGCTAACCAGATTATAAGAGTTGTGTGCTAGCCAGTTTGCTAACTCATAAGCTTTCGAAGAATAAAAGCAACTTCAGATATTTAAGCTTGCACGTGGGATATTTTGCTGTTAATGTGCGCAATAAATATATATACGTAATTTATTATTTCCCTCAGCTATGCCCCATGGTGTCCAGCATGCCAGCAGCTCCAGCCAGTGTGGAAGGAGTTTGCGGACTGGGGGGAGGACATGGGGGTCAACATAGCCAAAGTCGACGTGACAGAACAACCAGGTTGGGTCTTGATTACCTCTTCAAACTTCTCTAATATGTTCATTCCGAATTAATCAAAACCTTAGAGGCACATTTGAAATACAGTACAAACAAAATTAAACAATTATAATGTGAGTTTTGAGGCGTTTTATACTCATTTATGCTGAAACTGTGCCCATACAGTATGTTGGGTGTTTTCTCTATTCGTTGGGTCCAGTTTTAGCACTGTGAATATAAAAGAATTAGATTTAGATTAACTGACAACTTAATATTCACGAGGATCCATTGACTTTAGTTACAGTATAACATTGGAGCATTTAGCATGTCTAAGCATTAAGCTAGACAGTAAAAAGTGTGCCTAGTAATTTGAAAGTAGTGGGTTTTTTTGGGCCTTCCTGTGAAAACTTTTCTGAGGCAGCAAATACCAGTGTATCTTTCCATTTAAATTCTGTATTCAGTGTGAATACTCAGTGCTTTGTCCTTGAATCTGTACAAAAGTATCTGTACTGTAATAAAATTGTGGAAGATATGATCCCTTTGTTCAAGCTGTTCTCACACTATGTCCTTTAAAAGTGGGTTGAATGATATGGTTTTACTTAAACTTATGGGTAAATGATTGTCGGTATTTTCTCACCTTAAGTATTCTTTATATAGTTAACACAGTAATCCTAAACAGTTTAACAAAATTCAGTACTGTCAGTGCTAACTCAGATTGGGTCCTCTTTAGGACATTTTATGAGATTAAAATAAAACTTTTTGTAGCCAAGAAAGGATTTTTAGTGGTCATGCAGAATATAATGTAATGGAAGATGGTAACATGTAGTCTCTTGAAATAATTTAGCAATAAGTCAAAGAGTTCCTTCCTGCTCTCTGACAGAAACTGTCTCCTTCCTCTGTAAGGTCTGAGCGGGCGATTCATCATAACATCACTTCCTACTATTTATCAGTAAGTTCTTATATATGTTGTGGTTTTTGTTGCTTCCGTTTTGGTGTATTCTTGCTCCCGTTTATGGTCTTGACAGAAGACTGCTGTTAATATGACTAAGAATTGCATGTACTGTTGCATACATTTTATTAAAGCTCTTTAAAGTCACTCTGAACTTGAATTGGTTATTAAATAGAATAATTTTAAAGATGGATCTTTATTTTTTAGATGCAGTGTAGGTTTTATTTTGTATTCAAGAAGGTTTTCATTTCAATCCAGCTGAGTGGGGACATCAATTTTTGCATATAAGAAGTTGTTAAACATCTTTATTTGATAAAAATTAGATTTAAGGAAAAAAAAAGTGCGTAAATCTTTATTTACAGTCAGTTCATTTAACATCTCTGTTGTTCTTAGGCAGTGAGATTTGCCTGAAGCGTAACAACTACATGTGCATGTTTTGTGTTTCAGCTGTAAAGATGGCGTCTTCCGGAAGTACCAGGGAGCTCGTACTAAAGATGACTTCCTCAGCTTCGTAGATGAACAGAAATGGAAATTAGTAGAGCCCGTCTCCTCTTGGTTTGGACCGTCTTCATTTTTGTAAGTTTGAAAGATTAAATTCTTTCTCTGTTTTCAGTTTGAGCATAAATATAAATGTTAATGGCTCGTCCCACTCGCGTCTTTACTATTGCACTTCTTTGACTTTAAATGGAAGAAAATGAAACCAGTTTTTCCAACATTCTTGGCATTTCTTTTTGTTTGAAATGAGACATGCCCCACTCTCTGTCTGCATCTCTTTTTTTTATTTAAAGGCTTTTTTGTACTAATGTTGTGGTATGACATGTTGTCACCGCCCCTTCTTTTGGCAGAATGAATTCGATGTCTGCTTTGTTCAAGCTCTCCATGTTTATCCGGGTAAGTTGCAGCTGGAAGCACTCAAAGCCATCACAAACAGTTAATTATGCACCTGTTGGAATGGTTTCACTGTAACAGGATGACACATTTTAGGATATTATAATGGTAATTCATTATAGTGCTCTGCAAATTGAAAACTCTTGTAGAAATAGCTATGACTTTGAGGCATTGAAACAGTAGCAACGTTTACATGTAGACCTTTTCTCCTTTTGGATTAAAATTAATCTGAAATAAGATCTCAAGGCAACTGTTTCCATGGGAACTTATTTATTCTGATCTGGTGTGTACATGCGCCAACATCTAAGCAGAATAGATTTATCTGACATGCACAGAATGATGTTACATCACCTGGTTTATCAAAGCAAGGGTCTAAAAACTGATTGTCATGGTTGCTGTTTCTGCAGCAGCTTGATAGTCATGCGCCCCTACTGCATTCAACGAAGAGAAAAAGATGTTGAGACAGAGTTTGAATTAGAAATAAACTTTCTGTCGTTGTCCATTGGCAGCTGACTAACATATAATTAATTTAATGTCAAAAGGGGCCATCTGTAATTTTGATTGGATGAATTTTTAAACTTTTTTTTTCATAAGTGACAAATTGAATTTGTGTTGTACTATAATCATCATTGGAGAGCCACTGGAAAGTGCCTTGTGAGCTACCAGTAGCTCATGAGTGACTCGGTGGAGACCCATGGTTTACATGATACCACAACCAGTTTGGGAAAAGGATATTCTACTCCTGTGAAACAGAATGAAAATTCTTTCAATTCAGCACTTTCATTCGGAAAGAGGTGTTTGCATGGATCATTTTCATACTGATAGGAAAGCAATCTGTATGTTTGGCTCCATGTAAATGTGGCTACTGCTAATAGCAGAATGTTGAGTATCATTTAGTTTCCTTTTAAACCAAAGAAACAAATACAGTACATGAGCAGCGAAGTAATATTTTAACTGCTTGGTTGATACATGTAAATACATTGTGTATATTAGTTTGGGTTTGATTGTGTTGGAATAATCATTTAATATGAAGACAAGCAGTGTGTGAGAATGATGTTGTGGTTTCCAGCGTTGTCATAACTACATGACGGAGCAGCTGGGGATTCCTAATTGGGGTTCATATGTCATCTTTGGCCTGGCCACCCTCTTCTCAGGCCTCGCATTGGGTCTGGTGAGTCATATTGTTGCATTTTTTTAAATAGATCTCGAGAGTAATGCTTCAAACCCTCAACAAAATGTCTTGTGTTTTTAGCTGCTGGTGTTCATCGCAGATTTCGTCTTCCCCTCGCGCCGATTTTCTTCTGATTACTATCAGAGTGAGTTCGTGTGATCTGTTGTTTCATGAGGCGTACACATCAGTCTGTTTTACTCGCGGCTGTTTCATAAACAAAATGTTTGAAATGTTATTTTCCAGAAAAACAAGCAATGGAGCAGGCGAGGTTAATCCAGCAGCAAGATGAAGACCATGAGGCCGACGGTGAGGAAGATGATGACGAGGAGGATTATGAAGAGGACGGGGACAAGGATGAGGTGTGGAGAAAGCGGAGAGAATCTCCTGAGGGTCGCCCAGAACCTAAAGGACAGGGTTACTCTGACGAAGCTCTGAGGAAGAGGGTGGTGGGCAACCGTGAGGAAGAGGAGGACACTTAAAGAGGAAGCACAGAGCTCCTCATGGCTCTCTGAAAGAGCACCGTGGAGTCAGCAGAGTTGGAGGAGCCGTGGTCCTGAGCAGTGTTAGAGGAAGGAAGCCCAAACCTCCCAACCCCTCCGCTTCCTCCTGATGAACCCCTCCTTTTTTATTTTTACTTCTTTTTCCTCCCTTGTTTTTACCAGGAGCACCTTAGACTCTCACCACCGCTCTCTCCACCTGAGCTGCAGGCTCCACCTGGAACAACAAAAACTTTCCTCACCTGTTTTCACTTGTTGAAACGAACTGCCTGTCGGAGGTTTTAGGTATGAAGTGAAGTACAGCTGAATTTTGCCACGCTGTTTATGCTATGCATCGTTTTTGAAAAGAAAAAGTCTCCAGACATCTTTGATTCATAACAGGCTCGTGGTATAAGTTAGAATTTTGCTTTTTTTGTGTGTATTTATGGGTCTTTTCATTTTGCTCACAAATCCTGAACCCAACCTACAAAAATCTCACACACCATTCCACTTTAGCAAGTAAAAGATGGAGTAAAAAGAGACATGTTCTAATTATAATTCAATCCTTCTATCAACCACAATTTTTTTTTTTGATTGGTTGGGGGGAAAAAAAAAGTTGAAATTGAATGCTAAATGTGTGTTCACACTTTAGTTTGAATACAACAAACTGTGGTGTGAGTGCTTTGTGATGCTGTGAACACCGTTCCTTACATTTTAGTCTTCTAAACATCAGAGTTGCTGTTTCATTTCCTCAAATACTCCTGTCCATGGTCTACCATAAAGCCGTGAGCATAAACCAACAAACAGCATTGTTTTGAATGTTAACTTCCATCGAGAAACTGCACGTCACAGCTTTCCAGTCCGGGTGTCATCCATACACAGTTTTATGTTGGATATTAAAGTACCAGTAAGCAGTGAAGTTGGACCAGTAGACCGTGATCGAGCATTATTGGGAAATCTGTAGTTGATTTTACCTCGATGCAGCCTTGATTTAGAATTTTTAGAGCAATAATATTTGTCATGCATGTTGGATTAATGTAAAATCAGCCACGCACAGTGAAAACTATTAGCGAGTTCGGTCAGTCCATAATGAAAATGAATTTATTGCTGAAAAATATCTAGATTTTTGTAAAACCTTTGATTTCTAACCAACAGGCCAGTATGCGAAGGGTGTATCCTCGTGCAGATTTGTGAGGGGCAGGAACCCCACCGATACTCGGCTCAGCAGTCACACCAAAGTTTAAGCTGCAGTACCGGTGTTGCTTTTTTTCGTTCAAATACAAATGCTACATCATGCTAAGAGGATGCTGTTCAAACAACTGTATTCACTCCAGAATGAAAGCTTGTTGAATGTCTTTTCTGTAGATATCGTATGTTTCTCGTATTTTATCATCAATCTGAAATGAACAATGTTTTTTTTTTTATTATTATTATTATAAACGGATGTTTACTTGGAGAACTCAGATGAGCTCTTGAGGATAAGTCAACAGCGCACTGTATGCATGCTGTAAAGGGGTTACAGGGGGGAACAAAGCGGTGTAGATGTGTGCTTGAAACCAGAGGGAAAACTGAGCAGACTGTACCAGCTATTACCATTTTTCTTTTCTGTTATCTAATATATATCTGCATGAGTGCCATTTTCCTTTTCTTTTTCTTTTTTGACACTGACTACAGGTGTACGAAGACTGGCACTTCAGGAACATGATCCATTTCATTTTCAGTGCATAAGGACCTCTGTGTGTATGAGCAGTGTTTTAACACTCATTTCACGCTATTTTTAAGAGGCTTGTCATGAATTCATTAATTTGTGTGTGTGTGTGTACTGATTTTTATCTCTCCAAAACAAATTAATCGATGAAATGACGGTTAAAGCAGGTTGCAATTTTATTTTTCAGACCGTTATTTATGGCTTGTAGCATTCGACTTTACTCTGAACGGGCAAAGCTCTTCATCATTTCTTTGAATAAAGGTTTAACTCGTAAAACTCACCGTTGGCTTTTGTATAGCTTCATGATGCTGATGTAAACCAGTCGCTTGATAATACAAATGACTACATGGCTGCAGCTTAACACATTTAGTCATGCATGTTCCAAGACAACATGACAAAATGTTTCTATCCTGTTTCAACTATTTAAGCTGGTGTTTTAATAGTGTGGGGGACAATTCCTTGTCCACTGAGCATGGCCGAAACACCACAGCTTACCTGAGACAGTGGTACCTATTGTTGTTCACCATGTCCATCCCTTTATGACCACTGTGTACCATCTTCCAGCGGGATAATGCACCATGTCACAAAGCTCTAATCGTCTTCAACTGGTTTCTTGAACATAATGAGTTAAATGTTCTCCAACGGCCTCCACAGTCACCGGATCTCAGTCCAGCAGAGCAGCTTTGGGACGTGGTGGAACGCGAGATTCTCATCATGGATGTGCAGCTGACATCTGCAGCAACTGTGGCGCTATCATGTCAATATGAAGCAACATCTCATGTTTCCAACAGCTTGCTGAAGTTATGCCACTGATAAGGCAGTTCAGAAGGAAAAAGGGGTCCAATATGGTGCTAGCATGGTGTACCTAATAAAATGGCCAGTGCCCTATGAATGTGACAAAACTAAAAACCTGGTCACAAGTAAAAATGCTACCTTTGAACATCTTTAGAAAACACAAGTACTGAGTTTCTTAACATTAAAGCATATTACTCAACATAAAATTGTCAAAATTATTCATACCCTCCAATTAAAGAAAAGGCTAAATTCACAATATTAATTCAAATAACAGGAAACTACAGTAAATAAACTAATAATAAATAAAAATTTACAAAATTATAATTTAGTGTAGCAAAATATTGCTTTTGAATTGAGATTAAAAATAATAATAGTAAAAAAACAAGCAAGCAAAACTCTCCTATACACATTATTCCACCTTTCCCATGAACAGTGGACCAAAATACCTGTTAATATGGGAGGACGTCTTTCTGAATATTAGAGAAAACACCTGATTGCCTCAAAGTGTTGCTCAAAATTTTAACTTATGAGCCCCATCATGCTTGTTTACTTGTTTTATTTTTTGTGTGTTTGTTTTCTGTTGAACCACAATCCAAAATCAATGTCATGATTTTCATACAATTTTTTTTATTTATCACTTTTTTTTCAATTTCAACTTATTTCACTGGCAGCTGATTTTTGTTCCTTCTTTGATTAGAGGGTACGAATAATTTTGAGGGTGATTGTATATATTAAAATACATTAATATTCATTAATACATTTTTTATTTACAAAGGTAAGTTCCATTGAGACATGCAAGGGAGACTTGTTTAACCTAATGTACATGTATTTAGATGGAAGGAAGGATTGGAGGAGAGAGGGGGACAGTGTTCATATAGGAGTGTGATGGCCTCGGGCGGTATTCTGCTTGCTCTGGCTGGGGAGTGACCTGTAGCTCGAGAGCAGCAAGTGAAACAGGCGGTGTGCGCCAAAACGGAAGCAGTCTATGATGATATTGAGTCTAGTGCAGGCTAAAGTGCAAAGCACTAACAGCTATGCCACATTTTGATGTATCAGTACATAAAAAACATCCTTTGTGGAGCAGGTCTCATGTATCCAGGGTGCTCTGGTTTAACCAAGCCTAATGGAGATCTAGTATAACTTTGCAAAAATGGTAAAAGACTCAATAAATCAGCTCAGATTTTTTGTCTCTGAATGTATGAACATCCATGTAAAACAGGTGGAATTGGCATGAGATGATAAATCACATGGTCACATTTCTGTGTTTTTTATTTCTGCTTCGGCTGGAAAGTGAATGCGGCTGCAGCCGAAGCAGGAAGGAAGACTGCTGTAATAATTTAAAAAAAGATGCAGATAGCTGTCTTTTTTTTCCCCTGCCTGTGTTGTCTTGGACTTTAAAGCTCAAGCCCCTAACTGAGGTCTGTACAGAATGAAATGCAGCTCTGCTGTTTTCTCTTTCTGTGTGGATTATTTGGGATATTCACTCCTGGAAAGATTGGCAAACATACTGAATATTTACCACTTATGGGTAATCTTTTTCACAGTAGAATAAACCACTCCAAATAGTTTGGAAATTACTGGTGGAAATGAAATTTAAAAAAAAAGATCGAATGTTTGCCAGCAGATGTCAGTCTTGCACTCATTTTTGTTTGTGTTCAAACATCAGACCTAAAGAGCGACTAATAATAATACACCATATATGGTGATACTACACCTTCAGTGGTGTGTGTTTTGGCAAATGTGTTGCCACAGTTCACTTTTCCTCTCATTTTTACTCTTGGGGCGTCCCATTTCCTCTGCCAAGCCTCCTCCGCCCTCTTGAGCAGTGTTACTCCCCCCCCAGTGTAAAATGGGAGCCCATCTCTGGAGCTGATCTCTAATCAGCGCTCTAATTGCAGCTTGAGTAGCGTTTTTGTGCATGCTCCGTTTGGCAGGGGTTAATCGGTTGGAGGAGGGGAGAAAGGAGGAAGGTGTTTGATGGGATTCCCCCACCGCGCTGTGCCAGCCTGCTGTGGGCCTTTTCACTGTAATAGCACAGCAAAGTTGAGGCGTGCATGTGAAAAACTCAAGCAGATGCTTGATAATGTTTTGTTATGTTCTGTGACATAAAGTGAAGACAGATGGCTCCGCTGCGAGTTTCGTGGTTTCTGTTCTTGTTCATTTAGCTTGCTTCGGTCCATTTGGTTTTCTATCATCCTTGTTTTCACTTTTATAGCAAAGTTCCTCTGAAGTGTCATACTGGCACTAATGGAGGATGGAGATAGACTGGTGCATAATGACACAACTGAGTGAGAGAATTTTTCATTCGTAGAGTTTAATCTGCTGTGTAGACAAGATGGTGGGTGCAAAGTTCAGTTTTATAGAGCTGAGATGGAGGGGGAGTCTTTTTTAACCACAAAAGAGCCGGAAAAAAAAGTTCAAATGAGTCCATGTGAAGCAAGACTGTCAGGTCCATTTGAAGCCTATGATGCAAAGATGTTTTACAGCAATGAACAATCGCACCAAGTTCTCAACTTTAGACCAGCTCATGAAAAAGTTGTTGGGAGGAAGATACTTTTAGATTCTCTTCTTAAGAAAAAACAGCAAAACAACAAGTTTTTCTTGTTTGTCTTTTTTTTTTTTTATCTGGTTCTGCTTTTGTTTTGAATTACTCACCTCACCTCCTCGTCTTTCTGAAACTGTCTGCCTTCCTGTGAACCATACCTGAACTCTGTGGAAAGTCATGTGACATCAGAATAAGTAACGAAAGGAAGACCATAAATTACTGTTTGACTCCAGTAGAACTACAGAAATGAATAACATTTAAATGGTCACAACCTGTGAAATCCATCCATCCATCCATCCATACATACATACATACATTCATATCCACATGTGTAACCTATAGGATTTCATGTGGAACAAAAACTACTTGTGTGGGTTTTACAGGTGAATTTGCATGAGTTTCACATGTATTTTTGTGGGTTACACATGACAATTTACATAGGTTTCACATGTAGTTGTGTGAATTTCACATGAGAATTTACACAGGTTCCACATGTACTTGTTTGGGTTCCACATGAGAATTTACACAGGTTCCACATGTACTTGTTTGGGTTCCACATCAGAATTTACATAGGTTTCACATGTGCTTGTGTAGGTTTTACAATTTATGTAGGTTTCACAGGTATTTGTGTGAGTTACACATAATTTACATAGCTTTCATGTGTACTTGTGTGGATTTCACATAAGAATTTATTTTCACATGTACCTGTGTGAGTTTCACATGTACTTGTGTGGGTTTCATATGAGAATTTACACTGGTTTCACTTTATGTGTACCTGTATGGGTTTCACATGAGAATTTATATATAGTAAGTTTCACAAGTACTTGTGTGGGTTTCACATGACAATTTATATGAGTTTCACATGTACTTGTGTTGGTCTCACATGTACTTGTATGGGTTTCACATGAGAAACCCATAGACAAGTACACATGAAACAGATTTCACGTGTACTTGTGTGGATTTTACATGAGAATTTATATACAGTGTGTACTTGTGTGGGTTTTATATGAGTTTCATATGTACTTGTGTTGGTTTCACATGTACTTATACGGGTTTCACATGAGAATTTACATACGTTTCACATGAACTTGTGTAGGTTTCACATGAGAATTTACTTAAGTTTCATGTGAACTTGTGTTGGTTTCACATGAGAGTTTATATGAGTTTGACATGTTCTTTTGTGGGTTTCACTTGAGAAATTACATGGGTTTCACATGTGTGTTTCACCTGTGATTATGAGCAATCAACCATGGAAAAAACTTTCATGTTTTTTCCATGAAAATGTTCCAAACCTACTTGTCTCACATGTACAAAATACTGTATGTGTTCCACATTTGCAGGACCATTTATGGTCAAATGTCAAAGTTGTTTTTCTCTGTTATTTTCAAATAAGTGAAGTGTTAGCTGCTGCAATCTTTTGACTCAGTTACAATAGTAACACATTACTTTCAGATTGCAGTTGCTTTGCAGTGATTTTGCATGTAAAAGTAGGTATTTACATGAATTTTTACATAAGTCAATTTGCATACAAGCATGATTATGCATTACCCAGAGACAGCACTTGAGTAAATGTATTTATTTTCTTTCCCACTGTATGTATGAAAGCGAAACAACCTGAAATTGTGTCACAGAGACTGTTTTTTGTCTGTCATCACTGATGACGTTCATGCATAAACCCGAGTCACTTTTTCCACCTCAGTGGTGATCACAGTCAAACAGAAACTTACAAGGTCTGGTTTCCCTCACTGCTTTACTTCATTTTCTCAGTACAAATCAAATTTCAGTTTGGCAGCATCATATTCTGTCATCTCTTTTAATCATAATGAGGAGTTTAATCCCACCAATTAATGAAAAATTTTAAATTGAATGACAAAGTGCCCTTCCTCCTTAAACTCTTGAATGTTCTATCATATGAGAACGCGGCACTTCCTCAGCATGCGGGATGAGGTAAAAGCATTTTTTGGTTGAGTTTGTTTATGAATTGAAATCTCCGGGCCAGAGGCCAGGAGAGGTTTTTGCTCAAACCACAAAAATCCGTGAGAAAAACAGGACAGCGTTATATGATCCAGTCTCGCTCTCTGGGCGAGTGGACGCCAGCGAGGTGCGAGTGTGAGCATTCAACAAGGCAGCACTTGTTCTCTGAACTGCTGTGTCCCTTCAGTGTCCTCTGTGTGGTTAGAACATTGAAACCCTGAGGGAAGGTGAAGAGATTTTGATTCCTCTGTTTGGGTTTGTAATTATGAATTATTCATCAGTCTGATATTCTGATATCAGTAGTCAGGACTCTGACACGATGCCGGCTGGGATTTTGTTCTCTCTGTCAGTCAGATTTCTTATAAAGACAAAAAATTACAATATTCTGCAAATTAGGTTATTGTACTCTATAAAGTATATGTTAAGGTTGTATACTTTAATAAAATAAAGAAATAGTGGGGATGCACAAAATTGGAATTTTGGCCGATATTTTAAAACTCATGTGGCTGATAACCGATATCGATACTGATATTACAGCTGAAAAATAAATTATGTTATATTCATTCCTTGTGCAAAAATAGAAAAATACCTCAACTTGTGTTAAGTATAACAAGTCAAACTGATACAGTAGTTGTTTTAAAAAAAACTAATAGGATATGCGCATTATATCCCAGAACCACCTGGATTTTCTGCTTCCTGAGGGAAAAACAAAACAACACAACCAATACCCCAAAACAAGGGATATTTGGTAAGGGTGGGAAAAAATATTGATACACTGAAATATCGTGATATTTTCATATGCTGATATCATATCAATATTCAAAAATGCGGTATTGATCTATTTTACTAAAAAATTTTGTCGTTCTGTTACAAAATCTCATGGATTTTCATGAAATATTGCAAGATTTAATCGTTCTGTTATTAAAACTCGCAAAATTTCTTAGGTAAAATAGATCAATATTGTATTTTCAAATATCAATATGAAATCTGCAAATGAAAATATTGATATATTTTAGTGAATTGATATTTTTTCCCAGCCCTAATATCTGGTTATTTACTCAAATGACCATGTATAAACTGTTCACACAAACATCCCAAAATACATTGTCTTTAGAAGTTTAAAGTCTGCAAGAAATGTTTTTTTTTTTTTTTAGAGGAAGTTTTTTTTTTTGACACTTCAGAAACAACTGCCTGATTGGTTGAATATCGGTTAAATATCGGTGGGGTGGCCGACTCAGTTTTAAGGTCGATATACTGATAGGGGGCTGATTATATTGTGTATCTGTAAGAAATAGATAAAAAATCTTATATGATTAGGCTCAGGCATTGTTTTTATGCTGCTTTGCTGAACCAAAGAGAAGAGCCAAAGTCATCAGTTGAATCAAAATTGTAACTTTTGCAAAGACTTTGGTTTGTGTCAAAAACCCCAAACAAAGTGAAAGGAATTAAACTGTAATGGGACATGTTACAGTCGAGCTTCTCTGGAGGAAACAAAAGCATCTCTTGCTTAGAAGAATCCTGCAATGCCAACAGGAATATCATCTGGTAAAATAAATCATAGCAGTGTTACCTTGTCAATTCAGAAAAACAGACCTTACTTAATTCTTTTTTTGTCATAAAAACTCATTAATTCATAAATAAGATTTTTATTTAGTTTTTGTAAAAAAACAAAAACAAAACAAAACTTTTTACTTCAGAAAAACTGAGCGTATTTATTTATTTTTTGTAAAAATGATCTTGTTTATTCAGAAAAACAGCTTTTGATTGAATGCAATATGCTTCTGTAATAACGCAACTTAGTCTCACAGCAAAACATCAAAAAATTTGTGATTTTGGACATGAAAATTATTCCAAACACACAGTGTGGAGGGGTTGGAGGGGTTGATGGACGGAATAACAAACATGATACTCAAGCCAAACACATAATACGCTACTTGGAAATGCACACCATATCAAAGCTTGCGTTAGAATAGACTTATTATATCCTGTTTCTGAATTAATTCTGTATTTCTGGCTATTGACTTCTACCCACGTGGACATATTAACCCAAAACAGAATTTGTGATTAATGAGCTTTACATAAAACATTAAGAGCACACACACACACACACACACACACACAAAATACAATATAAAAATACTATTTACAATTCATATATCACTGTAGACATACGCACATCACCAGGTGCAACATACTGCTGTGGACATGAAAAATCAAAGAAAAGGCCTGCTTGCTTACTCCCGGCTGCATTTATTCCAACGTTTCGATCACATCAGATCTTCTTCCGGTCAAACTTTTTTCTGGGTATGCCCCTTCAATATATACAGAATATATATATATATATATATAAAAAAATATATATATATATACATACCATCTGCCCCCTAATTGGTCGGCTCATCCAAAGGGACACAGTAGGAGTTGGCACACACATAAACACTATAACATCAATGTTTATACTGAACCATTATAACCTTGAGAGAATATTTCATACAAGCTGTCTATAAATGAAAAACATCTAAAAAGGATAAGGTAAGAAAGTCAAAAAGTAAATCTCATATTAAAGAAAGAGCTTAATATCATAATCTTGGTTAAGTCCATTAGGTGCCAAAGTCTTTAATGCAAAGATGTGGAAGCTTTCCTTTTGTAACAGCCTGTTGATGCCCCCTCCTCACCTTGGCAGTTTTACAAGTTTGTTTCTGATATATTTTAGAGAGGAGACAGGGTGCTGCGCTTGGTCAAAATGAGCAGAAACTGGGTTTCTTTGGTCTCCATTACTGATGCTGCATCTATGTGCCTAACTATGTCCTCCCCCCCCTTCCCTCTTCTTCCCCCTCTTCTTCTTTTCTTTTTCCCCCCTTTCTTTCTCCTTTCCTCTCCCCCCCCTCCCTCCCCTTCCCCCCCCCCCCCCCCCTTTTCCTCCCCCCCCCCCCTCCTGTGCCATTCCTTCTGTGTCCATTTGGATGAGCCGACCAATTAGGGTGCAGATGTTGTATATATGGGATGGGCATACCCAGAAAAGTTTGACCTGAGGAGGATCTGATGTGTTCGAAACGTTGTTGGAATAAATGCAGCTGGGAGTAAGTGTGCAGGCTTTTTCTTTGATTTTTCAACATACAATTAACAAATAAAATATCCAGGTAAAAGAAATCTGTTACAAAAAATATGGAAGTCATGATGGAAAAGGAAGGTACAGTGGAGTATGAAGGAGAGAGAGAAAGAAAGAAAGAAAGAAAGAAAGAAAGAAAGAAAGAAAGAAAGAAAGAAAGAAAGAAAGAAAGAAAGAAAGAAAGAAAGAAAGGTACAGAAGCAGAGTTAACCAGTGGCTAGTCCGGAGTCTGTCTGGCAGAACTGCTATAAAATGCTGTGGCAGGAAAGATTTCAGGTGGCGCTGGAAGAGTCTCCTGACAAAGGAGCTCCGTTATTAGGATGTTTTTATGTCATTTATAGATCTTGACTCTTTTCTTTTTAAAAAGAAATAATATAACAAACAGCCTGACAATGAAATAAGGCTGCAGTAAACTGGTACAGACTGTAAAAACATTTCTGATCACATAATTTTCTTTTTTTACTTAACAAATTGCAAATACATAAACATATTGTGTATTCATACAAACATGCACATCTACAGTACATTCATTGTACACATTCATCACAAAACCTGGCTATTTAGTGACTAAATGTTTCTCTACTATGATTACACTCAACCAAAATGATTTTCTCCTCCTACACCGCCCTCAGTCCGCCCATATTTACATCTATGAGCTGAGTGTGTCACTGCCTTTCAGACCAGATAATTGCATGGTGGCTTGAACAAAAATAAAGAAACACAAAGCTTTGCTGTTGTGTCGCCCTTTCAGTCTGCAGCAGGTATATTTTCAGAAAATGTGGTGACATATCCCTCCCCCTTTGTCTTCGCCATATATCCAAGGGCCTCTCTTTAACTGTGGGCAGGAAACTTAGATAGCAGCGCACGCTCCCAGTAGTATAAACACAGGAAAATGTTCTGACTGGTTTCTTGGTGTTATCCAGCCCAGAATAAGTAACAAAACAGAAGAAAGATCCCAGAAGGGTCAAGCAGAGGAAAATATATTGTGGTTTTTGTAAAGAAATAGTAAATGTTCACACCTTGATTCATCCGAGAAGCAGACTCCACATGAAGTGTTTTTCTTTAAGTGCACATCTCTGGTCCCCAGTTTGCTTCTGAATGTGCGTTTTCCTGCTCCTGCAGCTGAAAAAGTAGCAAACACCAGGGATTTTTGGAGCTTTGTTCTTTAAAACATCTGCTGCCTTGGGGGGAAGAAATGGCACTATGAGAATGAGGCAGAGCAGAGAGAATATGTGTGTTTTAACCTCACTCTCCCTGATTAAGAGTTTATATACTTGCTTGTGTAGCACATCTGTTACTGGAAGATTTCACAAGGGGGCGGACAAGAGAACCCGACTGTTCAGACTGACCTTCAAGATCTACAAGATGGCAACAAGAATATAATGTTTCTTAAATTAACTCGACCCTGTTACTACAATAAAAAACAGAGCAAGTTCTAGTAATCCCACTTACTGTATAACAGTAATATACTGTACATGTACTAAATAAAGGTTCTCTGTCATCTTGCGCTCATCCTTCCCCTTCTGGCTATTCTCTCTTTGAGTACATTGTGATTCTGGCCTGGATTTTCCTCTTGAAGGACTCCTCTATGTTATTCTTTTATAAAAAAAAAAAAAGCATTACCATCAAAAGTCTCTTTATAACCTAATTTCAAACAGGAATATTAAGTTTTCCCTTATACACTGTGCCACAGATATCATCAATGTCCAAAACTGCATATATGCCAGTTTTCTTTCGTTTAGACCAGGAATGTCCTTGTCGGTCCTCGAGGGCTGCTGTGCTGCAGGTTTTCTTTACGGTCCTGCTCCAACACACCGGACAAAATTAAATGAATCAAATAGAAAATGAAGTTCTGCGCATTTACTCATTAATTTGAGTCAGGCGTGAGGGAGCAGGAAAGGAAAGAAAACCTGCAGGATTGTGGCCCTTGACGACTGAAACTGGACACCCCTGGTTTGGACCCATGATGCTTCTTATTTGCTGTTTGGCAAAATGTATACATTTACATTCAAGTGATTTCAGGCGAAGGTCTGCTATAAATTTGTGTTTAGAGGAGTTTTCACTGACAAAATTATCATGGTTGTTTTGAAATCAATGAAATTAAATGGAAAAAACCTTTATTAATGGGCAAAACTGTAATGTTGTGATAGATACATTTAATTTGATTTAATTTATGTATTTCATTCATTCATTTTCCGTACCATTTAGTCCAATTCAGGGTCGTGGGTGTTAATTTAATTTAATTCAATTTAATGTTTCGCTAAGTTATGGGGGAGTGGCAGCCTGGTTACAAAGATGGGCTTGGGTCTGGAGGACGTGGGTTGAAGTCCACCGTTGACCTCTGAGAAAGGCCTTCAACCCCTAACTGCTCCCTGCTAAATATGGCAACCCACTGCTCTTTAATAAATCTACGAGAGATGGGTAATATGGAGAGCCCAGTTTCCCAATTAGGATTAATAAAGTTAAAATGATTATTATCATTATTATTACAAACATAGTAATAAATATTATTAACAAACTCTAAAGTTTCTTCATGATGTGTAGGATAGTCAATTATTGATTTTGATTCAAACACAAAATAGATATTCCTTCATACTTAATACTTTAAGTTGCCTTGATATTTAATTAGTTCTTTTTTCATATCAAGCTTACTGTAAAGCTTACTGTTTTTAAAGAGCAACAGTAAATACAGCTCAGTTGTACAATAATGGAATAAAACGTATTATATTTCTTTATGTAGTTTTCTTTATGTAGACTCCTGGATAGAGGATTCCTCAGTGTCTGGTTTTCTAGGAAGAAACAAAGTTCTGCACTTGCAGATACTTGAGGAATGTTTCCTTGGAATCTCAGACATTTCTTCAAGAGGCATTAGGATACTTTCTTAAATGATGTGTTCTGCTTAGCTCAGTTTTTTTTGTCTTGCTTTGGTATCCTGTGTTCATCTTGCTGGGTTTGAATAAAATATTGCTACAAATTGATGTAAACTGCAATGATCATATGCTTTTTACTTCATGCCAGAAAGTTGTTTTTATCAAAAATGATGGGATGCACGGTGTCTTCTTTGGTGCTTCAGCTCAGCTGAATACACAGAGAAGCAATATCTGTAATACAAACACATACTTAGTATAAAGGTGTTGTGATATATACCTGGCATATCCTGCATGTGTTTGGAGACATATTTGTTTGGACCAGATATCATCATCTTTGATTTAAGAGCTTAAATCATTTACAGTAACACACCTTTTACGACAGCAATCTAAATCTGTCTCCATGTTAATTGTTCTCATCCAGCAAATACAGAAGTTTTTTTTAAGCCCCCTGGTTTTCTTCTTGAAGAGCTCTCACATAAAATGCAATAAACATTTGCAGTGTAAACAATTACAAGGTTGTATAATGTGGGTTTGAGGCTAAAAAAGCAAGCGTGTTCTTGACTTAAAGCATCTCGCCCACAAGTAGCATTCATTTAAGAGGAAATGCACCATCAACGCTCTAAACAAACACAGGATATGCAAGGTAGCTATTATAAACATGCAAACATACAATCAAAAGCATGCACATTCCCAGCACAAGACAAACAACATTACGTTAAATTGCTTTTGTTTAAAGCTGTGAATTTAGATGAAGCAATCTACTGTATGCTTACACTGCCGCATTCAGCCTCAATAAACTCGTAGTTAAACCTGCTTCTTTTATCATGTTTAAATAAAAACTCATTTATAATTATAGCATCAATGCTATAATTATAGATATGTTATAGATATATAAAATAGTGAAAATGATTGAATAGTCCAGGTGTTGATACAACACTTCTTGTGTCTTGTGGTATGTTCTGGCGTTAAGGGATCCATTGTCTGGTCAAGAGGAGGTTGTTGTTTGCTCAAATCCAAAAGTTTAAAAAGCAAGCTAAGGGAGTGGTGCAGCTGTTCCCATGGATATCATGGTTTGTTGTGGAGCAAGTCACCTGATCCGAGGCACACATCTGCTGTTAGACTGTCCGAAAGTGCCTAAACCAACACGTGAAGCACTCCCAGTGCAGTTCAAATATTATCAGAGGTCAACAGAATCAGTGAAATGTGTTAAGGTTTTGGAGTGGGTGTGTATGTGTTTAGACATCTACATTCCTTTTGTGATAAAAAAAAGAAAAGAAAAGAAAAGCCTTTTTTTTCCTTTTTGGATCTTAAATCTCTTAACAGATGCAGGGAAAATAAAAAAAGGGAAGGGCTGTTAGCTGTTTTCTTTCCCCTAAAATGTGACCAGTCATCACACAGCACATTTCTCTTAAATCCCAGTGGAGCAGTTTATACACATCTTTGGAGCCCACATAGTTTCCCTGATGTGCTGCGAGGTCCACTGGCTCAAGACGTAGTCAGAGCCTCTGCTGAGTCAAATCAAACTAAATTCTTTCTGATTTTATTGTTGCATCCAAAAATTCTACATTTGATAAGATTTGAATAATAGCATTGCAAGCAGTTATTTAAAGTTGTTCATTACTGGTTGTAATATATTACTCTCCCCCCCTCCCCCCCCTCCTTCTTAATCTACCTCTCATTCCCTACTCGATTCTGAGAATAGCATCCAGTCCGAATTCAATTTTCTTTTTCCCTTTGCCCACCCCCCAATTCCCTAGCTTTTTTTTCCTCTCTTCACCCCATCTATTACACCTCCCCTTTCCCCTCTTGACTACGGACCCTCCATCCGCTTCTTCCCCCCCATTTTCCGCTCAAGCTTCAGTCTCTCCTCTACTTAGTCCCCCCCTCCCCCCTCTTTTACTTCTTTTGTAACCCCTTTTCATATTTTTCCTTCCCGATTTTATTTTTGATGAAATATCAAAACCCTTTCTCCCAAGACACCCCCGTATTATCAAACTACATTTTTTTCTGCCCCTTCCTCCCCGCCTCCCAGCTTGTCTCGTCTCTCATTCCCCTTCTTTGCTATCACTCACCTCATCCGTCTCCTTCCTTTTTCCCCCCCCCCTCTTTCCCCGAGAGAGACAACCCTCTTTCTTTTTTTGTTGTTTTTTACCACTTTATTATCACTCATTAACCTCTGCTATTCCTTCCTCTTGATCTGTTTGACCCCCACCCACAACAATCTTTTTTTTTTTATTTTCCCCCCCCCCCCCCCCCAAATTTTCCCCCTTTTCTTATTATCTCTTCTGGAATAAATTTTTATGTTTTTTGTTTTTATCCTATTAAAATATTAAAAAAAAACGTTTCCTCATCTTTCCCTGAAAAGGAAATCCCCAACCCCGAACTCCCCATGCGCGATATCCCCCTTTGTGTTGCTTGGTTGCTTTATACTCAGGCTTCATGCATTTTATTTCTGATTTATTTTTTAATGATACTGCATGTGTCTGACTTTTTCACATACACATTTTTTCCCCATAAAAGCAGCATAGTTGAGAAGTGGTGGATCTCCAAATCTGAATCTTAAAGGGGTAGAAATCATACATTTTGCATTGTATGCATGAATACATGAATGTGTGAATAATATCTTAACTCCTTCTTGCTATTTTATTCTTTGCGGTTCTTACAGACTTCTGTCAGAGAGTCGGGCACTATGTTAGCAAGTTTGAAGCAGAAGCTGCTGGTCTGGCCCATAAAAGCTCATGTTTGAAGCTGATGATGAAAAGCAGCTCCCCTCAAAGAGCCAGATAAGAGCCGGGAGTAACAAGCCTGACATGTTAATGTCACAGTAAGGTCTCTGCTGCAGGTCGGGGTTAATAAGTTTTCCCTTTCAGTCAAAGTTTATGCTGAAGGCTTTAAAAAGCAGGTGTGCAGCTTCTGGATGGTGTTTAAAACAAACAGCAGAAATAAAATGCTATGCAGATACTGTATCTTGTTTGTTACTTAAGAAATGCCAATGTGGTTGATGTAGCAACAAAACCCTGAAGTCTAAAAACCTCAGTCTTCATCAATTAAATGAGAGTCATAAAAATCCCTTCCTTCAAAATGCAGTTAATAAAAAGCAGGTGATAACCAGGACATGAATATGCATAAAGCTAATTAGGTGCAGCAGGCTGGAACAAACTATTTTAATCCACAATGCACCAACAGCAAAAAAGTAATTTATAAAAGACTGTGCTTAATAGAGGGTGGCGATAAAAGCTGAAGGAGTGTATGTTTGCAGACAGAAGATGCAGTTCCAAATATAAACACATTTGCTGCAGCAGCTTCTATTAGTGACGCCCAGCAATTTGAGTTTGGGTCAAATAGTAAATGTCAGCTGTAAAATTACATTATCCAAGTTAATTTAGTAAAATGGCAGATTTTACTGAGCTGTAGTTCCACTGAAGCAGCAACCAGCTGACAGTTAACCAAGTTATTAGTAAATGTTTATCTTCTTGTTCTTTTGTTACAAATATGAATCCCACTAAGTTTTTATTCCAGGTCATTTGCATCAGATGCATTACAGAAAGTTTTTTTTTAAAGTCAAACCGTTGCCAGCAAGACAGTTGTATTTAACATCCATGCAAAGCACATTCACACAAAGCAAGAACATGATCAACACAGTCAAGCTTCATCCACTGAGACATGAAGCCGTGTTTATTACAGATACACACAAACTCAGCAAAACTCCCTTTTAAAAGATTTTACAATTTATATCAACATGTTTACATGGCACAGAAAAAAAGACCTTGCCTGGCCAGATCTTGAATTATAGTTTGCATGCAAATGTGTCAGTCTGACTGAAATTGCATTAAATCAAAGTTCTGAAAAGTGGACTTGCACACTCACATAAAGCAATTGGAAGTTGAATAAACCCAGCAAATGTTCACACAGACTCCGTTGGTTCATCCATGTGCCAGAGAAAGCTAAACGTGTCAGAAATTGTCTTTAAAAAGCAGCCTAAGACTGAGTATCCGCATGGTGATTTAAAGCATTTCAATTATGACTTTTTTAAATAATCAATATGATTATATAACTGCAGAATCATCTGTTCAGTAAATTCAGCTGCACTTACATGAACCAGAGAAAGTTAGAAGCAGCAGAGCACATTGAACTTTAGTTTTTCTACACAGTCCACAGCATTGAGGCGTCAGACAAATTTCACTCAGTACCTCCGTAACCATATCAATCATGTTTCAGGTTGAGCTATTGTAGTTACAGCTTGACTCTAAACTCTGTCATGTTTTCACTACTTGGCTTCATCCTCATCAGTCATCACACAGCCCAGACAGAAAACATGCGCTGAAAATTTATTAATTACTATATTTGCAGCTCTTAAAAATGTCAATTCATCATCATGTTGACATCCTGCTGCTCCAAATTACAAGATACTGTGCACATTCAACATCTTGTTAGTCTTTAATTTCCAAAAACTAGTACAAAGGAAGGAGGGGATGGAAGAAAGTGCCAACCAACATATCAGATTTAAAGACCCACAACACAGCTTTTAGCAGTTTTCTCAGTTATGCGCACCATATCGATGGGTAAACTAGCATCCATCTTGCATCCTACCTGTACTGTGAGCTCACTCCAGCCAGTAAAAGACCGACTCCTGTTCTTTCCCTTCCTCTTGTGGCAGAATGAAGGAAGGCCTGGGCAGGATTTGATCCCCAGACTCCCAGGAAAGAGTCATGCACGCTTACCAGTCAGCCAAAGGAACATGTCCTGGGCCAAGTAGCCAGGGCGCATGATCACTCAGAGGCACTGTGACAGGACCGTCAACTGCCACACTCCGGTAATGTTTTCTTGCATTTCTTGGCTGAATCCTCCATGGTGCACGTTCAAAACACACGATGTGTTCATGTCTGGTTCATATCCCTTTGCTAGTACATGACGCGGTGCACAACCAATAGTCAGCTGCAACATTACAACTGCGTCCTGGATGCAAAAGTTACATAGTGCAGTTTCTAAGCCTCAGGACGCCGCTGGGGAGTGACGGCTCAAAAGTTCGCAGAATAAATGTTGGTGTGCCATCAAAAGGAGTCAGAAACTCAGATTTTTAAAGTGGAAAAGTAACGCTAAGGGTCTTCAATTTTTTTCCATAGTTATTGTTCTTTTCTTCTTCTGTATCACACTGTCTCTTACTGCTGTGTTCTGATCTACAGATGAATAAGGTTACATTAGAATAAAAGTTCATTATTAGGTCTACATTAGAAATCTATGGTTAGATAATTAGAAATTTGAACATGTTTATAGGAGGGGTGGGACATTAATTATGATAGATTAATTAATTGCAATCCTCTAATTAATTAGATTAATTCCTTTAATGATCATCCCCTATCCCTTGTTTACAGTTAACAAGTTCCTTTCATGTCGTGTTAGTGCAGTGTGACAGACAACAACACCTTTTGGATACTTTGCCATCTCATAATTTGCAACCATGGACTGTGAGTACAGTACATACTGTATGTACTACCTGTACATATTTACTGGTGCAACTAGGCTGTAAATGCATTAACCACCCAGTTAAATACAACCCCAACCGGGCTTTTGAGGTTTACTTGTCTCCTTAGATGACTTTTAATGTCCTAGAATAAAGGAGTATAAATGCATCTGTATGACCCACTTTTCTTGCATGTAGATCAGCTCATTTTCTGATCTTAACAACATCAAGGTGGCCTACACACTTCCTAGAGAAATTTCTGCTCTACATCTCCAACTTCCTGTTTTTATTTGAAACAAAGTGTCAGGAAAAGGAGACTTTGACTCTGGCGTTCCCCTGAGAGCTGCAGCTGCCGGGAGACGAGATGAGCTATTTCTGTACCGACCTGACAGCCTTGAAGAAAGATGCCTAGATCGCCGTGAGGTAATTATACGGTTTACATGGCAGGGGAACAATTACTGAACCTCGTCAGCAGTCGTCACCGAGTCTCAGAGACAGAGGCCTTTTAATTGCAGAGCTCTTCTGTTTGTCAACATGTATTTTCAGAGAAAGGATCAGGAATAATAGAGGGGTTCGTGTGAGTCTATAGAATTTTTGACACATTTTTGTCCTTTTTCTTGTGTCCTTACAGTAATAACATAGCAAAGTCAGCTGATCTGAGGTCAGATAATAAAATTAACTGTTCATTCAGGGAGAGTTTCTTTCCAACATCCCCCTCACACATGCACATGGTAAGATTGTGTTAGCAGGAACTGAATGAGTCAACTGTTTGAATTTGTGGGTGGCACAGTGGTGCAGCGGTTGGAAATTTAACCTCATAGCAACAATTTTCTATTCAAACCTACTGGTCAGCTGAGGCCTTTCTGTGTGGAGTTGTATGTTCTCACAGACCCTGCAATGGTTTCTCTGGATGCTCTGGCTTTTGCCTACACCCCTGTAATAGACTAATGACCTGTTCAGTGTGTATTCTGTCTCTGGTCCAGTCTCCAGCTCCATGCAACCATTTATAGGATAGAATGGAGGCAACTAAAGGATGTGTGAAACTCTTCACTTTATTATTATTGTTTACATACAACATGCAATACTCTATAGCTGCATGCAGAGTAAGCAGGTGTTTGTTTGCACACAACCTTGATGCAAGGAAGCCCAGTCTTGGTGAATAAAGGTTTTATGGATGGATGTTGCCACGCACCCATCAGCTTTTTCATCAATAAAACGATGGAAAAGCTTGAAAGGTTGTGTGTGTGGATGTGCGAAAGCATGTGATTTAGACCCTTCATGACAAATCATCCATTGTGCCCAGGTTGATATGCTTGTTGATGCTTTCATAGCGTCATTGCTATGTGTGTTAAATCGTGACCTGTTTCTCTCTGTTACACCCTGAAGTTTATAGGAGACCAGTCTATGTTGTTTTCATAATAAAGATTGCTAGAACATCCTGATGAATGAAGCAAAAACATTAGTTTATGTTAAAGTTTATGTTAAAGATAACTCAACTCACGTGTTGTTGCCCAGCAACCATAATCTTGCAGCCCCATGAGCTTCAGTTTACCTTCAAGGAACCTAAACCACTGAAGTAATGGGATGCACAAACCTTTAATCATGCCATCGCTGCAAATTCAGACTTCTTTTGATCCCATGAAAGGTAGAAAAGCCACTTTTCACAACGATTTACAGTACGCTATAATAAAAGAATTTGACTTCCTGAGAAACCTCTATAGCGGGGATCACCAGTCAGAACTCTTAGGCCAGTATCCGGAAGGTTTTAATAATTTCCCTGCTCCAGCACAGCTGACTGAAATTAAATGGACCACCAATGACCAATGAGATTCTGCACGATGACTCATTACTTTCTGGTGTGTTGGCACAGGGACACATTGAAAACCTCCCGGACACTGGCCCAAGATGTCTGGATTTGGTGATCCCTGCCCTAAATTAACCTTCATCAGTTTCAAAGTTTGAACAACTTAAACAAACAAAAAAACTTGTATAAAAACGTGAGCTATCTCACTGCACACGCAAAAAAAATGAACAAACTGATCTACTAACAGCGTGCAAAAAGGGTTCGGTCTTTGAAATGTGCTAAATAGTGCTGCTTATCCATTTTGCACTTCTGCTCCAATGAATATGCAATATGGGGCGTTTACACGCAATTGTGCGTATGATGGGAGGAGAAAATGTAAATAATTTAACACTCGCAAAGTGATTCATCAATCGTAAGATGCATTGCCTTGCTGGTTTTTTGTGTGTATTTTATTACGTCTGAAAAGCAGGTGCAAACTGGCAGCTCCAATGGCTTCAGCTTCTGAGAGGGACAATCCAGCACACGCACAAATCTGGTTAAAAACCATTTTTCATGAGCAGTGAGGGGAATGCATTTAGTTCTCATTGTTGAATGCAACAAAGATCAACACAGCAAACACCACTCTTCAATACAGGTGTAAAATATTCTGGACATATTAAACAGATCATTTGCAGCCACTGTGGAGCTGAATGAAAACTAAAGCTGACATTAATTCCGCCCCCCCTCCTTATTTTTTGAGCTCCTTCCTTCCTTTTCTCTTTTTATTTACTGATCATTTTAATTGTTGTGTGTCTGTCTATAAAATAATGACGACCCCCCCTATTTATATTATTCTATAATTAAGAAAGAAAAAAAAGAAAAGACATCCTATTTTTAAGTAAGAGTGGGGGGTTCATAAAAGCCCATTGTGTCTTTTTATTTTCCTTTTTGGCCACCATCACATTTAAACTTGGATTTTAGCGGCTGGACAGGATCCTAGTGATCTGGCAGTGCAAGCATGTGAAGCCGTTGGCATTGTGCCAAAGTGCGCACCTCGTGCGTAATAGAGGCCATGTCGGAGCTGCAGACACTTTCATTTGTTCAGCAGCTCCTGATCCTTGTCCTCATAAACTGCCCACTTCTGAGACTCTGCACGGTGAATGTTGTATCATTTAAATTCTTATATTTATCATACTTATTTTAAATGATATTTTCACCTCCGTTCTCCACTAATATCTCCATCCAGTGCATATTTCCTTTTGCGCTGTCGTCTCTTGCAATTTGTCACACGCAAAACCCTCATTAGTATCGGGGCGTTTCCAACACGTTTGCACCCGCTGTCATTTGCGTGATCATTCTTTGTAATTCACCCACAAACTGTGGTTCAGCCCCTCACACAAAATTCTAGATTGCATGTGCAAATTACTGCACACAAATTTTATCTTATCTTTTATCTTATATTTTATCTGAGCAGATCCGGCTCTTAGTCTATGAGCTAAGTCATTCACCCCCTTCAAAGTTAGGGGTTTAAACCTTCACCAGCCTAACTTGCCTCCAAATAATTGTTTTTCTTGTCTTAATTTAGAGTGATAACTGTCATCTTTCTCAAGTTGCAAACATGAACATGTGGAAACATCATTAGTAATGCAATCACTTTTTTTTTTTTTTAAATACCAAGTCAGTTTATTTTTCCCCACAAGTTCTTAGCTACATTCACTCCGTGTGTGGCTTTTAAGATAACATTTTGACTGATCAGGTTTCCAGCTCCACAATCTTGTTCAAATATGGCTACTTTGACTTAATGCCCCACCTAACGCAAAGTAGTTTCTTCCTGCAATCATGAGCATCCCTGTTTCATGCTCTGTACAGTATCCACAGGGCATTTTTGTTCTAGATCCCATTACTTTGCCGTTTTTCTGTATTTTTACTACAGGATCTAGATATGTGGCATGAATGAGAGGAGTTCAACAAGTGACACAAATAAAAGATATGGCAAGACAAAAATCATATATTTGTTCACCACATTGTCATGAGCATGACTGTAAGCCCTAGTTGACTAAATCTAACTTCAAATCAAGAACAGATTGTGGAGACACTCTTTCAGCCAGTGTTGATGCTCATAAAACACATCCAAGCTGCTTCAAATGTTGTGCCCACAGAGACTGTGAAACGTGACACCAGGACATTGTCTTGGGCTGCAGGCACAAATGAAAGTGATTTGACTGTGTAGCACATCAAACAGCTCCAGCTTTGTCACCCTGTGAAGTTCACGGACTCTGTGCTTTATATTCAAACCACTTCTGAAAAAGAGGCTGGTTAGAGTGTTTTAACTGTAAGCAGTCCTTTTTTGGAGGGGATTTGAGAAGAAAACTGAAAAGAAATGAAATCAACATGATCAATAAGTCTTGACGTCCCCCTGAGTTATTAGTTCCTCTGTGATCACAATGAGCAAGTCATTGTCTTCCAACAGCAAGAAAGAAAAATCACTCTGCAGCATGATCCAGGTCTCCAGCCAACATGCCTGCAGACTCACTTATGGAGGATTGATGCCCATCCTGAACAGGGAATTTCACAGGTGCCGGAATTCCTGTACTCCCACCGGGAAACTCCGGGCCGTCTGGATCACAACATTCCTCATGCAGCATGTGGATGATTCATTTCCCCCAGCTAAAAGAGCTCGCCTTCAGCCCTCAGATACCACCACTGACTCCGCAGCAGCAGGCGGGGGTCAGTCAGTAGACTAGAGGTCGAGGTTAAAGCAGCTGAGGTCGGGGAGGTCCGAACCACAATGACAGCAGGCCGTCTCCTTGAGGAATTTCCTTCTATATGAGCGAAGGAACCCCAAACGACTTGTACACCAACAGCATGTGTGTATGCACTTTTTTAGGTCATGATGCGTGATTACTGGCTTTGATAATCATATTCTGCACCATTTTATTGTCAGAAGGGATGCATCTAAAGGTTGCAGCATTATGGCTCCAGCGGACTGGACTTGGGCACCCCTGCTGTAGAATCAGTAAATATACGTGTACGCTAAATGTGACTGATAAACAAGAAAAGAAAATGATACCTCTTTATTTTTATCGAATAGTCATGTTATGAAAATATGAATACGAATTTTATAAATACTTTGAAGTACATGTCAAAATTAACTGAATAAATAAAAAGCGATAAAATATAATAGGGAAATAAAAAGCATCACTGTACATGTCTGTAGAAGCAAAATATTGTATTAAAAGGAGCAGGGGGGGGGTTCTTATTAATTCACGCATGAAAAGTTAATCAATTAATTCATTAGTCATAATACAATACATCAAATTCCTCAATACACCATAAAAGGAATATAATTTAATACAAACATGATCTTACACCTTCCATGTTAACTGCATCATGGTGGTGCACAGACAAGAAAAATATGCTCACAATGACCTAATAAGAGTTTTTGAAAATTATTTTATTTGAATGCTTCCTTTGCACCCTGCTGTAATTTTTTTAATGTTTTATGTAAAGCACTTCAAATTGTCCTGTACATGAAAAGTGCCGTACAAAAAACCTTGCTTTGTTCTAAGACTAAATGCATACAATGGATTTTACCACCTTATACTCAGATTGTTCAATTAATTATTGTAATGGCGTAGTAATGGCGGTTCAGCTTTATTTATTTTAAGATCATTTTAAATACTGGAACTTAAGGCCAACAGATCATCTTACCAAGAGATATCTACATATTCCAGCTACTTTTGTGCCATATGAAAGGTTCTTCTCCAAAGCTGAAGAGGTATTAACAATGAAGAAGACTGGAGCTTGATTAGTTTAGATTAAAAAATGTTTGAATCCCCCAAAATGCAAAAATGCACCCAAATAGGGGAGAGGGACCTAACTGCAGTCATGGCCGACAAGGATGATGCCCATATATCCAATCCATGCCAGAAGTCCCAAGTGGAAGTTTCTTCTTCATGTAACTTAATAAAATCTTATCCCAACCACCCGACTACACCACAAGCAGCATCTATAAAGTAGTCAAAAACCTTTTAACTTTGTCCCAGTGTTGTGATAGAACTACATATTTATGCCTATTTCACTAGTGCACTGGTATTCTAAAAATATATTTAGAATATATTTTCATAAATCAAAATCAAATCGTGAACATTTTTCATAGATGTATATCTGTATGATATGTATATTTTGTTGCTGTGAATATAGATTATAAAACAATGTGTGAGCAATTGTCTGTTTTTCTGTTAGTGTTGTGAGCATTTGTCTTGTGAGCTCAGAATCCATCATGGAACAACACCTAAAGTTGTTTCACTTTAACTTTGCTATAACTGAACCACAGTGCAGAAAGAAGTACAGAGTAGTCAAACAGGGGTGATTGTAAGATCATCTGCACACATAAAACACTTTTATACCAGCATATTTGCTTGTGCATAATATACAGTTTACAGCACTGACGATGGACGTCCTCATCAAATAAATATTGTTGTTTACATCTTTTACTTTGTTTAATTTGGTCCTTTTAATAAAATTAAGGTTAATTTTAACCAAGGAGGAGCTTCTGGTCTGCCATGGGTCTTCACATAATGACAAAACTCCTACATGTGGAACACAGCAAGTGGCTCATTTGTAGCTGTACTCTAAAAACTCCTAGGTCAAACTGCTAGAAAGGACCAACTAATTTCTGAGTTATTTCAACCCAGACATTTGGGTTGTTGACCCAACTTCTGGGTTTAAATAACCCAACATTGTAGTCAATATAACACAACTTCTGGGTCAAATATTTCACCCAAAAGTTGGGTCAAAAGAATAACCCAATTTTCTGGGCTGAAGTAACACAGAAATTAGTTGGTCCCTTTTTAACCCAGCATTAAAAAAATAACCCATTATGGGTTATTTTTGCGTTATTTTTGAGCCAGGAGTTTTTAGTGTGACCCAAACACGATTAAAAAAAAGAAAAAAAAAAGGGACGTAGTATCCAGTCACGTCTGAAGAGCTAAAAGTGAAGCCAGTTGGGCGTGTCCCACCGTCACCATCTTGTCGTGCCACTGGTGTCGTCACTCCTGGAAAACACAAAAATGGGCAAAGTACAGCTTCAGGTCAAATGATTGACAGCCAACATACTCTGGGCTAATGCTAACTGAGCTAATTTGAAACTGACAGGAGCTAACGAAGATTAGCCCCCTATGTGTCGGGCTTAGGGTGGCATTGTTGGACTTGCTGTTAGCTGCTAAAAACCACCATTTTGCTTCTCTGCTACAGACTGAGACCTTATTGAGAGCAAACAAGGAACTAACTGCTAGCCATCAGCCGGCAGGGTGGCATCTGGTCTGCCACCTGTCAATCAAAAGGACACGCCCCTAATTATGTGTAATTTCAAGATTAAGTATCATCTAAACAGATGAGTTATAAAAAAATTTTGCCCCCTCACAGTTGACATGAAGGTAAACTTGACCTATTAAACCTAAAATGATATTTTGAACCAGGCTGTAAACATGTTTATTTCTGCTGTGAAGTTGGCCTTTTTAACATGGAGGTCTATGGAGATTTGCTCTGTTTTGCAGCCAGCCCTAGCGGATGAAGGGAGAACTACAATACTTAGGCACTTTTCCAGATTTCCGCATTGGTCTCACTGTTGGTCACCAGAGGTTGCCGCTTGATTTGACCTGTTTTCAGCTTCACCATATTACGACATGCATCTACTATTTCTTTATATAGGCCGATATAATATCCTGTCACTCCACTGAATAAGAAACTAATGCTGGTTAACTTTAGCATGTAGAATGCAGGAAGCAACAATCTTGTTTCCTTCCAGTAGAAATAGATCCTCCTACCAGCACCCTAAAAATACCTACTTACATTGTTTAGTCTGTTACACCCTGCTACTTTTTAGGCATGGTTTATGGGTACAATAACAGGAGTAACTGCATAAATAGTTTGTAGCTCGTACAATGTCATTTTGTGTGAGGCAGTTGTAATAACTCCATGAATCTATTAATCTCTATTCAAAATGGTTTTTCTTCTTTGTATACTGTGTTCACGTAGACTTAAACTTGAGCTCCTCACCTGACGCAAACTGAAACTTTTTTTCCCCTCTCTGGTTCATTGTTTTGGGCACACAGAGCATATTGCATTGCAAGGATTTCACGCTCTACATGGAGACACATTCCTACTTGTCAGCTTAGATTCAGGCCTCTAAATGCAGGACAGGCCGTAACCTGTTCTTAGCTCTCCTGACATCCTGCTCCCTCACTCACAACACAGTAATCCTCATCCTCACCTGCATTTTTTTTTTCCACTGGTCACGCTAAAACCAGCTTTGTTCCACACAGAAATCGATTCTGAAATGCCTGTAAATCCTTGTTTCAAGATCTAACTGCTTAAATACAACTTTAACTTGTTCCTTCCTTTTCTGTTTACAAATGCATTTGCAGGAGCTTCACTTGGATGAATCCCAAAACTCAGTAGCCTTGAAAGCAGAGACACAAATAAAACCCCCAACTGCTTTCTCAGTTCATCAAGGTGACGCTGTTTCAAGACTTCTGTAAAAGTCATCTGCAGGCAGAGACATGCCAACATTCAGATCAAGCATTTAAAAATCCCCATCTGATAAAAAAACGAGTTTTTAATCTTGCAAACATGTTATACAGTTTGTTTGTTTTTTGCATTAAAATACATGACCAACATCACTTATATCAGTGCTATAGATGAGGATTTCTGCTTTGAAACTCCAGAGCACCACCTAAGTCTCAGAAAGGTGAGCTCAGAATGGGCTGTAGTAATGATGCACAGGTGCAAGCAATGAGACGGTCTGCCAACATCTTCATCTGCTGCAGTAGTGACTGCAAACACAAACAGACTGAACAATAGAGTTTGCATGCAAGTTGAAGCATCATAATGCTAACATTTACATCCCGTGACTTAAACAATACTAAAAATACACTTTTTGCAGTCAGTCAAATGGTAAACAACCCTTAGCAACAATGGCTCATGGCGCCGCAGTTGCTGGTGGTTTTCCCCAAAGACTGTAAAAAAATGGACAAGGTCATGTCTGAAAAGGGGAAAATGAAGCCAGTTTCCCTCCGATGCCATCTTGCCATGTCACATGTGTCGTCACTCCTGAAAAATACTAAAATGGGCAAAGGCAAGGCCACCCCGGGCAAATGTTTGACTGCCAAGCTAATGCTAACCGAGCTAATCCAAAGTAAACAGGAACAAAAAAGATAAGCAGTTTAAAGGTAATGCACATCAGACTTGCCGTTAAGCTAAAAAACGCCGTTGTGCAACTCTGCTACAGGCTGAAGCCTTTGGGAACAAGCACGGAGCTAACTATTAGCTTTCACAGCTCTCAACAGATGAGTAAACATGTTTATTTCTGCTGTGAAGTTGGCTTTTAACATGATAGTCTATGGGGATTTGCTCTGTTTTGCAGCCAGCCCCTAGCGGATGAAGGGAGAACAAAATTATTTAACGTAACTTCGGGGCTTCACTCTTTTCCAGCGGAGTTTGCCCCTTGGTTTTACCCTGTAGGCAGCTGCATTCATCAGAACTAGGCTAGCTATCATAGCTGCTACCAGCTGTAACTAACAAAATAGCGGTTTGCTTCTAATATTGTAGAAGGCAATAAAAAGTGACGGTATCACTAATAATGCTTCACCTTAAAAAAGATTGAGCTTCTTTTTCTTTTTGAAAGTCAGTTCATGGTTTAAAGAACTAGTGTAGCATGGTAGAGCTACAGTTAACTGGGAGTTCACAAGCAAGAATCACACCTCAACCATGGAATCTTGAAGAGATTTATTGAAGTTGAGGGAGGGAGGATGTAAAGTAGGCATCTGGGTGGCGTTGTGATCAGCTGGGTGAGGGAGACTAGGGGTGCCATCTCGGTTCTTCTAGGCTTCTGGAGCCCCCTTGATGGAAGCTGAAAAAGAGGTAAAAGGGGTGGAACAAAAGATGTTGAGAATGTGGACAGGTAAGAGTGGTGATGAGAGAATGAGACAAACAGTTTAGGAAGTGAAGTGAGTTTAAGAAGACTGGCTAGGTGAGTAGAGGTGTTAACGAATTAACTTCTTCTACTTTTCAAACTTAAAATTCTGTGTTCTGGACTAATGTGATGGCTCAGTGACATTATATTGCACTATTTGAAGCCGTCCTGAACTTAGAAACCACACTCTACAACATTTTCATCCAGGACGCTGTGTGACATTGCGGTCGAGTTTCACTTTATGCACCATGTCACATGCTAACAAACAAATATCAACACACCAAGACACCACAGCTGATGCAGCAAGAAGATATTCGAGAAAGAGAGAAACAGACAGAACAAGAGAAAGACAAGTCAAGACAAAACTGTCTTACTGACTGGAGAGCTCACAGTTCAGGTAGGATGCATGATGCTGAATTAGCTGTCAACAGGGAGTGTCACTTAGAAAATTGCAGAATTTCTGTAGCGTGTCTTCAAAGCCAGAACATTTCTTTTCTTCTTGTTTATTTGTTTTCTCTGGTTTTGTTTTAGGCAAAGAAAAGAGCACAATTTTTAGGATTGCAAATGAGTTTTAAGAGAATTTAAATCTAAACTTTCAAATATGCACCTGTCCAGAGAGCAGGAGTTATCAAATTAATGATAGCCTACTCTATAAAGCTAATACTATGGATTAAAAAAATGCATGCACATCTTTGGACAAGGTTGGATTTTTTTGGGGGGGGGGGGGGGGGGGGCAATCATTTCCCCCTGCTATCACATGCAGGGACTTACAAGTGGAAACTTACATATTTTGCATTTAAATGTCAGATTTGAACACATCATCTACTTTAACAGCTAGCTATTTAGAGAAAAGTAATCTGGTTCTCTGCGGGCAATCCAGAAACTATCAAAGCCTCAGCATGTACGGCAGCTGCATGACAAGTTTGGGTGCCAATGACTCGTTATTTTTGTTGTTCTGTGGTTTGAGCTTGGGCCGAGGAATGATAATAGAGGGTTCTTTTGAAGACTTCTGCACTAGCCACTTCGGGCTTCAGCTGAACGGGGAACTTTATGGAAGTTTAGGGAATTTGTCGAGGCTAATTATTTGGAATCACATTTACATTTTAGCTAATTAGTTTGAAGCTGTTGACACACCATTTGGCTCAGTGGTGAAAATGACTCCCATCATAATGTGGGCTGATGTACAGACTCTTCCCTGTGAAACCCAGACCTCTCGACATGAACTCAAGGTTGTGCATGTCTAGTAATGAAGAGACAACATAATAAGGACAAGTGGGGAACAGGAAGACAAGTGAGGGATGTTTGCTTTCCTTTTCTGCACTTCCTCTTCATCTTGAACACTGCTTAACACAATGTCTTGTGTAATGTTTTTCTTATGGCTTCTTACCTGCCTTGGGACTGTAGATGAATATTAGCATTCCTGCTATAATCTGGCATGCTTACATAATGTGTTTTTGTGCTGATGTTCATTAACCTGCAATGTCTCAATTGAATAAACAAATAAACTAAACTGGATACACTATCAAAAGTTTTTTATTTATTCGTCTTTTTATTATTAATCGAATTTCTTTAAATGTTTAGGTCAGTTTAAGTCTATTCAAGCCTTTATTACTTTGTCTAAAATGTTTATGAATGTAATTATCTTATAATTTTCTTAGTAGTCACTTTAATTATTTCATTTCACTTCTTTTTTGTTTCTGTTTGTGTTTTGGTTTTGTCATCTGATGGGGAAAAAAAATGCAGGTTTCTAGGTGGACCAGCAGAAAAACTGCAGGTGTAGTGATTGGTTGGAACAACTGCTGGACAGGATTTTTACTTTCTGGAACAGGGATGTCCACCTCTGGTTACAGAATTAACTCTTTGGTAATATCCCTGTATCATTCAGCAGAAAACCACCTGCTGAATTTATTTAGCACAACTCATCTGCAGGTAAATGAGCTCGTTAGTGAAAACACCTGTTCTAAATGTACAGGCAGATCCAAAAACATGGCAGGAGTTTAATTTCTGTCCATCTTTACCTGTACATACTTTCTGACTTGTAAATAATGTCAATGTAGACATCAAAATTATAAATAAACCTTATCAGCTTAACAAAATTTTTAAGTTTATAATATTTATGTGATATTGTATTTTTCCTCTCGCCTGATAATAGCTGGGATAGGCTCCACTAGCAACCCCCGCGACCCTGAACTGGATAAGCGGTACAGAAAATGACTGACTGATGACTGTATTTTTCCTGGTATTGGTCAGGACTCTAGAAGCAGCATTTTGGATGAGCTCTGTTTGATTGGTTTTTCTTTGCGACCCCCAAAGGCATCATTTCAATAATCTAATCTACTGAAAACAAATGCACACAACATTTTATGTGTTTTACTTGAATAGAAATCTGTTAAATCATGCTGTGTTTTAAAGGAGGTAATAGGCTGATTTAGCTGTGATCTTTATGTGACTGTTAAAATTCAGGTCATACTCCATCATAACATCCAGATTTTTGGCTCCCTCATTAGGTTTGAGCTTCTTTAAGTAAAGTGAAGTACTGACCCCTTGCCTTGCATCTTTGGCACAAAAAACAATACCCCTGTCTTTTCAGCCTTGAGCTGAAGGAAAGTCTAGGTCATCCACTTATTGATTTACTGTACTTGATTCACTCACTGTAATGTCCCGACAAGGAGTGGCCAAGACACATCATGAAAATGACTCATCTACCTCAATTATCAAGCAGCCATGGCGACATCATGAAGGTTTAAATATTTATAGAGCTTTATGAAGTGCACATAAAGCACAGAGAGCTGTAAAGGACTAAAAATTACTTCACGGCAGGCCAGGGCCAAAATAACAAACAAAGCTAAACTCTCTTAAAGAGGAGTAAAAGAGGAGATAACCTATGTCAAACTAAAAAAAAAAAAAAAAATTTGAAAATTAAACAACATACCTCCCTAAACGAACAACACAGGTAAAAAGTGGAGTAAACAGGAAATGGCAACCCACCCTACAAACTCCCTGCAACCCAACATGTAGACTACTAAAACTGTGGACAGGGGTGGCTGGTTGGGAACAGAGAGAGAGCATAGTGGGTCCTCTGCCTTCAGTCCAGGCTTTTATATAAAATCCAGCCCTCTCTGAGCCTGAAGAGCTGCTGGAGGGCGCACCAGTCCTGGCTTGGCACCTGCACATTCAAGTTTGCATGGTTATCACCCCACATCTTGGGCATAACACTCTGAGTGACTATAAAAGACTACAGTCATGTGGTGACACTGAGGGGCCGGTCACACTTGGCATGGTTGGAGTATACCCTTGGTACAAACAGCGGGGAGTAAAGTGCTTCACATTTAAACTTCAGTGTGACCGATGGCCACGGCACAGTACACAGGCCCACCTCCGGAGGTGGTCTGCAGCAGTTGCTGCACGTAACGATTGCGTTGTTCACCCACGTGATGAAGATGTAATGACGCTGCCTACATAGAAGCCCTGTCCCCTCAGCAGCTTACACAAGCTCGCCATCAGGAAGTTGTCAGAAAACTGTGAAGGTACAAAGCTTTATCAGTATGTTTGGGTGGATGTCAAACAACACAAATGACTATTAGTACCACCCACTGGAGTGAAGCAGGCGCTGACATCAACGCAAATGTGGTTACATGATGTGGAGGCACACTGGCACGTTTCCAACTTTACAAGTGTGACCAGAGGTCGTTTGTACTAGACTTTTGATATCCGGTGAGTTGAAACGGGATTAACCAATTATGCCAAGTGTGACCCTGCCCTGAAATGTAGAGTTTTGTGTCATTGGCATAAGTCTGTTGTAATACTCTATAATCTGAGTTTGTGGAGGTAAGTTAATATTGAACAACAGCGTTCCAAAAATGGTGCCTTGAGGAACACCACGTTATCTTTTTTAAAGATGTGTTATTATCAAATGAAATAAATTAGTCCCTGTCTGTCAAGTAAGCTATCATTAAAAGTAAACAGCTTACCACGAATACTATTGCACTATTACTGCACTATCACTGGCTGAACGATTCAACCCGCGAATACGTCGTCACGCATGATGTCCAAACTCGGCGTGTGTAAACATCCTTGTTCCGGGCATTCATTTATGCTCTGAAATCGTTTCCCCTGGGCACACAGGCGCTTCTCTGTGCGATTGAATTAGCAGACAAGTTGATGGTAAGTGGCTGGTAAGTGGTTGGCAGTCGGCAGAAAGGGGAACTTTTTCATGCCCGCATCTGCAGTTAGTCACCTGTCCTCAATCTTTGGGGTTATAATGTTGCTGTACCTGGACCTGAACTATCTGGGGTTGCTGCAGGCTTGCACTGTAGACCTCTAACCCTGATACGCCCTTCAGGGTAAATCTGGACTCATCAGATGACCCTCTTCTATTCCTCCAGAGTCCCATTTTTATGCTTTCATTATCAAATTTAAGCCTTTTTCTCCAGTTGGCTTCACGTATTCATGATTTTCGTATGGCTACACAGCTGTTCAGTCCAAATCCCTTGAGATCCGTTTGCATTGTTCATGTGGAAATGCTCTCACCTTCACTATTAAACATAGCCCTGCGTTCTACTCTTGTTTTTCTATGATTTGATTTAACCAAAAGTTCAGATTGCTGATCACAATCAAGCAGGATTTTTTCTGACCACATTTCTTCCTCAAGGACGATGGTTCCCCATTTAAGTGTTTAATGATATGTCGGTGTTTCTTAACCCAATTTTAGTAGTTTCTACAATCTCTGTAGATGTTTTTCTCTGCTTCATACCAATGATTTGAACCGTCTTTAACAGACATCTTTTCCACAACCCCAGAAATGTCTTTTGATATGGTTCTTTAAGAAATGAGAAGCTACTCTTTGCATCAGTTTGGGTTAAATAACTTGTTGCCAGCAGAGAGATAATCACTAATGCAGTAATTATCCAATAGGATGCTTATACCTATTTAGTTAGCTAAATCTAGGTGGTGACTTTTTTATTTTTGGTCAGGCAGTGTACATGAAGCATGAATATTTCTTAAGCTTACATTACTGCATATTGTACGTCTTGAAACTGTCTGTAGTTGCCTACCAAATGAAAATCTGTAGGGGAAGTGATAAGTGCCAGGAGTACTGTATGAACTGTATGAAGGGTTCATTTTCTATTCTACCGTAACAACGTTCCAGCCTTTCGGTGCTAAACAAATTGAATCTGCATAATAAACTTAGACAGACATCTTAAATTTGAGGCTAAAACGACAGTCTGTGGGTTTGGAGGCTGGTATTTAACCCACGGAAAGTGCGGTACATGACGTTCACATCAGTATGTGAGAGAGCTGCTCTCCAACCCACCAGTTGTGTAACAACAGGAGGGCACAGTTTCCTTCCAGAGAGCAAGGGTGGATTCAGTCAAGACTCTACAAAATGAATGTACATTTTATTTCAAAACGTCATCATGGGAACATAAAAAAACTAAGTTGCACTCAAACCAGGGGGAAAATGTTTTGCATCATCTAATAATGCAAGCCTGAAACCATAATGCTTGTCAGATGAATAAATGATGCTGTGGAATGTGAAAATCTGTTGTTTTCAGTGAAAATACACACAGGCCATGGAGACTAATCTTACTAAGTTGTTGGCTCTCCAAACTTCCCCAGTCCAAGTTTTGAGTTACAACAAAAGCATGTTTCTCCTGCCAAGACAGCCATCAAAGTTTTCAGCTCAAAATTTATGTCCTGCCATTAATGCGTTAGACTTACAGTCTTATGAAATATCAAGGGTCTTGTTGTCTTCTCCCTCAGGTCATTATATTAAAGAAAATGGAATTTTCCCTGAAATCTTCCAGAAAGCGCTTGTCTTGTCTCCCATAAATTACATTATACTGCTAATGGGTCAACAATTACATTTTGGAGGACACAAAATTGCTGCCTTTTTTATGTTCACAGAAAATATTTTCTTTTTCTTTTGTCAGTAAAAAAAAAACAAACAAAAAACAACGAATAGGTTACCACAAAGACACCATAAGAGCTGATTGGTATGGTCATGTGAGCCATAAGTTTCATATTAGAGAATAAAATTCATATCCCATGCAGTTTCTGTAATGAAAATAAAATTTTAACATAGTTATGTTAGTTTTATTTAATCAAAAAGACATCAATCTAGACGTTATTATTGTTTATTTACACATACACATAGAGAAAAATAATGTTTCATCCAGAGTCGTGGTTCTGGCCACATGATAAATGACAAACTTAAGCTCTTTTGTGGTGTCACTATGTTCATGACATAGTTACTGACACTGATCAGCACTTCACTGTTAGGGAGAGTTTAATAACTTCTGTTAAAAAAGAGATTACAAACTACAATCTTTTCCACACTGCACTTTCAATGAGGGGCTGTAGCCTCTGTTTTACCTGGCTTGGTTTTGTAAAGTACAGGAGAGTGTAGTAGCAGATGGACACAGATCTGAATCATTAACATCCGTGTGTGTAACAAGTCTAAATGCTCTGATTCTGCAACACTACAATCTTTCTGTTTTAGCCGCATGAACGAACAAAAGTGAGAAATGGGGGAATAATAAGACTTCCTTTGTTACCGTGATGGATCTCGGGGTGCTTTCACACCTGTTAGTCCGGTACAGTGGTTCGGTTGGGCCCAAAAGCTATAACCATGTGGCAATTCTCAACTACTCTGGTTCACATTCACACCAGTGTTTCTGCAAACGAAACAACTGCTATGGATGTTATATATCCGCACCAGGCATGTGGCAGCGCCGTTCAGAAAATACTGTGTTTTGTGTTGGAACTGATTAGCGAAGCAAGCGAAGAAGGAAAATCCCGGAAGAAAAAATTAGTCTTTGTTTGTTTTCTTCTGCTCATTATTGTGGCGATAAATCATTATTATTGTTTTATGCAGGCGCACAAATACTGCTGTTGTTACAGCATGAAACTCGCTTATGACAGGAGAACACTACAAGCTTTTTTTTTTTCCCATGGAGAAGATGTGTTGCAAGACACTATCAGCAAATGGGCTTAGCTCCTAACCTAAAACATCTTGTATTTTGGAACCATCTTTGGTGATCTCTCCAGTAGCTTCTGTTTCATTTATCATGTAAGGGAATTGTTGTAAATGGGCCGAATTGAGGCTGTGCAGCATTATCACCATCAGCGAACCGTACTGGAGTTCGCATGGAAATGTACCCCAACCGACCTAGTCCAGACCAAACTGGTCAACTTTCACACCTGCCCAAACGTACCGTACTTGCTGATCCGAACTCCAGTCCGCTTTAACCGGACCAAATCGTGTAGGTGTGAAAGCACCCTCAGTCTTTTTGTGACAAATAAAAGGAACGATCCAAATTTAAGATTTTCGCATTCAGGTAGACTCAAGCCCTAATCCTGCACATACTTGCTGGGTGTCTGGTCATTATCACATACTCTTTCGGAAACTATAAGTTCCCAATCCCACTTCAGTGTTCTGTTGGGAATTATCTAACCAATGTGCTGTTGTCTAGAGCAACAAAATATAGCAAAAAAGAAAGAAAGGAATCAAATTCTCACAGCTGATCTTAAATAAGTCATCTAAACCCAAGTGTAGTGTAAACATAAAGCCGCAGTTAAAAATTTACATATTAAGTCACATTTAATGGACAATAATCAGTAAACAATGGGTGTATACATGTAGCAGGTGCACAAGAAGGGCCAGGCATAGTGACATAGGACCCCCCACGTCACATACAGATAAACCAAGAGTAAAATCTCATCAGTATGCTTACTTCAGGAGAATACATCAATACTGAAGAAGAAAATAAAACAGATGCAGTTTTTTTCAAACTTCCAATGGACTGGTGACCTATCCCAGGTCTGATGGTCTTATGAATGTAGTCAGGGGTGCACACGTCCGATCCTAAAGAGCAACTATCCTGCAACTTTTGGAGCACGCATTCTCCAACACACCTCTATCAAATTAATGGCTCGTTATCAGGCCTCTGCTCTGCAGCCATTGAGTCAGGTGTGTTGGTGAAGGGCTGCTCTAAAAGTAGCAGGATAGTAGCTCTTGAGGACTGGATGTGTGTACCCCTGAACGTAGTGTGACAGTTTGAGGTCCTGTCACTATGCCTCCAATAGATGATGTGCCCCGGCTACTTGGCCACAGGAATATTCCTTTGGCTGTAAGTGCACATGACCCTCACCTGGGAGTCTGTGGGATCAAATCCCGCCCAGGCCCTTGTTGCATACCTTGCCACATCAGTACATAGTATTGGGCCTTTTCCACTTCACATTTTTGTAACACTTCCACATGGCACTGTCGCACTGACCTGCTGAGTGCTGGCAGTTCAGGACGGAGCTTTGGGCGTGTGTTTGCACCTGAAGTGCCTGATTGACAGGGGTAGGGCATAAATTGCAGCTGGTAACACAGCTGCCGTAATTTCTGAGTGTGTGTGAGAGACTCATGCTGCAAACTAGCTGCAAAGATCCGAGGACCCATGGACTAAAACTGAAGAGGCAGCCGGTAAGATGAGAAATATGACTTATTTGTGAGCCGTGCTGCTTCTGTGGTGTCTGAAAGAGGACATTTGCCGTGTGCAGAGCCTTGCTCATGCAATTTGTGCATCTGGACTTTAAAGTGGCTGCAGTGAGTCACAGCAGGACTTGAAATTGTTTGTTGTAAATAGATTGAGAATATGTGACTTTAGTACATCACTTACGGGACCAGATTATGTGTATAGTATTCATGGGTTTGTTGGGCATAGTGTAGTGTATAGTATATTGGTGAATGGGGCAAGTTGGGTACTTTATTAGGTAACTTATAAACAAGGTTAATGATAAAAGAGAAATAATCTCAGTAAAATTCTGCTCATTTGTATGGGAATTTGATAAATGTATTTTATTTATGTTGTTGTGTATGTTGCAAATATCGTGCTTTCATGACCTAATTAATGTCTGTCTTTTTAAGGTTTTTACCTGACCACTGTCCAATGGACTAAAAGAAAAGCAGAAAAATAATTTCAAATAAACATTGGGAAAAGGATTCAACTGCTCCGTCTGAGTAAATCCAGCGCTCCTATTGATGTCGTGGGTCCACCCCTTCAAGTGTGGGGTGCAGTTAGTAAAAAACACTTGACAGGCACAGCACGCTTTATTTGTGTTTCCTCTGGGAAAACCCATTACGACCCGCCACAATTTTTCACACCTGTTTCAGAGCTAGCTCTAACCGCGCTGAACCTACACAAAACATGACGTAACTGACAGCTGTCTACTGATTGGTCCAAGGAAATTGTCTTTATACGCGTCATTTGTGTCATACCAGTTTCGCCTCGCCTCTTCTAAAGATATCTGGCTCTGTTTTTCGGTGACTACAAGCCACAGAGAAAACAACAACAGCAGTAACACCTCAATATCATCCAATGCCTCCATTGTTGTTTTTACTTTACCAACCACCGCGTGTCACGTCAGTCTCGACTGCGCCAACTCCACCAGCTTCCAGGTAGTAGACTACTACTTCTACTATGTGGAAATAAAAACCATCCTCTATATACCTATATACACATGAGTGTATATAGGTATGTGTAGTGTACTCATGTACACTACACATGAGTGTATATAGCACACCCGTTATAAATAGTAGTCTTATTTAGCTTTGCGTTTGTAGTGTAGTTTAATTGTTGTCTCACCTTCATTTATTACTGTGAATAAAGCTAGCTAAGCAAAAGTGTAGTGACCTGTTTTCTTTTCTATTCTTATTGTGTGTTTCCTTTTGACAAAGTAGCTCCCATGAGATGTTTCAGCCCTTTTCGTCAGTCTTCCTTCTAGTGATTGAAGATGTCTAATATATTAAAACATTTTGCAATGATGTAATCATGTTAGCAGTCTATAATGTGAAACTAAAGAGGTCAACAAACACTAAACCTCTCTCAAATAGGCCTGTTGGTTTTGTCTTAGTGGTATTAGCACCAAGGAGCTGGCTGTGAACTCTTTCACTGATGAGGGTTCACAGAACAACACGGGCCATGAAGGAAAGCTTCATGATAAACTTCCTGTTGAAATACCAGACCAAGGAGTTGCCAAATCACATCTAAGATTTCATTTAAGTCTCTTATAAAGTTAATATTCTCCAAATGAAAAACATACATAGGTGAAGAAAGAGTCTCAGAATAAGAAAAGGTGCCCCTGCAAGGCACAGGAAGAGAACTGTTTTGCTAAGGCCTAAAGTTGGAGCTGCTTTTCCGCTGTGACGCTGGGGATCAGCCCAACCCAGAGCGGGATCACAGCACGCTCCGCTTCATAGCTGCATAACATCTGGTTCTGTTTATGCACAGTGTTTATTCCACGTGTCGTTCCAGGGGCTGTTTGTAATGTGTGCCTCTGGCTGAGGAGTCAACCTGGTCTCAGAGATGGGAGTTGAGCCATGAGGGAGAAAAATGAACGTTCCCCCTCCTCGTTTTCAAGATCGTCCCTGAACCTGGCTTTAAATGAGTTTAATCTTCCTTATCCTTGACCGTCGGATAAGAATTTGTCCTCAGTCTGTAGTTTTTTTATTATGTGCTGGCCATGTGTGGAATGGAGGCAGGTGGCTTAGTGCTGCATTTAGACAGGGAATTACCCCTTCCAGCCAAGCATTCAGGACCACTAGCGGATAAAACAACCGTTTAAAACCAGCCTTTTGTTTTAGGAGAGGAAAATTGCATTGTAAAGGACCTGAAATAGAAAAGTGGAGGCCGTGACTTCTGGTAATTTTTGCAGCCTGTTTTGTGCTGCTCCCAGAAGGACTAACGTTACAGAGCTGTCCAAAAAGCTGTAAACTTTAAGTGTTGCCGCTGAAAAGTGGCTACAAATACCAGCATCATTTCCACTCCGGCTCAGATGCCCGCTATTTCTACCACCACTTCCACTGACATTTCCAACTCTACCACCCATATTCCCAGTCTGCTCTGCCTCCAGCTCCACTCAACACCTCCAGTCTACCAGTTTCCTGGACTGGTTTATCACTGCTACCACACTGATCTCCCTGACAATCAGCAGGAAGTAGATGACCTCAGCCTGCTTCAGATCAGGCATTGTGACCCGCAGGAGCAGCAGGGACACAATGAACCGTGTTTTTCACAGAAAAGCCACAAACATATCTGCAGGCCAGGATAGTTTACAAAAGCCACTGGCCTCCAGATTTGGTGCCAGAATGGCTGGCGATGGGGGGAAAGGCAGACTTACAAACAATGCTTTTCACCACATATTGACTTGTGGTGATGGAAACATGCAGTTAACAGCAACATTGCAGGGTGTCACTCCCAGAATAGATTTAGAGATTTAACATTTTCTTTTGGCCACAAAATGGCATCGAGAGGTAGTCACCTTTTAGTTTCATGTGACATGTTTTATTGGCACAAACATGAACAAATTAGCTCATTTCTAACTTTCCAGGTGAAATAAAACTCCTTTGAGATTCGTCAATCAGGAGTTTTTACTGCAATCGGAGGAATCAGTTTTTAGCTGAGACGGGCTGATGTGGTTGTGCAGAGGGAGGAGTTGGTCTGCAGGTGCTTTGTAGTAACATGCAGGCTGTGGGGGGAGTTCAGGGTTTGATCACTGAGGTATTATGGTGATAGTGGTGGTGGTGGGAAGAAAAGGGACAGATGGTGAGAAAGAAAATGAGGTATTTCATTGCTCTAGCAAACACATCTGAGGATTTGTAATAAAAGGTTGACAAAAAAGGTTAATTAGAAGTCAGTTTCATGGTATTATCTCTGGCAATTACAAGTTACATCTAAAATTTGTATTTGCTTCTAGCTTTTTTTTTGGGGGGGGGGGCATTTAAGGCTTTAAGCGGACACATTATGGAGGAAAAACACATTTTCTGTGCTTAGGAGCCTTTGTTTGAGTCTCTAAAGTATTACCAGCTCAAAAACTCCAATATAACACAACCCTGTAACTATGCAAGGGCCGCCCACATCTAAAAATATGTCATTCAGTCAGCCATTCAGATTTTTAGATGCTGTTATGTCAGAGACCAGAGTAGAAATACACAGCCAGGGAATGGGAAGTATGAATGCTTTCGCTATTTGCTTTGCTGTTAAGAAGAACTTCTCATCAGCCACATGGCCTGCTTAACTTTAATAACAATAATAATAATAATAAAAAGCTTATCAGTCCTCTGTTTAATGTTTCATATCATGACTTGGAAAACTAACTTCTTACTTGTGTTGTGGGTTTTTTTCTCAGTTAGAAGCTCAATATTCAGATTTCCCATCCATCCATCCATCCATCCATCCATCCATCCATCCATCCATCCATCCATCCATCCATCCATCCATCCATCCATCCATCCATCAATCCATCCATCCATGTGCTCACACCTACATCCACTTCAGTCTCCAGTTAAAGGCATATGCATGTGTTTGGGCTGTGGGAGGAAGCTGGAGTACTGGGGCAGAACCCACGCTGGCACAAGGAGAATGTGTAAACTCCACGCAGACAGACTCCAGCCGATATTTGAACTACCACACCCCTGCACAGCCCAACAAACCACCTTCACAAAAATAAACTTGCAAACATCTGTGAAATGCTGCATAGTCCATATAAGCAACAGGCCTTAATGTCAGCCACATGAAATTTAAAACAGACGCAGAAAAGCCCAGGATTAATGAAGCAAATATACATTCAGTTATTATTATATAATCACTGGCCACTTTATTAGGTACACCATGCTACTGTAGTACCAGGTTGGAGCCCTACATTCAGAACTGCTTTATTTCTTGGTGCCATAGATTGAACAATGTGTTGGAAACATTCCTCAGAGATTTTCCTCCATATTGACATGACAGCAACACGCAGTTGCTGCAGATTTGTCAGCTGCACATCCATGATGAGAATTTCCTGTTCTCTGGCCAACCCCTGCCATTTGCATCAAAAGGCAGGAATTGGTCATTTGGACCGTATAAAAAAAAGAACCAATCAATGTCTTTATGTCTCGTCTCTGTCCCTTCTCTCTCCCCCCTCCCCACATGCACCGCTTTGTGCACTGCTCACTGTGAACAAATATGGCTAACGGACTGCTAACAGCTGCTACGCCAAAAATCCCCAAAACAAAACAAAACAAAACAACAGATTAGGATTAAGTCTTGGAGGCGCTGACGTTTTCATTGTGGACTTTTTACACTGCAGAAGGAGTTGGAAGTGAGTGAATTAAGGCTTTTAGAAACATGGTTTGTCAGCTGTTTGCTAGCAAGCTAACAAGCTCCACTCGGCTGTTATCGTTAACCTGCTTGTGAAACATTGACGCACACGTTACTGCGCTCTGAAGGTGTGGTTTTGGGCGGCATGTTTTTTAAAATGTTGCTTGCGCGAACTGTTTTTCCAACATTGCCAATCCTAGCTTTAAATATCTGACAAATAAGCTGATAATACTTTTCTATCCATTTGGTGTGTGATAGTCTAATTTTGTAGTGTGGCCTGTGAGCTTTCAGGTTAGCCAACATATGCAATTTTCCATCCAATTTCTAGCTTGAAAGATAAATGGGTCTAATTTGGGTCTAAATTTGAATTCGCATGACAGCTACTGTCACGACTGCCAGTCCAGTCCTGAAAAAGGCTCTCCATGTGGAACAGAGAGGTGGAGTTAAGCCAAGTGTCTCGCTGCAAATTAGCGGTTGTGATCAAAGCCATAAAGACATGACTGAAAGGGGAGGTGGTGTTTCCTTTATTTTTGCCAAAACACACCAAATATATATATATTTTTTTACCTTTACTACTGCACTTGATAAATGCATCAGGTGACCCGAAACTTTTATTACCTTGCAACATATTCAGTATTGCCTCTTGCAAATTCCAGTACAGATTCTCACCTGGTTTGACAAACAAGCAAAACAAAGATGGCCCCTCTATTCTATTCTATTCTATTCTATTCTATTCTATTCTATTCTATTCTATTCTATTCTATTCTATTCTATACTTATGGGTGAAAATTAAAAATATTTAATTCATGTTATAAACATTGAAAAAGCCTCCTTTGAGCCAGACCTTCGTATATAGACAAGAGCTATGTTACAGAGCAGTGCACACGCACGGTGGGTGGTGCTCCCACCGGTTACTGTTCTCCTTAATGAGCCTTTTAACAAGATGAAAGAAGAAAACAGGCCGACCCACAGGAGAGTAATGGTTCACAAAATTCCCTTTGTTGATCTTAATATCCCACCAACCACCATCCTGCCAGATACTGTAAAACACATTTACGATGGAGGATAAATCTATTTAAATAGAGAAAAAACAAGCCTTAAGAAACAAATAAACAGGTTGTAATTACAACCTATCACACCTTTTTACAGCAGCCTATATGACAGCAGATTAGGCGCTTAAAAAGAAGTGATCAGCTGGCAAGAAGAAACAAGTACGGAGCAGGTAAACATCCTTATGTCGGCAAACCTCAGCGCTTACTCACAACTTCCAGAAGAATCAAGAATGTGTCGTCTCTTCGTGTCCCATCATGTAGATGGAAGTCAAAGTCAAAACACTCAAAGCTGCGTCATTCAGATAAAAATGTGGATAACCAATCAAGAGCCATGATTTCCAACTCAGTAATAAGCACCTGATGAGCCTGCAGGTCTGACTCAGCTCCACAACGCTGTTAAATCAGGCGCAGGGAATGAAGTGGTTTTTGTTTTGTAACAGGAAACATGCTTTGATTTATCATAGTTGTTTGTCTCCGTTTTTAAAAAGATGGTTTAGTAATGTTTGTTGAAAATTGAATAATTTGACTTTAATGTTTTACCTCTACACTCAAACAGGAACTTTCATCTAGTTAGAAAATCAGCAAATACTGTTGTGGTGCACAAGAAATTACATTGATATAGAGAAACACTTGCCTGGGAAATTAATGTAAACGGAAAACAGAACAATCTGCCTCTATCTAGAGTTCCAGGAAAGTTCAGGCTAATCTGCAGGATGACGACATGGCCGGCTACAGTTCAAAACACAAGCAGGTTTTGGTTGCTATACAGTGTTTTAGATGCCGTGTAGACAAAAAGAAAAGCAGCTGCTGCAGGATAAGTCTCCTCTTCCACAAGTTAAACAGCGCCTCATTCATTCACTGAGAATCACAATTCTTCATTTTGGCTCATTACATCTGACAAACAGCAAGGAAACTTCCACTCAAGAGTCCCTTAACTGCTTTGTGCTGTCATAAATCTCATCGTTTGAAGCCTGTTGCTGATCTGTATGAAGCACAAAACATCTTAAATACAATCCATCAAAGGTGACATGACGCTGACTTCCCTTCAAACGGCTCTTTTCAGAAACGTGAGCAAAAGGGGAGTAAAGACGAGGGTACGCTCTCATGCAGTGGAATGGAGGAGGAGGTCCAGTCAAAGCCGGATTTATTTCTGAAGCACTTTATGCCAACATCAAAAAGTGACAAAGAAGAAAGGCAGCAAATACAGATCAAAACCAGCAAGGAAAAAAACCCACAAGACAGAACAGGCAGATCACCGGCTTTGAAGCGCGAGGAGTCACACTGTGTGAGCGAGTCTCTAGATGAGTGAGGAGCCAATCTTTTCCAAACATTAGCTGTATTCTTTTGTATTAATAGTCTCCCACTGATTGAAATGTAGATTAGACAGGGGTTTTCATTAGTGAGGGTTATGGCAGGTGAAATAACTGATAGCAACATCATCCCACAGATAAACCAGAAAATGAGCCCTCCTCTTCCTACGCAAGTCCTCCTTTGCTTTATTCCTTAAGGCTAAGGAGACTCCCAATATGTAACGATGAATAAGTGGAAATCCTTGATTGTTGTAATTTTATTGTTAGATGACATTTAACAGAGTCAATCATCTCTTACTGAGCTATAAAACTAATTTCGCTAATAGAAAAAGGATGATAAATGATTTTATTTAAAGGCTTCCGACAGACAGAGCATCACTGGAAAATAAAAGTAGATGCTATAAATCCTACAAAGGATGTTAAATCGCTGCAGGATAACTCGCTGTATCTCATCTTGGGAGAGTATTGTTTGGCCGGCATGAACATTGAGTTCACTGCAGTTCAGTTACATTATGTTACTGTGACAACCAAATGATACCACGCTTTGATTAAAAAGGAACTGATTATTCAGAGAGCTGAATGTGCAGTCTTTTATGTGTCTGACAGGTTTGTTGTGCTTTCCCAACACTAATTATTCTAAATATATGGTGTAAAAACCGCCTATTTTAGTGAGTGAGACCAGACTTTAGGGGTAAAGCAAGTTAAAAATATGTTCCCTTTAACTGAACTCTGCATTTATGTTGAAACCCAGCAGAGAGGCTTTAGAAACAGAGAGACAGTAGCTGAGGTTGACATCTTTCCTGTCTCACAATGGCTCCACAGTTTTACCTCAAAGCAACTTGAGTCGTGGTGTGGCCACTGCAAAAGGGCCAATCACAAGGAGAGGCCAGGACGTGTCATCATTCCCAGTGAGGGTATGATGTAATCAGATGGTGATGTAATTAACGGGCAGCTTGGGGACCAGCGTAAGCGCTCCCTGATGTTAGACGTGACCCTGCAATCTATCAGCGGCAGGTTTCCCTACAATTACCAAGCAAACCGTCAAGCTCTTGCCTCACTCAGTGTTTACTCATCATGAGGATGACCTGCATGGTGTCTAAAATGGCTCCCAGTTACAGTCGTGTCCATGAGGACACAAACTTAACCACTAGTCCTTTCTCCTTTTAAAATGTTTAGATTATATTCAAGACCCCTTTAATTTCATAGGTTTGTTCATATAACAAGATAAGCACCTGTGTAACATTGGACTGCGTAGCTAAATACATATCATCAGCATTGCCTTTCCATCAGATTAAGTCCATTATTGTTCTTAATTCGAGGCTGTAAGAGAACATTTCTCTCATTTTTAGTGAAGCCAAACAGCTACAGTATTATCCTAGATGGTTTCAGGATTTCTTTGTGTTAGACTATCATTTCTATCTTTATTTCTGGAAAATGACAAGACATAGCAGAAATAATGCAGATATTTAAATAAAAATTTAGAGCAAAGTAACGGGATTGATAATGCAGTATTTCTTATAGGGACAGTCTTTCAGTGCAGAACAAAAATAAAAAGTAAATTAGATAAAATCACCAAAAAGAACAACAAAAAAACATTTCTATGGAAAAGTTTGTAAGAGCTGAATCCTGTAAGTTGAACCTTAAAATCCGAAGACTTATATGCATTAAATGTATTAATTGCATTTTCAGGAATTTCAAATTCCTGATTCCAATTAACCTTTGAAAGTAACTTTAAAAAAAAAAAAATCTGTTGAATGCATCAAACATCTTTATAGCAGCCAAACAGTCCATTTTCTTTTGAATATCTTAATTTGGAAAAAATGGGTGTATGAGTGAAAGTGTGTGAAAAGAGAAGCCTTTTGAAGCTGGACTTATTGTTTGTTCACTGGGAAAAAAAGAATAATTTAAGTATTTAACAGTTTTGAAAAGACTGTCAGCTGGAATCTCTTTAATGAACTGAATATTTTGGTGTGAATTATTTTAATATATCCTGTATGCGTGTGTTTGTGTGTGTGTTTGAGTAAAATGTGTGATTCTTGGTGCATGTTTGTGTGTTGTCTATTTTCAGAGTTCTTCAATCTGTGATGCAGAAACCTCATCAGCTGCTTGACATAAAGATTAATTTTTATCCTTGTGTGTGTTCCTTGTGTTAGCTTGCTAACTGTGGTAAAAACTCCAGTTTAGTGATTCCAACTGCTCCTGTAGAAGTTAAAGTCCAGTGCTAGCATCGCAACCGCTCAATGTTTCATGATAATTAAACTGGGTTCTGCTGTGATGGGTTGTGAGGTTGCATATGAGCTGATGGATCTGCAAACACACTCCAGGATCATGCTTGTGGATAGGTGTGCTTTCTCCAGCACATTTTTCCCAAACCAAACAAACCTTATCAAGCTGTTAAAACTAAACATGGTTAGCAACTTCGCAGTTATATAGCAACAGAAGAGGCATACTTGCAGTACGGCCCCAGAAAAACCTTGACCAGATGTATATCCTCCCCTCTACAAAAGGAGGAATTTTTTCCTTGTACAAAAGCTCCATCTGAAATGGTAGCTGCCTTATGTCAGTGGATGATGTTGCTGAAGCTCTTGTGAACGCAAGGCCTGGAGAAGAGATGAGCTCACTGCAGATTAGAAATTTTATGCAAATTATTCAAAAGCAGCATGCCGTGCAGCCCTGCCCATCAAACTAAACCTACCCATTGCCTCCTGATGAAGGCCAGTGGGCTGAAATGTGTTGGATTTTAAGGTCATTATGACTATGCAGTAAAGTCTTTTTAATTTTTGTAAGGTAGAGGGCCTTGGAGTTCTTTCTGCTCATCTTATCATACTGCCCCATCCAAAGAGCACCTCCAAAGAGATACAACTGAATCCAGGAAGTGCTCCTTCACAAACATTTTTAGACTACCCATTGCATTGTTTGGAGCCACCCTGTAGCTTTCCTATAACTACAAAAAAGGTCATATTTGGCTCAAATGGAAACATTTGAATTAAGTAGGTTTTTCTTTATACATGTTAGGCATAGACATTATCATTAAGTGCTGAAAAATATACATTTTTATGAAAATTTGTCTGGCGAACATGATTTTTTTTTTTTGTCTTTCTGGGGATGTTGGGGGTTGTTACTTAAAATAGAACCAAAGACTGTTTAAAAAAACAAAGGACGTAGTATCCGGTCACGTTTGAAGCTGAAAGTGAAGCCAGTTGGGTGTGTCCCACCGTCGCCATCTTGCTGTGTCGCGTGTGTCACTCCCAGAAAATACTAAAATGGGCAAAGTGCAGCCTCTGGACAAATTGTTGACAGCGAAGTACGCTAACCGAGCTAACCTCGAAACTAACAGGAGCTAACAAAGATTAGCCTCCTAAATGGCAGGATACAGGTAAGGCATGTTTGGACTTGCTGTTAGCTGCTAAAAAACCACCATTTTGCTACTCTGCTGCAGACTGAGACAGTTGACATGAAGGTAAACTTGACCTATCAAACCTGATTTTTTCAAGCAGGCTGTAAACATGTTTATTTCTGCTGTAAAGTTGTCCTTTTTAACATGGGAGTCTATGGGGATTTGCTCTGCTTTGGAGCACAGCCCCTGACTGATGAAGAAAAAAAAACTACAATTATTAAACTGAACTTCCGGGCTTCACTCTTTTCCAGCGGAGTTTGCCCCTTGTTTTCAACAAGGCTCAGAATCCTTTACTTTTCCTGCCTTCCCCTATGTGTCAAGATACTCTTTGGCAAATTTCATAGTTGTATGACTGTTTATGTCATTGTATTTCCTACATTTTTGGAATTAAAATGTCTCCAAAAATTGCCCCCCTGCTGCTAGCAGCTACATGACCAGGTTGTCCACACAGGTTGTGGTCCTTGAAGATCCTGGATATCATTTCTGTTGTGAAATCTTTTACAACAGTGTCTGTTTTTCTGCTCGGCCCCCTAGGTATAGGTATCTATGTTTTGTTTTTTTGTTTGTTTGTTTTGTTTTTATTCAGAGACTTTTGAGGAAAATGTTCAAGCATAATGGCTACGAAAGCCACACTGTGAAAGAGAGAACACATTTTCCTACATTTTGATGGTAAAATGTTGCTTGTGGTTCAAAAGTGGTCTGTTACCTTTCTGTTTTTTAAATGAATCTTTTGTTTTCTGCCACTGTGTCAGTCCCCCCCACTCTGGCTCCCATGCTCACAACTATCATAGAAGAAGCTCAGTAGGTCTATGCTCGTGAATTTCATGACATAATGACATAAATAAATTACAAATGCAATTTAAGGGGGATAGAAGATCAAACAACCTTAGCTGGATTTAGTGGTTCTTATTTACCTTTATTTTAGAGTTTTACCATATAATACATTACTGCTGTTTCATGAAAAAGGGAAAACAAACCTTCGACCCTGAACAATGAGTGTTCAGCAGGACCAGTGTGCCTCTATCAAAAATCCCCAAGGGCTTCGAAAACTTTTCATCCAGGCTTTTATTTTTAGCTTCTCTCTCGGCAATGTGGAGGGCATGTAAAGAGATGCACAAGATGCAAACATTGGGCCTTTGTGAAAGCACATGATGCTCTACAGTCTTGAGAGCAGCCAGAACAGGACGGTCCTTTTATTCACTGTCCATTGGGGATTGAAAGAGCCTGACCTTTCAGCTCCTGTCCCCCCAGCACTGAATCAGTGTCTCTGTACTGCACAGACACTCCATGTTCATCTGAGAACCAACAGAGAGAAAGGCAGACTCTAAAAATGATCATTGCAATCATCTTAAGCTCAGTATTTTGCTGATAAAAGCTCTTCAGTAGTACGACATGATGCAGGGACATGTTCACTGTATCTGTTTAGATATCAAATGTACAATTATAAGAACAAGATATAAGCTTTGGGTTTGCTTTTAAAAAGTCCATTTACAGCTGATACTGTAGGTTTTTGATTTAATGAAACATGTGCAAACATAAATGGGGATACAATACATGGGGCCAAACCAGGGTTTGTACAACTCTAACAAGCTTGAAAGTCAGTATTTGGTAGGACCACCTTTATTCCTCAGCACAGCATGAACCCTCATAGACAAGCTGTCTTGTAATTGAAGTAGACTGAGGAATAGTTCTCCAGGCTGATTGAAGGACTTTCCAAGGCTATTCTTTTAAGGTTAGCTGCCTTTTGTTGTCAACTCTGTCAAACTTGTGTCTCACTGCTTCAGTAATGTTAAGATCCAGGCTCTGAGGAGGAGCCATCCCTCCAACAGAGTGCAATCTATTTCCATAAGGCTTCGGTGAATATGGATCAGCTGAAGCTCTAGATTCATGTCTGCGGTCTGAAACCATTTGGAGGCAGGTGTGGGGATACATATTGCAAATACTGACTTGATCTGAGTTGACTGACTGTTAAATCTGGTAAAAGGGACAAATGCTTGTGTCTGATTTAAACCTTCAAGGCAGACCTTCTTTTTATGTTGTTTTTCTAGCCTTTTGACATTGATTTGAATATTTAAGTATGACCGTGCACTAATCATCTTTCTATGTGGTGTCATAGCATGTCAATGGTAAATAGTTGGTCGGGTAGGTTTTGGTACAGATATGCTGGTTTCACGTTGGGCCCCACAGCATACTGTACTTTTACCCTGGAGGTGGAATATTAACCGGATAGCACTGCTACATGATTGCGTGACTTCATCGTGGTGCAATGCTTTTTATTCAAAGCACCAACCAAGACAGAAACAAAGAGGTCATCCCTGCTTTGTTTTAATGTCGGGTCATGAGAGAAGTAACATATTTTTCAACCAGTCCATGGATTGCAATGTGTTAAGCACCACCTCTTTGGTCCGGATCAGTTAGATCAGTACCCCTACGGAGGGGTACCAAAACAGTAGGGTGGGTCAGGTCAGATATAAGGGTACCTGTCCCAGTTTTATCTGTGGAGATGCAAAAAACACATGGATTGACCCAGAACCGCTGGTGGAAACAGGGCTTTATATTGCACTTATCCAGTCAGATGTTGACCACTGAAAGCGTCTTACACTACATATCACATTCACACACTAACAGGCACATCAGGAGGCAACTTTTGGGTTTAGTGTCTTAGGACACTTTGGCATGTAGCCTGGGGAGACTGGAGCTGATCACCAACCCTCCAGTTGATAGATGACTGCTCATCCACCTGAGCTACGCCTTGTGTTACCATACTTTTGAGTGCACCTGAATACAAGCTACACCCACTATAAAATCAGATTTGTACGTATACAGGCCACACATTTGTCAATGAGCTGCAGGTGTTGTAGCATGACATATTTATACAGAATGATTTTTTTTTCTCATTTCTAATTAAATAACCTACTGGTAACACAAATAAAGGCTATGTACTGTAAATGTTTTATTCTTTCTGAACAGTGCCTGTAACAGGGCTGGTTAAAAAAGAAAAAAAAAAATCTTCACACTGCCGTCTCATCTCACCAGTGAACATTGATGCCACGCTTACGTGCAGTAGCTCTGTGCTGTCCTGCTGGACGAACAAAAGGCTCGTGAAAGGGCTTGCAACTTTCCTTCTGGATGTCCGATCTTTGAAATTCCAACTGCAGGGCTTACCTTATGTCCATTATAGGAAAGCACAGGTATGTTTGTGCTGCTCCGGGTCAACCTTGTGAAGCGGGATTCTAATCCGTATTTTAGCGTTTTCTCGCCAAATAAACATCAAATCCAGATCTCTCATACAGAAGCAGTTTTAACGCTTTTTGTGGGCAGTTTTGATGTGTTGGGCTGGAGAACTATGAGAGACATCATAAATAAAAAAGATCAGATGTCATCGTGCATCAAAAGGAGGTGGAGATTGTAAGAAGGTGTGCAGTACAGAAATCAGTCTGGAGGGATGAATGAAAGAACGACATTTAGGGAACTGACTGGCTCAAGAAGACACCATACATAATTCAAATTATTACATTTTAAGAAAATCTATGTTACTTCAAATGTTTTTGGAGTTTTTTCTCAGTTGTTTGGCATGCAAAGACAAAAAAAAAGTTTTCTCCCATCATTTAGGTACTTAAATGATTTGCAGGTCAGGACTAAATTAACACAATGAATTAACATATTTATCTAAAAATGGTCACCTGGGCATTAGAAGTAATGCGCCGATGTGCAAATAAAATCTGAAAGATGTTGCACATCTCGTTCACCTCTGCCAGGATTGTCACTGTAAACTCTTTTGATGCCACGTGAGAGAGGACAGCTTTACGGGCACAGCAGCATTCAGCAAACGGTTAACACAAGTGCACAACAACACACACACCATGTTGATTTGTGATTTAAAGCCCTGAATCCTGTATCTAATAATAGCACTGAGTGGGAGGATTAAAAGCACAAATATTTCCACTTGAGATGTCATATAAACATGACAAGTCAAGCTGTTATGTAACTACAGGCTGCTGGTATTAACAGTAAGACTTAAGAGATGTCTTTTATCAGCAGCTCCGCTGATTCATTGTCTAATCCTTGAAAACTTCACACAGCCGCCACCTCTCAGTAAATGTAATCCAGCATCCTCCTCCTGCCCCTGGCACCAGCCCTATCTCAGCCTGTGTAGACACAACACGAGCAGAGTCAAACATGTGGGAGAACAGCAAGTTCAGCTGTGTGTGTTTCTGTCAGCGGGATGGTTGAGAAGCTTTCCCAGGCAGAGTGTATAATCCTGCCTGCGATACACAGAATCATATCTTGCTTCATCCTGGCAGCAGGAATGGCATGCACGTAGAAATCCAAGGTCTAACAGCACCTGCGGAGTCGGACGTCAAACTTTGTGTTTGCATTTGCTGGCATTGCCTGTTTTTCTGTTCAGGAAATTGCAAGGAAGAGCTCAGACCAATTTGAGTTTCTGGACTTTGGACCAAGCCACCGAAACCCAAACAGCCCTCCAATACGGGCTAATATTTGCTCTTTGCCTCTTCCTGTCTCTCCACTCTGTATGATGCCTTTGTCTGGCCTGTTGTTAAATTGGACTTTCTTTTATTTGATCCTGTTTTGTCTTGCTATAGATGTGCTTGTGTTTACAGGATACAGTCAAGGTTTCAGATTTAGACGCAGCACAGATATTTAAGATAGTCAAAGATGTTGTTCCCTAACTCAGTTTTAACACATCTGTCCTTGTGAGCCACTCTGTGCACAACAAAAGCTTGTCTTGATATTGCTGCACAGTCACTTGCAGACAATAACAGGACAGATGGAGGAAGAGGGAGAGCGTGAAGTCAGTGTTACATCTACTGTAATCAGATGGTTGTAGTTTACTGTATGTAAACTGTGAGGCATTTAGTTTCCTCTTTTTTATCTTTGATCGCACCACATTCACATGTGCTTCAAATCCCTGTCATCTCAACTCACAATCGTTTGATGAAGGAAACAAAAAGAAAGCGTAAAAAAAATAAAAGACAAACAAGTCTGGCTCTGTTTTGGTGGTCTGCTATGAATAACTCCGTTGTTGTTCTGTTAGATCCCTCCCACCCATTTCTCATGTGCTGATTTCTTTTTGTTTTGAAGCCAGAAAAACTTTAATTAAGTCTAATTTAACCACAAAGTCACATGTTAATCATCTGCTTTCAAAATGTTATTCCATATGAGTTGACACTCTGGAAAATCATCTTATTCAATTTGCTTTGATTTAAATTAGAAGTCGTATAATCCAAAACCACAACAGCTGTTACGCTGAGCTTTGCTGAAAAGCATGAAAGCGTGTAAAATGTGCATCTGATATATCCTTCACAAAACTTCCCCAGTTTGCCATAAGTTGCGCACAATAACTGCACCATGTTGAATATATTCAGACTCTTTGCATTGTTGCATGTATGATTCAGCGCTGATTGTTTTTGCTTTAAGACCTTGCAGTGTGTTAGTTGCATTTACCATGTGACATCAAGGTTATTATAGTTAACTAAAACTAATGAAAAAACGAAAACTAAAATTGAAAAAACTTTTTTGTTAACTGAAATAAAAATAATAAAACTAAATAAAATTATTGCAAAAACATCCTTAGTTTTAGTCTTAGTAAATTTGTTTAATACATAAGCCTTTGGGGTTGATATGACATCTACTTGTATTCAATTTATTTACTTTGCTCTACTGGTTTAAGTCCGAGTGACTTTCTGATGATTTTGAATATTACATAATTCAAATTTGTATAATTTACAAAAAACAAACAAACAAAACTAACACTGAAACAATAAAAACTAACACTAAGCAACAACAAAAAAAAATTAAAAAAACTTGCAAACCTTAAAAAACTAACCAAAACAACGAATTGAAAAACAAAAAATCATAACTGAATAAACACTGAAACTAATTAAAAATCCCAAACTGTTATAATCTTGTGTGACATCGCTCTCATAACGGTAGCTTTGACCTGCTGTTCTGCCCCTTAATAAATCACACTAGTCCACAACACGGGTGCATCAGTCCTGACTGGATCATTAATTCTTGACCATAAATTTGAGTTTTTAGCTTCCCAGATAGACTAATTTAGTGCCCGATCTGGGCCAGGTTTGGCACATATGGCTCAGTTTTACCGTTTATCAAACCTTTGGTTTTGCACGTGTATACTGGAAAATGCATTTCAGTTCAGCAGCAATCAGGGAATCTTTAGGTAATTTATGGCCATGCATCTCACCTGCTAGCTCTTCTCATTGTTGATATTCACAAAAGTATATACCCAAAACACAGACCACTCATTGATGTTAATGTCCTGCAAAAATGTTGCAATCTTGAACAAAGTTTCTTTAAATGGCCATCCACAATGGATGGAGCATAAATACTGTCCTATAAATACCACCTAATGTACCAAAAGGTGGCTCAGATCTTCTCTGATTTAAAAAAAATATGTTTATATCTTGTAAAAGTTCAACTGCTTATACACTAAATCCAAAACAGGCAAAAGTTCACACATCTAAAGTTAGCAAATCATAAGAAAATATATAAGCTGAAGAATAATGAAATTATGAGTAGCCCTTGAATTAAGGTCCAGATGGATTTTTTTCTTTCATTTTTCTATTCTATTCAACATTTATCTATACAGTTAGACCCATTGAGACATGCAGTGTCATTTACAAGAGAGAGTCCCGTTCTACTTTTGACAGAAATTAAAGATACTTACAACACCGCAACAATCAAATTATTAATTAGAAAATACGACTGGTAAGACTTTCTATGTCACTGGAATTGCTGCTTTTTAACTCTACCCTCACAGCTCACATCTTTCCTCTGGGATAGCAAACATTTGGGTGCAGATGCTGAGAGTTAAAAGTGGGGATAAGAGCAAACAAGGCACATTCCACGCTATGGGGGTGGGGAGGATCTGAAAAAGGGGAAGGGGGTATTTGTTTGTTTGTTGCACACCAGCCTCCAACCTTTCAGTGGCCTCCAGCTTTGTGACCTTTGCTGTAGGGAAGGATCAGTGATTGGAATCAATGCAATCTCAACAACTTATATTCTTATCCCGGTAAAAATGGTGCAAGATGCTGGACAAGGTTAGTTCAGGTGATTTATGACTCGAGAACAACCAGTGACCTGCGGTGGGACGGACAATAAGATGCTGACTGAGAGCTGCTGGTGAGACTTCTCCAAAAGGTAAACATCTTAATTCATGTTAATGGACTGCGGATGTGTTTCTCGGTTCAGGAAATAACTATAAACTCTTTCAGGGTTGGGTGATAGTGGCTGATGGACTTTGGGGGAGGGGGATTGTCAAGGTGCCCTGTTGTGTTTGTGCACACAGCATCAGTCACAAGGCAACTGCTTGCTCAGGAGCTTGCCACTGACACTTTAACCTTCACTGCCAGAGCACGCACAATAATAATATATTGTAGTTATTAATAGCACAGGAGGTGAGCTGGCCCACTTCAGTTGGGTACTATTTTTATGTCCATTTTAATAGAAAAGGCACACAGTGAGAAAAAGATATTAATTCTGATAATTACGCATAAACTATTCTGGGTGTGTAAAGGGCAAAAACATGTAAAAAACATTTTATTTTACCAAAAGACAGCCAACCATCCACCGTTCTCATAAAACAGATGGCTGGGAGAACTCCTGATCTTTGGAAAAGCTGAACTGGAGCTGAGAAACACAGAAAATCAATACTTTTTTATGATTCTTATGAAAAAGTCCATTAGCCATTTATCTCAATACACCGTTCAACACTTGTCCTCATCTGTTCAGAGAGGCACGAAGAACAAATAAATATTGCATTACACTGTAAAGAATTGTGTTCAATGTCTAAATAATGAATAATTCACAACAAATACATCAGTGATCTTTATGAAGGTCGTGGTCAGTGTTAAAGGCACTTCCAGTGAACATTAAACAGCAAGAATATACAAAGACTTTCATTCTGCTTGACAAAAATGAAAATGAGTCCATGAGCTTAGTTATGGTTTGATTAGAGATCTGTTCTCATTGAGCATTACAGTTCGCAAGAAATATATGGGCTCAACGCGATCCTCTAAACTCATTAACACCAGCTGATTTCGGATTGTTTTTATTAGCATTTAGCGCAGGGCTACTCATTCGTTGTCTCCCTGCTCCAACACACCTGACTTGAGTTAATGAGTCATTGTGCAGAGTTTGATTGGCTATTGGATCTTTTTAATTTGAGTCAGGTGTGTTGGAACAGGGAGACATTAAAAACCTGCAGGACTGCAGTCCTAACAGGACCAAACTGCGTAGCCCTGATTTAGAGGATGTAGGTACACAGGGCAAGGTAGATGAGAGTGAAAGTAAAAAAAAACAAAACAACTAATTCCCCCCAAAAGACGCCATGTTATGGGGAATGGAAATCTTTTTGTGACTCAGTGAAGTTTAAAATGACTCGACTCATAAGCTCTCTTCATTCTGGACAAGAAAATGATAAGCTAATGGCTGACATCAGATGTAACATAAATCCCAGAATATAAAAATTTGTTTGTGTAGCTCTCAGTGCCTGCTAACTAAAGGATTCTGGGTAATTTTGCTGTGCAAAGATACTGGAGTTGATGTGACGTGTTGATCAAATGATCGATTGATTGTTTGGAGGCAAGTTGACTTAAGCTGGACAGGTCCAACTTCTTTTACCAACTAATTTCATAGCAAACAGGATGAAACATCTCAAATGTTGCCCTCATGAGAACAAAAGCATCTCCTGTAACAACATTTGCTGGCAGAAATCCTTACTTTTAAGTGCACAATTTTGCAATGCGTACTTTTGTTTCTTCATGAAAACTACAAATAGAAATGTTGGGTTATTTTCTCAACCCAACAGTTGAGTTGAGACTGTTGGTTCGTTTAATTGGGTTGTTTTCATTAAGTTGGGTAATCTAAGAACCCATCTTGCTGGGTTATTAATGTTGGCAGTTGAGTTATTAGCTGTTGGGTTGTAATTTTCATTGTACTGTGCTGAACATCAACCCAACCCAACATGTTGGGTTGATGTTCAGTACGCATGCGCGACCAACAGTATCGTTACTCCTAGGTTACCCCCACTCATTCGACCCCCACAGTTGCTAGCAGTGCCTGGACAATAGATGGGCAAGTCTCGCTATGGCCCGGCTAAATCCCGCCAGCTTATTGTAGTAACCGTGTGTGACAGTGTGGGGTCCTGTCACTATGCCTCCGATTGATCATGCACCCTGGTTACTTGGCCACGGGGATGTCTCTTTGGCTGAATGGTAAGCACGCATGACTCTCATCTAGGAGTCTGGAGATCAAATCCCGCCTGGGCCCTCTGTTGCGTACCTTGCCACATGTGTATGTTAGTCATATGAATGGGTCAACAAATAAGCATGTATAGCAGTGATTGTGAGCTCTCAGTCATTTGTAGTCAACGTTAGCGATAGCTCGTCGTGGGTAACGTATGTTAACAGTTATGCACAACCAACTGATTGAGTAGAAAGGGGGGGTGGGTAGCCTAGTGGCAATGTGGCTTTGGCGCGGCAGACCCGGGTTCGAGTCCCTGACACTGCACTCAGGCGAACCACCATGGACCTCTGAGCAAGGTCCTCAACCCCCACCAACTGCTCCCTGGGCACTGCAATTGGCTGCCCACTGCTCTCAGGTTCATTCTGAGATGGGTTAAATGCAGAGTACAAAGTTCCTAATTGGTGATCTAATAGGGATTAATAAAGTATATATTACTATTATCTTTATTAGAAGGAACCCAGCAGTATAGTCAAATTGAGCCTATGGTTGGGTTATATGAACAACCCAACCGTTGGTTTAAGGTTGTGTGAGAGGAAAAACAAAACCAAGAGACTCCCAAGTTTCAGAACTGTTCCATATTTTGAGCATCGCCTCCATCTGGCATTGTGATGCTAAAACTGGTCATCACATGTTTGCAGGAGCTGTGGAGAAGCACAAAACAGAGGTACAGTATACTCAGTCCTAATCTGCAAATATTTAGATTCAGAATCCCTAAATAAAGACATTTAAACCTTATGGGCATTTATTATACAATCTGAGGGACATTTCACACCAGCCACTCATTACTTTATACTTTACACACAACTTTCTCTACAACAGAAGAAATTACATAAATAAACAATGAAAAGACGGCACAGCCACGACTGCTGGTCAGTAAACACACGTCTCCAGAGCTGCCTTGCCTAAATGAAAAACATATCATTACTAATCTCCTCCAAATGGGTTTGACTAAAGAGGGAAGGGAACAGCCACAGCAGAGCTGACCAAGTGCCAGGTGGCGGTGAGAATGGGGCCGGAGCCAGGTACGACAGCTGGCGCTTGGATATGATCTCGCCTGTGTTGACCACACGGACATGACCCCATGTTGCAACATTAGCCACGTGGATGACACATCAAAACAAACAATGCCCTCTCTGTGACAACACACTATAAATATAATAGATTATACTTCTACAAATCCTCTCGCATTGTGACGTAATATTCAGAACACTGTGTTGTTAATTACAGGAAAAACAGAATGATGACCAATCATCTGAATTATATATTAAACCAACTTTCTGTTTGTTACCCAAATGCTAAAATCCCGACGGTAACTCTTGTGGCTGACATAAATACAGAAAACACAAGTTTATATGATAAAAACATCGTAGAACATGAATTTTAAATGAATGGTTTACACACGATATCCTGAAGCACTGATGTTAGAGCTTCGTTCTCCATCTGAGCTGCTGTATTTTTGCAGTGTAGGCTTACATAAGGGCATTGAATGAAAGCAGTGTGGTGTTACCATTGTGTATTCTTTTCACTGTACCATCTGGTGACTTAGCTCCTCCATCCCCTGCGTAGTTCTCCCACTTTGTTTATGTTTTCCTCCCTCCCTTTTTGTCCTGCTCTCAGGGCTGCATCATCTCGAGAGAATTGCTCTGAGAAAAAAGCTGGTGGCTGGAAGTGTATTGTGACAAATACCTGGCCCTTTTATCTTGATCCGTTTTTGCTAATGGAAGCTGGTGTATCAAAGTTGGAGAGAATCAAGAGAGAAATGGTGACAGTGACATCTCAGTGGTACTTACAATCAAAAACAACATTTTGTCTGTGTCCAGTGATTGGACATCTAATATTGTTTATTAGTCCTGCTCACACTGCCATTACTGGAGCCACAGGGAAATAATGCATCTTCAGACATCATCTGAAGCAGCACTTTAATTTAAATCAATGCCTTCATCTTCATCTGCCTGCAGGGTTTTTTAGCATATTCCTGCTCTTTGGCTGGCTTTATAGTACACCGGGGCTCCAGAGTTACGGCTGCTCTGATACTGCAGGACAGGAAGTTCATTCTGAAAACTTTACGTGATGTTTCATTAATGTGCTGCCGTAAAATTAAGCACAATGGAGAGTCTTGAGCCTTTATTCCCCCATAATAGAAAGTAGTTTATCTCCCAAGCAGATACTCTCCCACTGCTTTCCTGATATTTCCCTGAGGAGTGAGAAAATTGAATCAATGATCTCATGCAACTGGCCAACCATCTGCCGAACGGCTCAACATCCACACCCATTTAAAATGGCATGAAACAAACATGATGGAGTGATACAGGATCCATCACTTCAAACAGAGAAATTTTTACCTTGGCCTCCTTTTTTTTTTTGGGAGGGTCGCCTGCTTTATTATGATAGCTAACCATAACTAACGCTACAGTTGATTGCTTTCTAAGTGTCATATTAGGAATAGGCTTCAGCCCCCACCACTCTGCTTTGGATTCATGGGTACAGGAAATCAAGCAAACCAAATGTAAGAACAGACATGGAAGTTGCCCTGCAGGGAACTACTCCTACATGAGTGAGTTTTCTTATGCCATGTCTTTATAATCATTGGGCCGACTGGTGGTGGTGGGATGGGGGGGTGGGACGGGACCAAATGATTTCAACTCAGTAAGTTATTTTTTATGTAATTTGGGCTTTAACCCCAAAAGAAAGCTTTTTTTCTTTCTTTCTTTTTTAAGATCAGGCATGCAGAAGTTGAAAATCCCAGTTTTAAGCTTTTCTCGCCGAGATATTGCAATCAGGGAAAAAACATCTGCTGATTCACAGGGGAGACCCCAAAGTGCTTCCAAACCACTTTTCCTTCTTATTTTACCCCCTGCACACCCCCTAATGATGTCAGGTGTGTTATCGGTTATCAGGTATCGGCCTTTAGGAGCTGAAATTTCTCAGTTATCGTATTGGTTTTTAAGAAAGGTTATTGTGCATCCCTAATTGTCTTGCCTTTTCCTTCAGTCATTCTTGGTGCAGCACCGCCTCAGTTGAGGGAGGGGGTTGTATTGTTTAACTAAGTGCAATGTGAAAGCAAACTCAGACGTTCTGGATGTTGCAACCCTCTATAGAACTGAGTCCCCATCTGAGTTGAACATATTCTAAGCCCTAACCACAACTTTATTTTTTACCCTTACCAAATTTTGATTTGCAACCATAAATATGTTCACTTAAACCCAACCAGAAAGAAACCTGTAACTGTAAATGTTAATGATGTGTTATTGACCATAACCTGAAGTTGAAAGGAAAATAGGGAAGTAGTTGTATCTGGATATCGAACTTGAATCCTATATGGCTGAGAGCACTGCCATTCATGTCCCTATTTCCTTTAGAACCCGTCTGAGGTGTCTGTAAAGCAAGGTTTGCATTTACCAGTGCAGAAATTCTGATGCCATTATATTAAAAACCTGCAAGAAAAGAGAAATGTTCCCATTGACTTGTTTGAAGCCATGTAACATCATCAGGAGGTGGTCAGGCTACAGGTTTTATTCAGTAGTAAAAAAAAACAAAAAAACCAAACGAATTTAATAACAACTATAATGGACATCTACATCCCTGGGATTTTCTTCTGATTCTCTTTAAATAAAGTAATAAACACAAAAGATTAGCTTTGTTACTGCATTTCTTTATATTAGTGGCAAGTTTTTCAATTCTCCCCTCACATTTTCTCATTCACATCTTCTAAGGATTACAGCTGGTAACAAAAGTATACCTGATGATGTGACTTCAAGGATGCCTCTATAATTTAAAGAGTTTTAAGCAGAGGATTTTTTTTAGTTTGGTTTGGTTTTTATACTTCAGTGTTTGGTTGTTTCCTGTAAGCAGCCTCTGTTTTTATTAATATTTTGTCCAGCACTCTGACAGAAAAGCTCAGTGGTCAGTGTGATGCATATACAAATTAAATTTAAGGTTTATATTTGTGTAGTTCAGCAGCAAAACCTTACCCTAAAGTGTCACAATGTGTTGCTTTTACTTTCCCTGTGGTGCATAGTAACTGCATGTGTCATATTAAGCCAAGGGAAGGGCAGATGGCAAGGACTCTTCATGATGACTGAAGTCTGGTGGGGGAGCGACTCATCTTCCCCTGGGGAGACAGAAACGCAGAGGGAGTTATTTCAATTAGCCAGATACTGCCACTACAAAAAGCCCAACCTGCTCCCTGCTGCACCTCCAGCCTGGCCAGAGACAACTAATCAAATCAAGACAGGGACGTTTGCAGACAAATGCTGGAGGCACTCTGAGGTTTAAGAGGGAGGTAGCTGGGATACAAGCTGGAGAATATGTCAGGTATGTCACATTTGGAATGCCATTTGCTATGGTTTAGCATTTAATGAGCAGAGAAAAGTGCTTAGAAAACCAAAATGATGATTGAAAGAGTTTAAGGATAATGATCCTGAGGTGTAGCCTACCATTTAATATTACACACTACTCCTCATCAACACCTGAGTAACCTGATCAGTTGTGCGTCTGATCCGAGGATTTGTTACTTGTAGTCTACAGATTTTTTTTTTTTCAGAAGATAATGGTATCTGGATAGCTTTGTTGTCCACAGGTGCCTTTCTGATGTCACTTCAAAGCCTTTTGCCGTCTGGGCCAGAGGGGGTTTAGCCAGGCTTGACCAGACACACTCCTGCACCCCTTTTCATGTTTGCCACTCATTTCTCTCTCTGACAAGCAGTTGGAAAGAAGTCTAGGCCCCCGAGCACTAATTACAGGTCACCATGTCAGCTAAGAGGGACTTCCCTCACTATCAGACATCCTGCAAGTAGAGAATGGGACATTTTGTGAAGTATGGAGTGTACACATTTAAAAAAACAAAACATCATGCACAACACACAGCCTGCAAAGTCATTTTCTGTTTGCTTTCATCCCTAGTTTCCATGCTCTTCTTCTGACTCAGTTTATGTTAGAAACACCTAACCCCATACTAATGCAAAATCCTTAATGTTTTCATTTGCAACAATGATGTACATTTTACATTTCCCCCCACTATATCGCATTAGCTTTTCCTGTTTAATATGTAGGTAGATTTGACCAGCCATTAAGTTCAAAGTCGCCTTTTAAGTTTTAGTCCAATAAAACCCCAATTTTTTTTTTTTTTTTTTTTTCAGGTATTTGCATTTGCATCCTAGCTTTATTCTTGTAGGAAGATTTGTTACACTATTACACACAGTGTGAGGTACCTTATGAAAGCAAAGCAGTTGCAACGTGTTGGTTAGCCAGCCTTTACAGATACCCCCTCCACACACACGCGCGCGCACACACATCTCAAAACTTTTTTGAGTGCTCTTTTAATACATGCGAGCAGCGCTGTTACCATTTCTCTCTGCCGCCACTTCCAAATTTACTGCGGCAGAGATCCAGTCCTGCACAGTTGGGAGGAATGGAATGAGAGGAAGCCGTGGACGATACCAAGTCAGATGCTGTGAGGGGGGATGCCCTGGGAAGACCGTGTCGATACCGCACGTTAACGCGCATAAATGGACACTAATTATGTTATTGGAATTATTTTCAGTTATTAGCGTGTTTCTGTCGTGATGAATTGTGTGCGTGATATTGATTAGAGTGAGGGAAAAATCCTCACCCGTCTACCGGGTCCCTCCTCTGCCCGCTTCCATGAACCGCACATGTATTCCTATGCACTGCTCCAGTAGGGACAGAGTGGCTCTCAGCCGAGGCGGCCGAACTACGACTCTTCCCGAAACTAGTGGAAGTCTCTCCAAAGTGTGGAATTTCAGTCCGCCGTTGTCGAAAAAAAACCCTGTTTGGATTAACCCTCTTACCAGGAATAACTTTTTGTTGTTGCTGTTCCATAAAGGTGAGTTTTACTTCGCTTAGTCGATGCTGTAGATGCATTTTTACGTGTTTATTACTTCACACGAGGGATTTTTGCGGTGTGGTTGTTCATGAGAATGACGACAAATAGTCAAAACGAACTAAAGGATTTTTTTAAGAGTTAAATTACTATTTGTTTAACATATTTTATATTTTTGTCAACTAGAACGTGTTTTAAACATTTTCTGTCCCATGGCACAGCCAGCTCGGGTTGCCTTTTAGACAGTGATGCTGCCAGGTTATTTCACAGGGAACGCTGCTCTGAAATGTGGGTATAATTTTACTCTTCCTCTGTACTTTATGAAGCAGAAATGTCCAATGTCAAGTAGGAAAATTAGTCCTAAATATTTGCTTAAGCTTAAGTCATACTATCTTCGTCTTAACCTTATCCGAAAACCAACTCATTGTCCTCATTGAGAAGCGGATATGTCTGTTGGGGTTGGTATCTTAATCCCTGTAAGTATTTATTTAAATAGTAAAGAATACAACAATGTGGAAATTGTTATGTATGTGTAATTACAGCACATTGATGTTCTAGGATGAAGGATGGCTGTCAGAGATTAAGGGGACTAATTAATGTTATTATGCTATTTGGTGAAAAGCAAATTTGGTCTTCTTTTTTCACTTTTTTTTAAAAATAGCAAATTCTTAAGTTGTTTTCTTTGCACCCAGGAATGTCAACAATTTCCCCTCTGTTTAATATTAGACCAGAGAGGGGGCCAGGACAAATAGAGAGGGAAGATGCTCGTCTTTTATTTCTGTTTGTAGTTCATCTGAAGTTGTTAACTCTGTTTTGGTCCATCGAGTTTGGAATACGATTTGAAATCAGATTGTCTTTTTTCTGCCTCACTTCCAGAGAAGTCATAGTCAATAGCTGAGCACACTGTGGCACAGTATTTTGCCCAGGGGCACTTCAACAGAAAGGATGCTCCCCCTGTCAAACTTGTGTCCTGTGGCTTACAGTTTTACTTGGTGTCTTTGCCAACTGCATGCAACAACAAAAAAAGCTGCTCAATGTACAGATATTGTACAGACATGACCTACTGTACCTAATTTTATTAACAAAACTGGAAGTTTAACAAATTAAACCTTTTTTTTTCTTCTTTTTTAGCTTGCTCTGTGTACACCAGTAAAGTCAGTCAGGGGATCCCACATTAACTTTTGAAACTCATCCAGTACATATTATAGCAGGTTAATCTCCTCATGTGGCCCATTCCTCAGTTGCAAACCTGCTGCCTGTGGCTTCGCTCCAGCTGAAAAGGGAGGAAGGAAGAAAAACAAGTTGCTGTCTTGGCTTGGTGCTGTGACAGAGTAAAGTTGGTGATTGGGGGAGAGATGGTGCAGGTGCTGTCTGCACAGGAAGAACAGGGCTTAAATAGGAAACACAAAGGAAACGTGAACAGAAATGCTCAGTGAGTGCCCTGACTCATTTAGATGAGCCTGTTCAGATGTTTAAGTGATGAACCATCATTGCACAAGGCAACCCCATTAACACCGAATGTAAATATTCGGATTTATTATCCAGTCTTACTTTGAATCCTTTAATATTCAGAAAAATAAGACGACACATGTTGGCTCTGTTATTTTAATAAATGAAGCAGAGATTTCCTCTGTGTTAAACTAAGCATCTTGAACCTCAGATTTATCCTTAGGCTTCAGGGCAACTTAATTTGATGCCTAAACTCTATTGTGAATACAAAATCTGTCAAGTACCTGACCTGAAGAAAAGCCTGTTGCTATACACTGTCAAGCGGAGATTACCTGTTACATACAGTTTACATAATATGCCTTCACAATGCAAATTTCTGAAAGGAACCCTGATATAGGTTGGGAGAGTATTTTCATGTCATCTCAGAGACTGGTGTATAAAATTCTCTTCTGACTTCTGCTTTTACTCTGCCTTTGGCGCTGATGCTTAAAGATTATGTGAAGGAAAAACTGTATTTTGAGTGTCAGGGCAGGGTGACTGATAAATAAGCTCTCCATAGCTCCATGAGAACAGATGAGATTACTGTTGTTGCCATAAAGCATGGGAAACTCTATCTCTTACAGTGCTATTGCATGTCTTATCTCCCCAATGTGTACGGCATGAAGGTGTGTACACAGTCAAATTCCCTTAGTGTAAGTTATATAGGCCCCTTGGGCTCTCCCTTGCTATCATTGCACACTATGTAGTCCATGTAGCTGTTTAAGGATTCACACCATGAAGCTCAAGAAAGTAAATGTCCTAATTTCTCAGGGGCAATACCTTTCATGTGTTTTGACTGACTTTATGAGCCCTGAAAGTGCTGTGCAGCAAACAGCACAAACCTTGATCTTAGAAAGAAGCATAAATTTGGGAAGGCTTTTTGCTGCAACTGCGGGGATGTTGCACGACTTCTCTTATCCATGTCTCAGGTGCAGCAAGGATATGGAGGAAAATGGGTCAGATTTTCCTGCATCTGTCTGCTTTTGTCCCCTTTCCTCAGATTGTGTTTTTCCATCTGCTTGCTTGGCCTCTTTGGTAAAGCTTGAGTCTTTCAAGGAAGTGAACCAAGGGAGATTTAACCTGCCGCCACCCCCTGAGGATATTATCAGCTTATTTCACATGCTTCTCACTGCAACTCTTCGTGTTTCCTGCAGGATATTTTGCTTATTATAGATGGATTGGTTGCATTCTAGTGTGTTACTGAGACCTATGCCCACATATTGGTTTATAACACTAGACGGTGAGTGCAGCTATTTATTTATCAGCATTTTTAAAAATTTTATTTAAAGATATTATTCTGCTCTGTTCTTTTAACTTTAAGTTTCTATTTTTGTTTAAGTGAATTTGACGCTGAGTCTTTTGAAGCCCAAAATGAAATGTCAGAGGAGTGTTTTTGTCCATTTCATAATGTATTTCACAAATATCCTTTACAGTTAAAACACTTTTCCTGAGAAAAGACGTGCACGTTTCAGTCTTGACTCTCTTCTCCTCAGGTGTGATAGTGTATACAACAAGAGACAATCTAGTGACACAATCCTCACACAGGATACGGATTATCAGATAATCAAAACAGATTGTCCGCTCAAACATTTTTCATTCAGCCAGAACGGAAGAACTTCAACTTAAAACAACAGGGTTTGGTTGAGGTTTGTTATAATTACTGCTCTTTTTTTTCATCTAGCTCTCTTCTTTAACGTTGCTTGCACTATTTCAAGCATACATAATGGCGGGGTTACGTCCCTGTGGTGTGATGCGCTGCGATTGCTAGTTTAGATGAGGTTACTCATGCAGAGTCCAAACCTGAATGTTGGGCGGGGAGGGAAGGGAGCGACTGCTGACTCTGTCGTAACATGTCTGGTTAGTTTGAGATATGTGTGTGTGTGTGTGTGTGTGTGTGTGTGTGTGTGCTCCCAGTCCTTGCTCAGAGCCACATGGATGCCAGATGCTATGAATGTTGATGTAATTTTTCCATAAAGGTAGGCACACTGAAGTTGTACGGAGAACCCAGACAGTCGCTGCTGCCTCAGCTTTCACTTTCCATTGTCCTACATAAAAAAGGGGCTCATAAATTCCATGTGGGTATTCCTTGAATGATAAAGGGCGTGATCATTTCAAACTGGGGTAAGGAAAAGGTGGATTCACGTAAGAGTAACTTTTTTTATTTTTGCTTGACAATAAGAAATCATGTACAGATTTAAAGGTCGTTATTGCTAATAGTTTTTTTCCTGGCAAAACTAATGATGGAAGAGCCACCATGCTTCATCTGGACACCTTTATGACCTCTGTAGTCAAGTGTTTTTGGTGCAATAACCTAATAGTTAATACTTATTCAGTAAAGTATTTTATGTCATAGCATGTCATATACTCATCATAAGCTATATTACTTGACAAGCCTTCCAGCAAAGTCTAAACTAGTGTAAAAAAATAATTCATTTATTTATAATTTGGTAACAGAGCAGTGAATCATTATCTGGCTTTTGGGTACAGTGTGAAAGTGGTCAACTAGCATTTAGTCCTGCTTCAGAAGACTCTGCAGTACTTGCAGGTATTGAGACATTAAAAAAAAAGTTTATTCTTGTTGATCTCGACCTCGCAAATGCAGTGTGTTTTATAACTGATGTCACAGTGTCAAGCATGCTGAGCATTTTGATGTCATGCACCTTTTAATATTTTATCCTATGTGCATTTGAGGAAGAACTGCACTGTGCATGAGTCCATCAATGTAAGCAACTGTATGACACTTTAAAACCTGAGTAGGTGTAATTACTGTAAATGTTACAAAGACATCAACTAATGCTTCAAAGTACAACAGAGTTAAAACTATTTATTTTTTGTAACAAGTGTCATGCTTTTCCTTGATGCTTTTTTTTAAGGCTGTTACTATGATACGATGTTAGCCCACTGTTTGGGATGAAGACTAGTCCAGCATGCCTGAGGCAGTTATGCTGCTGTGCTGACATCATGCTTCGGTTGCACAATCACCAATGCTGCTAGCATATTTGCGGCTGTGGGTAGGGGGAACTACCCAGTTCCTTTGAAAAAAAGAAAAAGAAAACATTAAATAGTGTAATTATCTCAGGAATTTGTGATTATGCAGAAATTGCTGTCTGGTTTAGAGATGATGTTGTTGTTGTTGTTATCGAATGCAACTTCAGTTTTTTAAGTTCAGTGGTGTGCTCAGATCACTGTTGGAAAAAGTGCTATGAAGTTATAAAGGGTGTAAACAGTTTAGCTGGTGAACCAGCTGTTTTTTGGGGTTTTTTATTTTTTTAAAAAACTGTATAGACATATTTTGTGTAAAGAATTGTTTTAGATGGTGATTCTGTCTGTAAATTCCTTTTTAATTTCACAGTTCACATAAAAGCAGTTTTTAAATACCTTTTTAATAATTTGAGAATATTTCTACAGAGGGACATTTGCAAAGACCAATTATCTTTACTGCCTCATGTTTCATTTTCACCTTGTAAGACAACATGTAAAAGCTGGAAATAATTCTGTTTATGCATACTAAAAACTTGTGGGTCAAACTGCTGGGTTAAAAGGGGACCAATTAATGTCTGGGTTATTTCAATCCAGACATTTGGGTTGGTGACCCAACTTTTTGGTTAGAATAACCCAACATTTTAGTCAATATATCCCAACTTATCAGTCAAATATTTAACCCGAAAGTTGGGTACAAAAAAACAAAAAACAAAACAGCTATTTTCTGGGTCGAAGTAAACCAGAAATTAGTTTGTCCCTTTTTAACCCAGCAGTTTTTAGTGTGTGTTTATTGATCTGAAATAAGACATCAAAAGTCTGAATTAAAATCAATTATATCTAGAGGTAGCATTTTATGTCCAGGTTAGAATCTTGTTAAGAATTAGTCTAATTACACCTGTCTGAATGGTCCGCCAACGTCTCCCTTCATGTGTGTTTGCAGCGTGCGTGTGCACACAGTGCATCTTGATTAAACACTGCAGTAAAGTGCCTATCGTAGTATAAACGATAGAGCTTCATATGAAACGATAGAAATTTTCTATCAGGCTCGACATAAACATCAAGCCTTGTTTAAAAAAGGTAATAAATTAACACAGATAAAAATTTACTAAATATTTATTAAAGTTTTAAGTGTAACTTTTGTCCACTAGGAGCACTAAACCTGCAACGGCGCCAATGTCTCACAGGCCTCACGGAAATGACGCAAATTTAAATATCCTCTCCCATGTTTGGATATTGAAATAAACGAGTCCATCAAGATTCAAGAATTTTCTAAAAGATTTTTTCACTATTGGAGGATATACCCCTGGTGGAGGTATGCGCCTCTAACTGTTTCTAATTATATATGTTTACATAGCTGAAACATCACACACACAAACACACAATGCAAAGATAAATGCACAATCAAAACCGGCCACAAAACCAAGTTGTAGTTTTGTGCACTGAATGAAGCCGTAACTTTGGCAAAACGCACGTTTGTTATGAGAACGTCTGGATTAGCTCAGTTTACGGGACATTACAGTGGCTCTGCTTCCTTCTGAACAGCGTATGAAAACCATACAACTAAACCAAGCAAACTGTTGATCGTTCTGTTACTTCTTTGATATTTATATGAATTACAGAGAACGCATTTATTGCTGCAAACCAGCCATAATTGCGCAAAATGTTTAGGGAGTCATGTTAGCTTTGGTCCATAGTAATTCTAGCTGCGTTTCGCTAACAGGAAACTATAGGCAGCTTATACGGTTCTCACTGATGTGCCTTTGAATTAACGCTGACTAAAAAAAAAAAAAGCAATCACATTTTCGTATGTTTACACAACAGCCAAACTTACTTACCAGTCTAATGATACTGTGGCAAACAGAGAGTGGGTTTTGCTTCCACACTTATATCTCCAACGTCCAATGTCCACTCATGTTTTTGATCTGCCATGATCCCTTTGCCTCCTTTTTTTCCTGGCCTGCTCAGACATCACTTTCAAATTTTTACTTTGTTCCGCCATGACTAAGCTTTGAGTAATGAGAGAGAAAGTAGCACAAGTAGAGCTTTCTGCGTTTACGGATGAGGTGCCGTAAAGCAACTTGCTTTACGGCACTTTCATCAACGGCCCACCTCTTCAAAGTTACGATGTCTGGTTTCTGCAGAGAGCAGCCCGCTCAGAGTGCTGACACGCGTCAGTCACTGTATATTGGCCCAAAAAATCATCTAATACTGCTCATTTTTGGCTTAATGTCAGAGTCAAAAGTTACATGTTATAACTTTAACAAAGAAAGTGTACATTAGAAGAAAAAAGAAATAAACATCACTTCTCTGCTCTGCTTGATGACGTAACCGGCGTTGCAAACATAGAACTGAAGTGACTGACTACCGGTAGATTGTTTTAACTGTATTGCTGTGTATCAGAATGCTGGATCTGCCTCATTCATCCGATATCTGATCCAGCTAACAAGTCAATATCGGAGCCAATATCCAATCCAGGTATCGGATTGGTGCATCTCCAGTGCAAATGCAGAAATTTGCATGCTTCAAATGTTTCATATCCTACATTGTATGCGGTATATGATGAACCACTCAGGCTCCAAGGGTTAAGAATCTGCTGTGTCCAAATCCAGAGTAAATCTTGGACATTAAATACAAGCATAAGTGGGAATTCTACACCTAAATGATTATTTTCATGGAGAATCTCTTCTTCTTTGGACTCAAGTAAAATGTGCTGAGTGAAACTCCGTTTGTTCGTAGTTCAGCCTGAAGCTACTTTACCAGCAATTCCTTGACTTTATCCAGCCAGTTATACAACAGCATTACAGTACCATGCTGTGTACAGGCCTGTCTTTAAGTAGTTTACGACCATGACATTTGATTAAGGAGAACACCCAAGTATTTACCTCTCACATCATTGATTTATATGTGGAATTGCGTAGATTATGTTTTGTGTGGAAGAATAAATTATTCTTTGGAGCTGGGTCTGTCAGTGTTGTGGATAATTACTATGATTCCCATCCTAAATATCATCAGTATTTAATGAGTGGCTTTGCTTTTCAAACTTTTAGATTAACTCGGAGCCAGAGACAGATTTTTTATCCTCCTGCATGCTGAGTGGAAAAACTCAAGGATTTCTAGCAGTCAACATACAAATATCTGTTAGATGGTGTTGTGGGCAGGGGACCCTGGGAATTGGTGTCTCACAGCACATTATTAGACTTGATGGTTATGCACAAAGAGAATTTAGTTACTGATGGAAGAGCAGCTAAACATGTTTGCTGTAATAGCCATTTATTCACTGCTATATCAACTAAGCAGCCAACTAGAATCCACAGGAGAATTTTAGATTAAACTTTAGGAGTGTGCAACACCAAAGTGCTTTTCCCAGCTGGTTCTCCAACACTCAGCACTTAGTTAAGCCCAGCACACAGTTCAGATCAGAGAAACGAGGTCTTGCTATTACGATGTGATGCCAGCGTGTGATCAATGTGATGCAAGACTCTTGTCAGCTTTAGCAACATTCCTCTTTAAGATTTTTGGGCTATATTGGCCTTTATTTAACAGTAGAGGGTCAGGGGTGGGGTGGTGAGGGGGATAACATGCAGCAAAGGGGCCCGGGCCAGGTCTGTAACCTAAGGAGATGAAGCCTGGCATGGGACAGATACTCAACCAGCTGACCTACACATCACTCCAGCAACATTTCTGAAAACCTGAATAAACTGATATCTTGGCATGAAACTTAATGGGAAAATTGGTCAGTTGTGGCAATATTTATAAATTCGAACCCCTTTTAAGGGAAAGTTTTAGATTTTTCAGCTAGGGCAGTTTGTGTCAGCATCTGGAACCCATGAAACAACGATGTATTGCTGTGTAAAAGATGCTTTATCTTGCATACCCTCTTGTAAAGGTTTTTGTTCTTAATCTCAATGGGAAAAAAGGTAAAAAATGAGTCTTTTTCTGCTGGATAGGAGTTAAATGTTAAATCAGGCTTAACCTCTTTATTTAGAATACTGGAAACTGCTTTTAGTACCTTATGTGAGCCTTTGCTAACCCAGAAACAGTTTTCAGAACTGCTGGTATGTTAGATCATTGCTTTATTCTTTTTAAGCCATAAAGTAGTGCAAAAAGTTCTCATGAAAACTGGAGAGCAGAGAAAAGTTGGCTGAGTTCAGCATTGTTTAGCTCCAGATCGGGAATGTCACAGTACATGTGTGGCGTTGCATGTTTCAGGATTCCGTCAGAGGATTGTGGGCACATGGAGACGTTGTCGGTGCAGTGTGTTGTGTGCATCGGGAATCAAAGGCCGCCATTGTTGGAATGAGAAGCAGATGTTAGTGAGGAATTCTCCTGACTGCAGCAGTTTTTTTTTCTTTTTTCATGCCTAAGCTCTGAGTGCTGCCTCACTTCATCGCCCTCCCTCCTGCTGGCTCGCTCTTTGCTGTGTTTACCCACCCTCTTCTCTTCATTTCCTTAAGCTTTGACATGCTGTACATTAAGATATCATTAAATCAGTCTGATGACAGCCTCCATCACTGGGTCTGTTCTTCCTATTTCAAGTGAAGGAAGTTTTTCTTTTCCTCCATTTTCCTGTTTCCCTCTATTTCCCCAGTTTTGGACACATCCACACTCTTCTTAGCTGATGTCAGTGGAGGGAAAGAATGAGAAAACAAGAGGTGTAGCTGTGACAGAAGTCCTGTCGTGTATCCCTGCATAGGACACAGTGTCATGCCTGACTCCAGTTTGCCACGTTGACAGAATCCCTGTCTCAGACTGAAAGGGAGGAGGAAGCCCAGTTGGCTGTTCTTTTGTGTGGATGTTGCTTTAGACGGGCTTAAAAATTGCATCACACTTTGCAATGCAGTGAAAGAGGCAATTTCCTTATCCAACACCCTGTTTCCTCAAAAATGTATAAGAAATTAATCTTCTTATGTAATGATGGACATCACCCCCCTCCTCCCTTCTGCAGTGATCCCTTATGTGCGAAGTGGATATGGCAACAGACTGATTATATACAGTTATGTGTGAATTACCCACATCACTAACATGAGCATCGGTGTTCACTATCAATAGTTTGGTAAATAAGCGTCCGCTTTATCCTACTCAGGGTTGCTAGAGGGTTGAAGCGATTCCCAGCTGCCACAAGGTGAGAGGCAGGTACACCCTGGACAGGCCTGATCACATCATATCCAGTTGATGAAGGTGACTAGTTTAGTTTTTCTCACTTTCAAAGTTTTCCCTCCATGGTAGGGCTGTTGAGCTGTTAATAACAGCATGTTCAGCAGAGCCTATATTGTACTTCTACTTGCTGATGACACAATTCTGATGTCATTTTCTGTGAAGGAACATTTCAAAGGTTTGTTTCAAAATCTCTTTAAATCTTAATGGATTACATGGTTAACTTAAACTGGCACTGGAAAATTAGAGCCTAAACCAGACCATCAGAAACTATTTTGAATGTCTTCTACAGCCATCACTGATAAAAACAGACACTCTTCATTGAATTAGCTTAGGTTGAGCCTCTGTTTCTCTTGCTCCCCATCACTTATTGTCCATTGTTTGTCTGATGTGATCACATACTGTAACTGCAAATGCAGAAGGATGTTTGTGAGTATGCAAAGGCCTCTTTACAGACAAGTTTCACGGCCAGAACCATGGGCGCTGCCATGTCTGCTAGTTTCTGCTAAGGACTTACCGTAGTCACAGGGTATTTTACACCGAGGACATGCACAAGTTAACAACTCGCATGCAAAGAGCTTATGAGCTTGATGATTGAAAAATGGATATTATGAATGCCAAAAAAGGGTTCTTGGACATATTGTGCCGTACGTGGTTGCTGCAGCTTGAGAAAACAAATAAATATGTACATTGTAAAGTAAGCAAACTTACCATAGGCTGCCAGCTGTGCGGCTGCAGGACCGACTATCAACACACAGCCAACTGCGTCACCACTTAAGTCCATGGCGTTACTGTTTATCACCATGGACTCAACAAAGAACAAAAACATTTAGCTATTTTTATCATTAAGCCATTTCATCATAGTATCCTCCCAGTTCAGTGTTTTAGCAGGGTGAGGAAGAAACAAAACACCTTCTTTTATAAGAAATAAATAAGAATATTACCATTTTAGAGACATCACTATTCAATGTAAATGAACGCAGATCTTACTTGACCGGAAGCACTTAGCAGAAATTGATCGACTGCGAAAGTAAAACGGAAATGTCCATGAAACTTGTCTATAAGCCATTATATACCATAAATACTGATGTAGATATAGATCTATTTTCCCTGACTTATACTCATGAATGAAGTGCTAGTGTCTACACACAAGTGAGTTTAATGTTGTATTTTATGTCCCGTTTACTGAAGCTTCACATGGCTTTAAATTTGTATGGGTGGGTAAAAATCAGATACTGTCCAGTGCAGAAATGTAAAAACTGGTTTGAAATATCAGCATCTTTAACTGGAACAATGTTAACTTCAGCCTGGGCAATATGACAACAAAAAAAAAAGCCCAACATGCTTTTCTATATTTATTGATCTCGATCTAGATCATGATATACATTTGGTAATACTGTCAGTTTCCAAAGTACTAATGGTGATGACAAAAGACAATATGAAACTGCTGTTGTAATCTCTTTGTTTCTAATGCTTTTCATTGATGAGATGATGCTTTTCTGTTTGACACTTTCACTACAGAACTATTGCACCAAGCTGCATTGGCCCATATTTTATGCATGCAGGTACACTGATTATTGCGTTCTCATCGTTACACCAAGATCAGCGTAAATAAACGCAATTGAATTTTGAGATTGTCTGTAGCCTGTTAACTCCTTGCATGATGTATCACTTTAGCTCAAATGTAACAAAGATATAAAGGTTTTTCTCTTCTTATTTACTGTGCAGCATTGACTGCTAGTCCTGCAAAGCCAATCTTTTTGTTATTCCATAACATACATCAGATAAATCTCTCGAGTATTTTCACAAGCAAGCTGATAAGAATTGCCGTCTCCAGCAGGGATGTTCTCGCATTGTTGTGCTTGTGTGAACGGCATGTCAGAAACTAATCCTCAACACATTTTTCAGAATCTCTCTGCTGCTCATGTGTGAGAAAGACACTTTACCACTTTGGTCAGGAAGCAGGTGTTGGGAGCAAGTGATCCATTTAAATGGGTCCACCTCAAATGAAACTTTCCTGCCATCACACAGATTTGCGGTTCTGTAGTAGCACCTGAAAAACAGCCGCGGCAGAAGTGCAGCAGAGTCTGTATGTGTTAGTGAATGGTTTTTAAGTCTGTGCCTGTATTTTGCCTTGAAGTATGTGTGCAGTGTAGTAGTGATGTGTTTCGTCAAGGTCAGCAGCAGCGCAGGGAGTCATGGTTCATCTGCAGACTACTGAGTGGCTGCATTCCTGCTATGCTGAGCATCCAAGGGCCAGATTTAATGAGAACTGATGCTGTATGTCAACAGAGTGTGTATTTATGACCCCCTTCCCACAATGCCTCTTAGCCTTGCAGAAACAAAGCAGTGTTATATGTTGACATCAGGAGTACTGAATGGCTTCTCAGTTGAAAATCATTTAATGACTTTGCAGCAGAAGTCTAATTCTGCACTTCAGGATGTTGTTTGCCTTTATCAGTTCGGTGCGTAATTACAGGGAAATTTCAGCAACAATTTAGTGAGTTTTAAGACTTTCTTTGAATCGCCCTTTGAAACAGTACTTAAGATGTGTAAATCTACATTTTGTCTTTGAAATGCTAAAAGAATCCTCAGTTTTGCTGTTTAAGTACTAAGGATAGACCGATACTTCAGTCGGCAGACATTTTATGCCAGTGTTTGCGGTTTTTGCTGGTATCTGCATCAGCGGATACATTGGGTGTGTTGGCTGATACCCCCCTGCCCTGGCATAATTTACAGACAGGCATCTATAAAGGCAGCAGTTCATATATATATATATTAGGGATGTAACAATATGAAAATTTCATATTTAGGTTATTGTGACCAAAATGATCACGGTTATCATTTTTATCGCGGTGTTATTGAAATCCGACCTCAGCATCTTAAAAAGTACCCAATATGGGTCTAGACGTCTATTTTGTCCTTTTTAATGGGGGAAACATCTCCAGAGAAATGTCCATGCGGGTGCCTTTATTGACTTCCACCATGTTTTCATAAATTTAACATTGCAAACTGGGACTGCTGCTGCTTTCCCAGCCAGTGAGCAGTATCACAGTGAGTTTTTCAAAGTGCAGTAATCAGTCACGGTTTTAACGACAATTAAAATTTGAAACGGTATTACTAATCGTTGGAAATTTTATCACGGTTAACCATTTTTCCAGTAATCGTTAATTCCCAAATATATATATGTATGTATATATATATGTATAAATATATATATATTCTAAGTTTAATGTTTCTTTTTTATATTTTTACAAGTGTACTGTTTCTATTTTATATATTCTTTACAAGTTCATTACGAGTGTTTTTTTTTTTTTTTTTTAAACTCAAAATAGTTTTCAAATCATTTTCCTTCATTATATCAATTTTCATATGCAATATCAGCCCCAAATAACGGCAGGTTGTGTCGGCCATCTACCTAGGCTGATGGGAAAATATTGGTATTGGCCCTAAAAAATCTGTATTGGTCGGTATAGTCGGTGACTTACAGAAATGAGTCGTTGTGAATACGTTTTAAACTCTCTGACAACCAGCGTTTTTTAAGCTGATTGTTTTTCACTGTAATGTTATGCTGCTCTGTATCCATCCATCTGTTTTCACTGACAACACACCTTCAGGGACCTTGAACAGGAAGCCGTGATAACCTGAACTGATTGCTCTTTAACTTTCTTTTGTCTGGTCTGAGAAATTTCACACCATCTGAAGGTCTCTCACATCCTCAAGTTGTGAGGTACATGCTGCTTACAGGACAGCTGTAGGTGTGTTTATACTCCCCAAGGAGAATACACTATTCACAAAGAATAGTAGCACAAGTGGAAACATAAAACTTGACAAGGTTTTGATAACAGATGGTGTTACAGTTCTTAAACACATAGACAACCCATTGCATCTTAAATGTCTGTAACAGTATGTTGTTAGTCTTATTATCACAGATTGCATCTTGTAAAGTATTTATCAAAGATTGTCTCTTAAACAAAAATGTAAAAAAAAAAAAAAAGTTGGAAGTGTGTTACATATTTTTATTTTCCTGCTAACATCCTCTGACTTCTTTTAAAGAAACTGAATAAGAGGGCTTTGAGCCGACAAAGCAGTAGATTAATTCCTGCGTGGGGATTCCAGTAGATATAAAATATTTAAACAAGTCAAACAGCCAGAAGCATCTCAACAGAGCTTAACGTGTTGACAGAAGTGCTGCCAGAAGGAAAATATGGAGCTGTTGGCGTACAGAGCCAACAAAGAAAGACACCAAGTCAACATCTAAACCCTCTCATCCGATTTCTTAACAGCTGCTCTCAACTAGTTTGGTGGTATTTTAGGATGTTTTTGCTGTAGTGTTTGTCTGTTAAATCACTTTCAATCAAAGTCCCCAAACTACATTCATTCATTCTGTTGTGTAAAAGAGTCAGAAGATGATACCGTACAAGTTTTTTGTTATGAAAGATATAAGTTTTATAGTTTTGGGTGTGAGTCACTCAGTCAGTGTTTCCTCTACGCATTATTATATTTCATCATTTCCTCTCCAAACATATGTTCACACATGTTTTGCTGAAGTCATTGACATTCCCCTGGAATGATGTCACAAAAACAGGAAAACTGCTATTTTTTGTCTTTTATTTCTCCTGTTTTTTCAGACATTTTCTGGCACATTTGCTCCTTAAAAGCTCATTTTTGTTCATATGCCTGTCATGCAATTATTACTTCCTTCTGTAATGGCATAGCACATCTTTATAATGTACATATTAACTGAATGAGCTAACACCAAGTCGTTTGTCTCTGATGTGTCTCCACAGTGGTGAACTGCAGCTCGGGCTCCCATGCCCTGTCTTGCGAGTGCTGCCTGGCCTGCTGAGCCCTTAGCTGTGTCTGTACTGGACTGCAGCTGAAGCAGGACTGCAGTGACTGGGCGAGTGGTGTCTGTGCCTGTGGTGGTGGAGGTGGGTCGTCAGAGGGCCCAGAACCTCGGATAGCAGGCAGAGAGGCCTGTACTGTCCCAGCCACACGAAGATGAACAAACTGAACTTCCATAACAACAAAACCATGCAGGACCGCCGCTGTGTCTGTGTCTTTTTGCCCAACGATGATACTCTCAACATTATTGTAAATGTGAGTAAACACAAATTATAGAGTTTGGTTTTGTGTGTATTGTAAAAGCAAGATATAGCTTAGACCCCCCCCCCCCACACACACACACACACACACACACACACACACAAGTCAAAGTTGTTAGTTAGTTCATAATAGGGGTGTCGACGTCTACACGTGTAACACGTGTAAACAAGTATACGGTTAACAAATCGTAACCGTTTAGAAAAATCTGTAATTGTATACATGTCATATTTTTCCTCCTCCTCCTCTTTCATTTACTCACCAACTCTATTTTTAGGGTGGTAATGTTGCCTGGTTGTATGTGTGTATTTTTTTTTCTGGTTGTTTATGTATAATATTGCCATTGTTCCTAAAATAATGATTACATTTTTTTTTTTTTTCAAAATCTCTTCCTCAGGTGAAAACTTTATGCCAAGAACTGTTAGTCCAGGTGTGTGACCTCCTCAGGCTGAAGGACTGTCACCTTTTTGGGCTCAGCGTCATTCAGAGTAAGACTTGCATACTGTTTTTTGTCATTTTGTTAATTATTAAATGATCAAATAATGTTTTTCTTTGTCATACCGGCCTCCTATTGTATGGAAAGGCTTAAATTGTTTTTGGCAGTGCCAAAGCCTGACAAGAGTCGTGCGTAGGGAATGACTCACTGTGTCTGTGCAATGCCGAGGCAGACAACAGGTGACAGCTGTAGGCAGCTGCAAGGAGAGAGTGACTTGCTAAGGCCGTGTTTTCAGACTACCAGCCTCCAGATGAGCCAATAGGGACGCTGCAGGTCTGTTGAGCAGGAGCCAATGGGTCTGATTGTGGGACATTCCTGGAGTGCTTGTCTGAACAGCGTGAAATCCCCAAGGCAAACAGAGGCCACCCACTCCCTGTGTGTCACCCACTGTCCTAACCAGAGCATCCACGCCACACCAGACCCACCTTCAGATAAACAAGTGATTTATCTAGCATGAGCATATACAAGGAAGAATTTCTTGGTTTCATTTTAGAGGGCACAGAGTCTGAATGTATTTCAGACTAAGCTACAGAAGTCTTACACTTTATTAAGATTATGGAAGCAAATACTTCCATATTTGCATACTTTGATGAAAATATGTGATGACAATCTGTCAGAAAGTTGCTGCTCCTGCTCCTCATGCGCTGTTTGCTTTTCAGTCGTTTGTTAAATAGAAACGGGGTAGTCAGATCATGAAAGATGTCACTTCAGCAGCAGATAAAGACATCACAGGGAGAGGTGGAGAAATGAGAAGGAGCACCAAAGGCTCAGAGTACAAAAGGAAGTGCTGATGTGATTGCTCTGAGGCAGTATTTAACAGGGCTCATTTAAAGAGGATTTACCTCTGCATATATACACATAAAGGCACCTATATATCAAGCTGTAAACACATGCTAACTGATGACAGAGAATAATTGAGTTGAACCTGCATCTGTCCACGCAGATAATGAACACATCTACATGGAGTTGGATCAGAAGCTGTCCAAGTATTGTCCCAAAGAATGGAAGAGAGAAGCCAGCAAGGTAAGACATGATGCAGATTATGAATCACATTTTTAGCAGAGCAAGCATAATGCATCTGGGATTCAGAGGATTTTATAAAATCCAGTGTCAGCTAGGTAGAGTTTTTCATCCCTACACAAAAGAATATATTTTGAGATTATGACCATATAACTAGTAAAGTTACTTGACAGGTAGATGAGACCAGCTCTGCCTCAGTGGCTTCTAAACCTTGAATTAACATGCATCTTGGCTTAGTCAGTCTCAAGTGGACATCTATAGGACCCACTGAAAACATTTTAAGCCCTCAGCAGTCAGACGGCATTCTCAGGTGTTCTTGGTCACCTGTGGCCTCATTCCTTTAGTGGCACATCCATGAATGTGTCCTGGGCCACTCTGAAGGAACCCAGCCTCCTGTCAGTGAAAGCTAACACATTTAGCAGAGTCCTGCCCTGGATCAGGTACCCACAACTATTATTAGCTGCACAATAAACCAGAAATCTCTGCACATTACCAGTTGGGCAATGGGACCAACATAATAATTAACTCAGAGATAATTGTACACCAGTCAGTTCCAGTTCTGCACTGAGCTCAGCACCCACATATGTGCACATGCTGACACAGCTTTGCAGAACTGGACCTGAATGGACCTGGACATGTTATGCCAGTTATGAACAGGGTTATAACATCTGCTGCAGATAGCTTTATATAAATCTTTCTGGGCGTTTGGTTTTATTGTCATGCTGCAAATGAATTTGTGCCACACACCAGCCAGACGGCACAGCATGATGGGTAAGAATGATCTAAAGTGCATCGAAACAGCACACAGGGCTGCACAGTGTTGTAACTTTAGAACATGACTTATAACAGAAAGACTTGTAAGCAGTCTACAGGTTTTATTTTCTGCATCACACATGGGAACCTCATTGAAACAACAAGCCTCCTGGAGGTCAAACTGTTGGACTGTCCAAGCTAGCTGTTTTCATGCCAACCTTTAAGCTAGGTGTCCATATTTAAACATGCTGTTATGAAATAGTTATGATCTTCTCGTTTGATCTAAATTCGTTAAATGTTAAACTAAACACTAAAAACTCCTGGTTGACCCGAGCTGCTGGGTTTAAAAGGGACCAACTAATTTCTGGGTTACTTCAATCCAGAAAATTTTTTTTTTTTTTTTTTTACCCATCTTTCGGGTTGAATATTTGACCCAGAAGTTGGGTTATATTGACTACAATGTTGGGTTATTAACCCAGAAGTTGGGTCAAAAACAGCAACCCAAATGTCTGGGTTGAAATAACCCAGAAATTCGCTGGTCCCTTTTTAATATAGCAGTTTGACCCAAGAGTTTTTAGTGTGTAACTTTTCCATTTGTATCTCATGAAAGTTAAAGTGTTTTTCTGATTTCTATTGAGTTTACAAAACATTTCCAATATAAAGAAAATGTACCAGTTGTATTACATAATATGTGAGAAATTAACTTTTTTCAATTGGTGACAGTCATACAAATGTTTCAATCTGCTCTCTGAATCTAGAAATTTATTTGCTTTCTAATTACACTCGTGTCATGCCTTTGAGAGCTTAATTGTTTTCATACTTATATCAGTATTATGCCTGCGATTAAGGGATTTAAAGAGGTGGCAGTTGATTTGACTTGGAGGATTCAATCAATGAACATAGCAACAATAGCAATCGCAAAACTGTCGCACTTATCACTCTTCATACACTTGATCCTGTTACTGTGTTAGAATTGTAACGTTCTGCTGTTTGTGCTGCATAAATAAGTGCTCCTACTTGTATGTTTTCCAGGGAATTGACCAGTTTGGGCCTCCAATGATCATTCACTTTAGAGCACAGTATTACGTGGAAAACGGGAGGCTGATCAGGTCAGTAAAGCCTCTCAGCTTTTTGTTCATGTAATGAGCGTGTACCAACATCGCTCAAGTAAGCTGCAGTTATCCTCAAAGCTTTTTAAATCTGCTCTCTTTGCCCTGCAGTGACCGGGTAGCCCGGTACTACTACTACTGGCACCTGAGGAAACAGGTGCTGCTCTCGCAGTGTATCCAAAGAGAGGAGGCCTACTTCCTCCTCGCAGCCTTTGCTCTTCAGGCCGATCTCGGCAACTTCAAACGCAACAAGCACTTTGGAAAGTACTTTGAACCTGAAGCCTACTTCCCCCAGTGGGTAAGTGGTTCTAACACATACCGTATGTGGGCTAAACGCCTGTATGACCACCATCCCTCACATTATGGTAGCTTCCTGTTCACACCAAACCACATATGGCTTCACTATTCTTCTCCACATGATAACAGCTTTCATTTTTATCACAAATTAAGCTTGACATATTGATTTTCTTACATAAATACCTCACATTTGTTTAGTATAGGCAATTGTTTTACAAAAGAGAAATGTGTAAATGTAGTAATAGAATAAAAACATGAATGTTTCAGACCTCCAGACTGGTACATTCCTCTGTTGTAACTCTGTTTTATGTACCATTGAGTCAAAGTGAATGTCCTTGTACAACATCAGGAGCTAAAGAAGCTCCAAACTAAAGCAGACAAGAAATAAACTGCTGCGTCACTGACTGAGAAGCTGAAAGTACATTTTTAGGCTACTAGCCAGTGTAGAGTATCCTGGTCTGCAGTGTGCAGTGTACGCGGGTCTGGAGCAACCGTCCATTAATCAAGATGACCAAACACTCAGCCATACCTCCACATCTGAGCATGAGGGATAATGAGAACTGGGACATCAAGTTTATTTTTGTCCCTGGAAGTGGCACACTGTTTCTTTTTTTAATCTTGCCTGAGCGAACGTTGTTATTCGGGCAACCCACCGCTGCCACCCCTCTGACAGCCACGCCTGTCTGATTGCCCTTCACTTCCTGTGATTAGCCTCCTGCTTCTTTATCGTGCTTCAAACCAGCAGTAACAGGAAATTGTTGGAAATTGAACAATGTATACTACCCTGAAGTAAATCTCCTTCAGATTGAGGCAGTACTTGGAAAACTTACATACTTTAAAACAATCTTTACTGCAAAGCTTAGCGGATGTGTTTCTGGTTCTGGCCTCTGGCTCTGTTCTGGTCTCTCCACGCTGTTCACCCTGCAGCAGGCGGCTAATTAGCCTCATCGGCAGCCTCTGCTGCCTCCCTGCTGTAATGACTCCGTACCGCCTCAGAGCAGCCGTGCATCATGGCTCCTTTTGTCCCTCTCCCTCAGGTGATTGCCAAGCGCGGCCGTGAATACATCCTGAGGCATATCCCGAACATGCACAAAGACCAGTTCGCTCTCACAGCTTCAGAAGCACACCTAAAGTACATTAAGGAGTGCGCCCAGCTTGATGATGTCACAGTCCACTACTACCGGCTCTACAAGGTGAGAAATTTAAAATTGCCATTAATTTCAGAGGATTAATGTCACATCGAACTTCTGCTGTTGAAGTTTATGCTTATCTGGTTTTTGTCTTTAACAGGACAAAAAAGAAGTTGAAGCGTCGCTTACGTTGGGACTGACTTTACGTGGAATCCAAATATTTCAGGTAACGTTTCTCTGTTAGTAATCAGGAATGTATTTTTTCTACTTATGAAACAATATTTACTGAAGGGCTATCTCAATTTTAACCTTATTGCTAGCCAGGTTTCTACTTTTCATTGACATATTTGATGCAAATAAGCTATTTTGCATAATGTTGCCAGAGAGTGGTGGTATAGGCTACGCTACTGTTGGTACAATTCATCAGGAGAAGTTTTCCTAATTAGAAGTAGGGAAGAAAGTGGGACAGGTTGAGGTTTTATGTAGAAACAGTGTTGTTGCTTTTTTTTTTTTTTTGTATGTTTTAATCATTTTAAAAACATCCACGCTTCTCTGTTTCCATGCTGCAGAACGTGGGCTCCGTGAGGCAGCTGCTGTACGACTTCCCCTGGACCAACGTGGGGAAACTGGTATTTGTGGTAAGTGAGATGCAGCATCCAAAAAACATGCATCAGGAACGTTTTTTCATCGGATGTTCTGTCGTTTGGCTTTTTCCCCAACGATGAAACCCAAGCATCTCTTGACTTATGGAGATGTTTGTGAAAGCCAAGCTCCAGCTCAGGATTGTGGAAATTTTTACGCAAGGCTTCTTCTCTCCACACTGCTGTTTTATCTTAGCCTCCAAGTCCTCTGGAACTAATCAGGGATTTTGAAAGACTTTCCTTGCACAAACACACGTGCACACGCACTCGACTGTATGCTACATACATATTTCATGTAATCAGCTGCTGGATTTTCTTTATGATAAGCATGTCTCGCTCCATCCATTTTATTAATTGTCTCGGATGCGCTTTTGCCCCTTGAAGGAAATCCTGTTAAATCTTCTCATCTCGGCTCTGAGTCAGCTTGTTGTTAAGCTGAGTGCAGCAGTCACTTAATTCTATGAGGTTTCTGTTATCACAGTGAGGCAGAGAGAAGCTTCCTATATATCTGTTTCACTCTGACGGCCTCATGATTTTTGCTAGTCGTCTTTTAATCACAATCCAGGGAGGTCATTACTGGCTATCACTGCTGCTGCATGAAAACAGCCTCGCTTTTATTCTAAATTTGGATGACTTCTTTATTTTCAACAGCCCGGGAGGTATCTGAGAATATGTTTTTGTTGTCCCAGAAAGAAGTTTGAGCTAATTTTGACCCAAACAACTGTTGCGTCTGCAACCCGGCTCACATCAGAGACATCCTGTTTTCCTCATTTTGTTTTTTTTGGTGGTTTCTCTCCATCTGCTGTAAGAAATGATGTGAGAGCAAAGGAGCAGTGGCATGGCTGCGGTTTTACTGTGGACCCGAAGACCTTCTCGTCGCCCTGTCCCACCCTTCTCCTGAATAACAGGCTCTTTCCTCCACTCCACCCACGAGTCACGTCAACCAGCACTATTGCCACCACTGCTCAGGCAGCAGAGGGCCGCATGGGTCAATAAACACCAGATGCTGTGATGGTTTTGAGGGGATTTTCAATTCTGACTTTTAGCCCTTGGAATGATTTGAGATCATCGTTGGCATCAAAGTTCAAAAGAAGGAGGGGTTTGTTTTCTGCTTTCTTCTTTACAGCGTTGTTCCAAGTGAATACTTTGTGTTTATGTTTCTCTTGAGCCTGTGAGACTTCAATCTGCTGCTTCTGAAAGCAGAGATGACGTCATTCCCCTCACAGCCTGTAGTGTTGGGTCCTGGCTTCTGGCTCACCAGTGCTTTGACTGGTGTTGGCCTCGTTGAGGGATGGTTGGATAACAGCCCCATGCTGACGCTGGGAGTTTTCGATGTGTGTGGCCTGTAGAAGAAGTCCTGGTGAGGAAATTTGTCCAGTGACTTTTGAAGGTCTGATCATGTGTGTTGGATGAAACAAGAAACTTTTCTAAAGTTGCTTCTAAAAAGCTTTTAATAGCCTGCCACTCGACACCAGTCTGCTGCCACAGCCCTGAACAGTTAAACCAGCGTGGAAGATGATTTTATCCTGCGCATTAATCTTCAAAAACTCTTTGTTCTCATCTCCAGACTTGTAATATTTCATGTAATTGAACTTTACATTTAATTTTTACACGATTGTTGTTTGGTTTTCAGACATAACTATATTGCATCATTCCAGCATGGAATATCATTTATATGTTTTGTATGCTTGGGGTGCACAGATAAGTTTAAAACCAAAATAATCTATAAATTCATCATATAGAATTTTTATTTCTCATTTTTTGACTGTTGTCAGACAGAAAATACACTTCAAATACCTCAGTTTGCCTCATTCACGCATGGCAGCCCAGTCTGCCTCCAGCTTTGTTTTGCTGCAGGCGTCTTTGAGCTGCACTGGGGCACTGTAAGGTTGAAGATGTATACTCAACTTGAGGGATGGGAGAGAATTTCTCCTGTAGTTTCCCACCCGTAGTTTTTCTGCCACTGCAGGGATTTCAAGAGGAAATCTTTCTGCCTCAAGTATAGCTCTCAAGCTCTCCCCCGAGAAAAGGCACTTATATTGGAAAGCCACCGTCAAAAGAGCTGTCAGTTTGGTTTTATGAACTCATTTCCCAAAGATACAAAGCTGATTGTCCACGATATGCTTTAAGTGCATTTAGATTCAGCTGCTTTCATTCAAAAAGCCTGGATAAATAAAACGCAGCTCAGTTTTGTGGTCAGAAATGAACATTTTCACCAAGGTTTGCCTTTTGAAATGCAGAAATCTTTAGAAGTGTGTTGAAAACAACCCTGCTGACACCACAGACAGCTGTTTTTGGGCCGAGCCACAGCCAAAAGGCGCGGGAGAAAGCACCAGCCCACCACTTTATTTTTTCCGTACAACAAGCCAACAGGTCCTCTCCCTGGAAAATAATCAGCTTAAAAATGCATTTTCTGCACAAGGAAATAAAGAACAGATACATCAACTGATTGTTATTGTGTGTTTGGCGATAAATAGTTTTCAAGAACAGACATTTTGCTCACTTGCTGAGGTTTCCCCTCAGGCCTTCGTGGCGTTTTATCATAATTTCAGATCCACATTCCTATGTCATAATATTTTAATATTAACTGCTGTAAATCACAGAGTCCTGTAGTCAACCCAAACATGATGTCTTTTTCCCTTCCTTCCACTCTCGCAGGGGAAGAAGTTTGAAATCCTCCCTGATGGTCTGCCCTCAGCTCGTAAACTCATCTACTACACCGGCTGCCCCATGCGCTCTCGCCACCTCCTGCAGCTGCTCAGCAACAGCCACCGGCTCTACATGAACCTGCAGCCTGTTCTCAAACAGGTTCGCCGACTCGAGGAGAACGAAGGTAACGATCCCATCTCACCTTCTGTGCTGCAGAGAAACGTTAAGATCTTCAGTCCTGGTTCAGAATTGCATTCAGCACTTTCTCATGTTTTTCTGCCTCCAGAGAAGAAGCAGTACCGGGAGTCGTACATCAGCGATGCCCTCGAACTCGACATGGACCAGCTGGATAAGCGCTCTCGGGCCAGCGGCAGCAGCGCGGGCAGCGTGTCCCATCACAAACGCCTGTCTCGCCACTCTACTACCAGCCACGGCAGCTCACACACGTCAGGCATCGAAACGGACAGCTTCAGGGCCCCGGGTCAGGCCCCACACAGGCCCCTGCGAACCTGCGGCTCGTCCACAACCAGCCACGGGAGCTCGCACACCTCTGGCATCGAGAGCAGTGGCAAGGAGCGCATCCTAGATGATGACGGTGAGAGTGCGCTTCTGATGTGGTTGAATTTATGATTAGCAGATGATGGATGAAGAGGGGATTTCTGGGACTTGTAGTTAAAAACATTAAAGACTTGGATTACAACCTGTTGTTTCAGCTGTAGTAACACTTAAAAATGACATTTCTAATAACTCTTGCTTCTGCAGAGATTGAGATGCTGGTGGACGACCCCAAAGACTATGAAGAGCTTCATGAGATGGCTTTGGATCAGGAGCTGTGTATTCACATCACTGAGGACATGCTGACAATGTCACCTGATCAGACCAACGGATACTCAGGTAGAGTTCTGCTCTGGCTTTTAATGAAACTTCTGCAGCAACTAGTTTGATTTTTAACCCGTCAGAGTAAAGCATGAAGTTAGCAGCAGGAAACAGAAGGCAAAAGAAGGTGTTTTCTGCAGATGGCGTCCGCTTTTTCACCCTGAGCCGTGGGAGGATGAGGAGCGCTGTCACTGAAACTTTTCTTGTGTGTTTTTTTTTTTTTTTTTTAAGGACTGATTGTAAAAGATGTCAGCTCCTCCACTTCCAGTTCCTCAGAGACCGTCGTCAAGATGAGAGGACAGAGCATCGAGTCTCTGCCTCAGGTGATTCAACTATTTATTTCCTGGGTTTTAAACACTAATATATAACCATAATTCACTACATCTTTTCCCAGTTTTACATAAGGGACGCTGCTGCACAGTCCAGCTAAATTTAGAAATAACCAGAGCGTCTTTGCCTCTTTCTGAGTCTGAGGTTTCTCCATCTTGTTCAGGTTTTTGCCTGCGTTGCACATTTTTATATAGAGATCCGAAGGTGTTTAGTTTTAGTCTTCATTGTTACTTTTTCTTTTTTGGAAATTTCTAAGAAACCTTAAACTGTCAGCAGAGTTTTGCTCACACAAGAGAAAAGTTTTGCTTGTCACGAAATAAACAACAACTAGACTTTTTTTTCTACTACAGACATCTGCATGCAGGAAGCCTCAGTCTTCGACAGACCGCCACAGCCAGTCGCTGGACGACATCCGACTCTACCAGAAAGACTGCCAGCAGTGGGCGGAGCTCTGCCAGGACACCGCCCACAGCTACACATTCGGCTGCGCTGAGGAGCTGAGCGACGGCGGCGGCGGCGGCTACCAGGGCCTGGCCGATCAGCGTGCAGTCATGCTCGCCGAGCAGCACCCGTTCCCCATCAAGAGAACCAACAAGTACTTCTCTCTGGACCTGACCAATGAAGAGGTACCCGAGTTTGTGGTGTGACAGAGGCAGAGACGAGGCGGCCGCAGGGTGAAGCGCTCGCTCCCCCGTGTCAGATGTGGAGTCGTCTCAGGCCTCAGGGAAGAGAGAGGCGCCGCAGACGTGGCTTAACAGCAGCCACGAGTGAAGTGGCGACAAGAAAGCTCACCCGTCACGCACCACCTGAGACGTATAATATAAAAACAGACATGGAGGATTCAGGCTGAAATAGGAATTTTAAGAAAGAGCACACGGCAGAAGAGAAGCTGTGTTTTTAAAATGTAACCCGAACTGCTCCCCCGTGTCAAAGGAAACAAAAGGGAATGTGTCACCTTCATGTTCATTCAAATCTTCCTTCTCTAACTCGTTTTCATCAGCCACACCTTGTATTTGCCAGCTTTACAAAGTCATGATGAGACTGTATGTACATGTAGGCCATCAGCAGACACTCATGCACAGACATGATGAACATATCAAAGATCTTCTGTGGAGAAAGCAACAGACAAACTCCTGAGCTGCGCACCAAAGAAAAGAAATGGAAATGAAACATCTGTTGCAACGTCAACATGACAGGACATTTCAGACATCCTACTGGGAGGGAGGATGGACCCATAATAATCTTTTGCAGAGCAGATAGCGTCTTCTCCTTCTATCACCACTTCGTTTAACCTCAACAGGAAATGCAGTGTGATAACCTCCCCCAGACTGGACTTATCAACACACAACCGTCGTGCCTTCGCCACTCTATGCAGATGTCAAACACTCGCATTGACAATCACACAACCTCATATTAGCCAATTTTAAGGTTTAAGTCATCAGAATTAAAAGTTCTGCTTTATCTTGAACGTTTGATGCACGTCTCTTCATCAGATCAGCTAGTTTTACAGCATTTAAACATCAAAAAGTTGGCTTTCACGCCATCTTAAATCCCGTGAAATCTGGCAAGATTTCCCAGGAGGAATGAGGCTGAGTGAGTTCCTACGTGTTCAGACTTGTGTCGAGTTTGTGGCCACATGAGTTGCTGTGTAATCTAAAGTCAAAATGGAGCCTGATTGGCTGCCAGCCAAAACAAACTGCACATTTTACACCTTTTACTCTCCTACTCTTCTTTCATTGATTCAAAACCAGAAAAAAACAAACTGGAATCTGTTACATTTTTTTAAAAAATTCACATCATCATACCAGATATGTCTTTTAGATGTATTTTTATATGAATTGTTTATGTTGAACAAGTATTGTGTGTCATTAAGTGTTGCGATCAAATTTGGGAGTCAGTATTAAGGCTGTTTGGCCACCATCCAGAGTAACTGGTCTGATCTGGAAAATTCAACAGAACCGAGGCCTGCGGTAGCTGACTGGTTGTGTCACAAGCTGTTAGTGATCATATCTCACATTTGGACACATTACATAGTGAAGATGGAGCCATGTGGCAGGTTAAAAAAATAAATGATTAAAGTGCCACAAATCAGGCTTTAAATGTTTCTGATTATGTCTCTTTTTTTTAATAATAATGGCATTGTTTTTTTTTTACAGATGATTTTACTAAAAGACTGAGGTAAAAAAAGGTTTTACTAATATCTCATTTTGATGGCATTAAACTTTGACTTCTTTTTTAAAAAAGTTTTACAAACAGTGAGATTTTTAGACATATTTCCTCTTACGCCAAAAGCTACAGATTAGATAGGAGATCGCTCCAAGTTAACACATTTCTGGTCACCGCAGTGTAACTTGGCAAACAGAACACACAAAATCTGACTGATCCAGATGTAAAAATTCTCACAAATATCATTAAATATCAGTGATAACGTGGTTGAGGAGCTCAGAAACATTAACTATTTTGCACAAATCCAGAAACTGATAAATACCTTGCATTTGAGCATTTTCCTATTTTGTGTAGTCTTGACATGTCAAACACTGACAGATGGCTATGTTGCTTATTCTGAAAGTGTTTATGGGGTTAGACCACATAACTATGAGCCTTATAGGTGTGTAGAAATATAGCAAATGAATCAAAAAGGTGGAGTAAGCATGGCGTCCTTCCAAATTCTAAATGAGGGGATTCTTCTGGTCTCAAACGTGCTGTAGAAGACGCTAGGGCTGCTATGCATGTGGGAAACCAGCTTGATCCTTCCACCTGTCCACACTTTAACAACGTCATGTTTAGAGCTTTGGATGTTCGGGTTGGTGGGGTTGGACATGCCAGCCTCTTGTTTCCAGTCTTTATGCTAAGCTACGCTAACAAATTAATCTCAAACACATGAGATGAGCGATGTTAGTGTGTTCACAAGTGTATTCTCCAAAATGTCAACGATCAGATGTAAAAGTTTTCTGGTTGGCAGACATTCGAGGTTTCTTTAACTGTCAGCCAAAGTCAGTTAAAGCAATATGAGAGCTCTCTTCTCTTCCTCTGTCAGCTTTAAGAGTATGAACAAGCTTTTTCTTCAGAATAATGCATAACACATGAATTTGATATTGCTGTGTAATTAAAAGCATCTTCTATATTTCTTACAGCTTGTTTCTATCACTGTTTTAAACTTAAAATTACACATTAATGGAAACTCAAGTAATATTTTGATGAACATTGTTTCCTCTTATATTAAAAGAGAATGTTAAGGTACATAGCCATACAGTCATAACCCATGTCAGGGTTCCTAATTTGCTCATCACTTCCTTCTGTGGCGTCAGTATATGGTCATACTTACACTTTGTAAGAGTCTGTATGTCTGTGTCCATAATCCTTTCTGTGAAAGGATCCTCCTGCAGGAAAAAAAAAATAAATGTTTTTGTCACCCTGTTGTTATAAAAAAGAAAAAAAAAAAAAAAGATTTGTTATAATGAAGTTTGGGTCTGTGCCTTCTTGGTACTAATGTCCTCAATATCCAAATAAATAGGTACATTTATCTACCGAAATGTGCTGCTGTTGTCTGGTCATTTTGAGTCACATATGTCACAGTATAACTAAAATATAAACACGAGAGATTAAAGTAAAACATGCTGAGTAGAGTCCGAAATGTTTCCTGAGATCATGCTGCCCCCTGGTGGAAGTTATTCACCCTTGTGTAATATTACCTTGGCCTGAAGGTGGCCGTGTTGTCTCACATATGAGACACCAGCTCGTGCTTTTGGTCCTTCAGATGTATCACCTGTCAGATGTTGTTTTAATGCACCAGTTCAGACTGGCAAAAAAAAAGAAGGAAAAAACCTACATAATAGTACTGTGTAATGTTTTGAATTTTGTTTGTTTAATAGAGTATTAGTATAATCTTATAATCTGATGCTAGTTACTGTATATACCATCAGTGCTGCAGCTGGTTTCAGTTTTCTCTTTTCATACACACTGTCATTACTCCAGCATCCAGAAACAAAAGTACCAAATACAGAAGAACTTTTTCTTTTTCAATATTAAATCATATGCATTTGTTACCATCACTGGAAACTCTCCTTTGGAAATCGTAGTTCTTTCTTCATCCATGAGGGGCTGACTGCAAAACGCAGCAAATCCCCACAAAAAGGCCATCTTCACAACAGAAAATAAACATGTTTAAAGCCTGGTTCAAAAAAAATCATTTCAGGTTTAATAGGTCAACTTTACCTTCATGTCAACTGTGAGGGGGCAAATTTTTTTTATAACTCATCCGTTTAGATGTTATTTAATCTTGAAATTACACATAATTAGGGGCATGTTCTTTTGATTGACAGGAGGCAGACCGGGTGCTAATTTTTAGCCGTGAAAGCTAATAGTTAGCTCCCTGCTTGCTCCCAGGAAGGCCACAGCCTGTAGCAGAGTGGCACAGCCCTACCTTTAAACCGCCTATCTTTGTTTGTTCCTGTTCACTTCGGATTAACTTGGTTAGCATTTAGCTTAGCTGTCAATCATTTGCCCGCGGCATGGAGCGGCCCTGTCTTTGCCCATTTTAGTATTTTTTTCAGGAGTGACAACACGCGCGACACGGCAAGATGGTGACGGTGGGAAACACCCAACTAGCTTCACTTTCAGCTCTTCAGACATAAACAACTATGTCCATTTTTTCACAGTCTTTGGTTTTACCTCTGCTTCAGCAAAGCCACACATTTTTCATCTTTAAAAAATTGGCTTTGATTACAAGCTCAAGAACCCAGAAGTTTATAGCAAAGAAAAAAATGGCATCAATTTTACTGACAAGCAAAGCTAAAAGATTGAATAGTTTTGGTCATATATCTTAACAGCTGCTTTTGTCAATCTTGCAAAGGCATCAACTTACAGTCAGCTTACATAAAAGGCTCAATTTAGCCCATAGACTGTATATAATTACTGGACGTAGCTTCCGGTCTCTTCTGAATAGAGAAATGTGAAGCCAGTTGGGCGTGTCTTACCGTCGCCATCTTGCCGTGTCACGTACGTCGTCACTCCAGGAAAATACTTAAATGGGCACAGCGCGGCCGTGGGGCAAATGATTGACAGCTGACGTACTGTGGGCTAAACGCTAACTGAGCTAACACAAAACTAAGAGGAGCTAACAAAGATAAGCCCCCTAAGCGGCATGGTTAAGGTAAGACATGCTTAGACTTGCAATTCGCTGACTAAACACCGCCGTTGTGCGACTCTGTAACAAACTGAGACCTTATTAAGAGCAAAGAAGGAGCTAACTAGGAGCCTCCGGTCGGCAGGCGGAGCTTCCGGTCTGCCGCATGTCAATCATAAGGACACGCCCTTAATTATGTGTAATTTGAAGAATAAATAACATCTAAACGAATGAGTTATAAAAAAAAAATTCACCCCCTCACAGTTGACATGAAGGTAAACTTGACCTAATAAACCTAAAATGATTTTTTGAACCAGGCTGTAAACCTGTTTATTTCTGCTGTGAAGTTGGCGTTTTTAACATGGGAGTCTATGGGGATTTGCTCGCTCTTGGAGCCAGCCCTAGCGGATGAAGGGAGGATTACACTATTTGCAACAAGGAAGCGAGCTTCACTGTTCTGAGGCGGAGTTTGCCCCTTGATTTAGCCTCAAATGACAAAAAAAAAGTCATATTGCAGTACTGCATTAAAACCAGACATGATTCTCTACCGGAAATCACTGCATGGACTCAGGAAAACTTCCAGAAATCAAAGTAAACACAGTTCAAGTCAATGCCAATACCAATGCAGGTTAAAGCTCATAAGCATAAAAAGCCATATGAGACCATGATCATAAAACATTGCCATCTTCTCTGGGCTGAAGCTCATTTAAACTGGTCTGAGGCCAAATGGAAAACTATTATATGGTCATATGGATCAAAATGTCAAATTCTTTTTGGAAACCATGGACATCATCTCCTGTACTGAAGAGGAGATGGAGCATCAGATATCAGCAGACGGTTCGAAAGCCTGCATCTCTGATGGTACGGGGTTGCATTAGTACTATGGTGTTGGAAGCTTCCACATCCACTAAAGTCCATCTAAGCTGAAATGTACATGCAGGTTATAGAACAATCTCTGCTCCCATCTAGAAAACGTCTCTTTCAGGGAAGGCCTTGCAGATTTTATCTAAACGATGCTGAACCACATACTGCATCCATCACAACAGGAAACATCCTGGAAACAGGAGAAGCTGAACCAGCCTGTCTGCAGTCCAGAGACCTTCCACCCACAAAAAAACATTTGGAGCATCATGAAAAACATCCAGCAACAAATCAACAAATGTCCAGGACTGTTGAAGAGAACAGCAATAATCCTGCATCAGACCAGAATGGGACAACATTCCTCTCCTAAAACTCCAGCACCTGCTCTCCTCACTCCCAAGACGTTTACAGACAGTTGTTAAAGAAGAGGTGATGCACAATGATAAACATCACCCTGCGACTTTTTATTCTTTATTTGTTGCTGTCATAAAATTCCAAATGAGCTAATATTTCTCATGAAATGGTAAAATGTATATTGTGAAATATGAGTATGAGATTTGTAAATCATTTTCTCTTTTTATTTATATTTTACACAGCATGCAAACTTTTATGGAATTGGGGTTGTATTATTTATTTATATTAGGTATGGAAATAAATAGTGTTTCCAATCGAACAGACATTTATTCTGTTGGTTTTATCTCTTATATTCTGTAAAGGTCAAAAATCAACAAAATAGCAGACATGTTGGTGGGGCAAATAAAGGTTTCACCTGTTGTTCCCTGCAATTTAAAATTAGATTAAATGTATAATTTTTTATACAAAATGAGAGTTGAATGGGTTGAGGGTTGTTTTGTTTAGTTGTGTTTTGCGTTTTTATCTTTGCCCGCTGGCTGTAAATCGAGTCTGAGTATTGAAGACCTGGCAGCGCATCTCCACAAAGGCGCTGACGTAACAAATGAAAGCATGGATGCTTTCCTCAGCAAGCTCCACCCCTTTCCCTCTCTCCACAGCTGTACAGGAAATCAGTCATCCACCATCCACTGCTGTCGCCATGGCAACAAAGAAGGGGGAAATCCATTTTCTGGCTCTGTCACCACCCTCCTTTCTCCCTCTTCTTTCTTATGTGCTTTTGCTTGAGGTGCAGCTCCGTTTGTGGCTTTTCTGATGCTTGGCTTCATGATGACCATGATGATGCGTGATCCATGCATCTCATCCCTCCATCTGCAAGCATGCGTGTGTGTGAGAGAGAGAGAGATCACTGGAGCTGATTGTCTGAAATATTTGGTGACAGCGCGTCTCCAACTGCAGTGCTGACCTCTCCGTAAATCCCATGGGGCAACGGGACAGCACAGGCGGGGCGGCTCTGCTCAGCAGCTGCCTGGAGGAGGCAGATGGTCACAAATCAGAGATGAAATCCAGGCCCCTCCCCCCCGCCTGCACGATAACCCCACCCCACATTCACCCTCATGTACAGGATCGCTCCAACATCTGCCTCCTGCTCCATCACACCATCGATGAGTAAAACCTGGTAAATATCTGATGACCACATTCAGCTTTTTAAGCAAAAACAAATGTGCAGTCTCAGATAACTGGTCAATTTTGAAATAAATGTATTTTTAGTTGACATAAAACATCACCATTAACTGTGATAGACGGGCTGTTTCAACAACAAAAACCCTGAAGGCACCACATCTGCTCATGCCCTCTGAAAGATGGATTAACAGACCTTAATAAACCAGCCTATTAAACTAAACAGCTGCAATGACACCAAAAGATTCAGAGATGATCCCAAGAGCCGATAATAAAACATAGTAATCAGATTACACATAAACAAATCTCTGGGTTTATCTCTTCTCCGGTGATGGAGGGAGGGGTCTCGCTGTTTCTGTCCCTAATGGTGCTCAACAAGCCCAAAGCATAACCCAGATTAATACATCCTAACGAGGAGTACTTACAGCACGTGAGCTGTTGTGTAAATGGAGGGCTCAGCTAATGGCTGAAGTAGTTAGCTATAAGTAGGCAATTATCAGAAACATGCTTAAGTGCGTGAGCTGAAAGGGCAACAGGGTTGTTTCAGTCGGAATAAGGTTGTGAGGGGCTGTCATAGTGGCCCCACGAAGGGCTATCCCGAATCACCGTGGTATCCTGGTGGCAGAGGCTTCCTACGTTCACAGGAACCATGACTCATTAATTCTCCATCCTCCTCCTCCACTCTCTCCACCTCTCTCTCTCTCTCTTTCTCTCTGGATGTGTGCAGCTACAGTACGCTCCCCAGAAAAGGTCTATGTGAATGAAGCAGAGGAAAATGTGACTCACAGAGAACGTGACGTTCAGACAGTTGGAGGAAGATGAAGAGGGTCGAGCGGCTTTACCTGCAGGCAAACTGCATAACATGCATGAGAGCAGATGTGTAGCGTGCTCATGCAGACACGGATGCGGACATGGAACTACAGGGGAGATCTCTGTGGTGAAGGGTTTGTGTCTGACATAGTTGTCATGCACTGGACGGAAAAAAATTGGTTTTCAGGTGTTCTGATTACACTGTAAAAAATGACGATCATCATAATATCATCAATCTTTGGACATAATATAAATATTACAAAATGCACAGCGGTCACAGGAGGATGCAAATTTCTGTAGCAAAAAGCATTACAGTTTCAGCATTTTAATACTTTGTGAGCCCCAAAATCTTTTTAATCTCTGCACCTTCCTCTTTGAATTGTAACATGCCTGCATTTAGAATTACACTGAAGTGGCACTGTTGTCCCCTTTAACAACGGCTAATTGAGTATCCATCTTGCATCCTGCCTCTTCTCCGAGCTCTCTCCACCCAGAAAAGTCAGCGACTCATGTCCTATGTCTTGCTCTTTCACTTTCTGTGTTTTCCTCGCTTCCTATGATGCCCTTTTGAGCTTTGCAGAAACAGCCGTAGTGCACGTTCAAAACTAACAGTGTGTTAATCCATTTGCTGGTTTGTTACTTCGTAAAGCAAAACACAACCATCACATGATGCCCCGGGCTGGAAAAAAGTTGTTTAGTTTCTCAGCTTCAGGGTGCTGCTGGGTAGTGATTGTTCTAGTTGTATCTTGAAACTCCTGTTTTTAAATCAGTCAGTCAGATTTTTATAGCACTTTTTAATATGAAGTGAATATACAAAGTGTGAGCGGTAAATGGAAAGCATTTACATGGCTCTTTTCCAGTCTTTTTGGTCACTCAGAGCATCTTTCACCCATTCACACACACTCATATAACCCCTCCTGGAGTTATCTATGAAATCCTTTGTTTACTATCACACATTCACACACATCTTGCCCAATGACAGCGGGACATTTAGTCTGGGGAAGCTGGGATCAAACCATCAACCTTCCAGCTGAAAGATGACAGAGTTCTTAATTAAAGTTTTGTTTATCAGCGAAGAAGTAATGGACAGAAAACGGTTTTCTTTGCAATCCGAAGTCTTTGTTTCGCCCTTTAACAAAATATTAAACAATAAATAAACAAAAATAATTTGCATGTCTCTGGTTATTTGTGGGGGGATGAGTCTGGATTATTGTCCATGCTTTAAAGCAAACCATAAAGTGATGAAGGGGGTTCAAGGGTTCAACTTAAGCTTTGATTCTTTATATAAATTAAATATTTCACTGGTTTCACTTCATTGTTGTCATTAATTGTTGACCGTCTCACCTACTGTGTGTCTTTCCTTGTACCAGTCTAGTTCTTTACACCATCTGATCACCCCTGCTTCTTTGGTTTTTGGCCCACCCATCTCACATCACTGACTTCTGATGACTTGCTCCTCATTCAGCTGCACTTTGTTTGGGTAAATAGTGCAATAGACACCACACACTAAAATAAGCACACAACCAATGTATATGATAGATCACTGAATAGTGATCAATAGGGTATAAAAATAAAAAGAGTGTTAGAAATGACAGAAATGTGGCTCAAACTTGTTCGTAGATGTTCTCAGTTTTTTACTGCTGCATTACCAATATAAGAAAATATGTATTGTAGCCACTCCGCTTGATTTAACTTTAATCTATTCAGACATGCTTCCGATGTCCTGTTCATGACCCGACAGAGAAACATATGGAACCAAAACCAGCCACGTTGTTTAAAATAACCCCTCTCATGTAAGCCCAGGCAGTATGCATACATTTTACATTTGATCGTGTCCATCTCACCCTAATTGAGTGTATCCTGGAACACCCAAATGCACAGTGTGCTGTTTGTTTATGCATTTTGTTCCAGTTCCTCTCTGTGTTTTATGTTTCTGCTTTGTTTTCATCTTTGATGGCTTCACTGTGATATGCAAGTAGAGTTAAGATTAAAAGCTTCCGCTCTGGCAGGGCACATGTGTATGTGCAATACAGGATGTTGTTATGGAGATTTGCTATGTCCTCAAAACAGAGCAGAATCTGAGTCAAGAACGAGAAGTTGGGATTAAAATCCAGCTAGTCCCTGCTGTCAGCTGCCCTGGTATGCATTTGTTTACTGTAGCTGTTTAGATAGACAGTCAGAGCTTTTCCTGTGGACCTCTGAGAGATGGAGCGAACGTGTCCTAATAGCAGAAAAGAAAAGACACAAAGAGGAAGGGAGGGAGGAAGAGGAGGGTAGTTTCTTGCAGCCTGAGCGGTTGGCTGAAGGGTGGAGACTCAGCAGCAGTGAGGAGGGAGGCAGGGAGGATCTCAGCTGGAGTAGATAGAGAGAGAGGGAGAGAAAGGCGTACAGAGAGAGGAGTGTGTGTGGATGTAATCGGCTGACTGACTGTGTGTGTGACAAAAAGGGGTGAACGTGTGGATACTACTCCACAGGACTGGATGTGTTTGGGTTCACTGAAGAAGAACCATAACAAAGGTAGGATTTTTTTCTTTTTTTTTTTTTTAACATTTTCTTTTGCAGCAGATGCTGTTTGGTTTTTCTGTGCTTAGACGACATCTGGGTCAATCGCATCCAAAAACAGGGTGTGTTCCAGAGGAGGAGGGTTTTTCACGTCCATGCTGTTGTTCGCCAGCGCTCGAGGGGCGAGATTGATGCCGCTGGCTGGTTTACAACATGGAATCCCCTCCTCCCTCTAAAAATCACTAATATGCTCCAAGCTCGAAGGTGAGCCACAGCTTAATACCCCTCCTACCATTTCCTCCTTTCATACGTGTGCATCTGTGAGTTGAAAGAATGGACCACCTTCCTCCTTGCTCTTCTTCCTCCCTTCTTCCCCTTTCCCCCAGTATTAGGCAGGTCTTATAATGTGGTGCCAGAGGAATTAAGGGCATTTGTTTCAGGGGATATTTGCACGAGCAGAGGGGATGAAAATGACACAGAAAGAGACAGATGAAGACGGGGGTTGGTGTGGCTGACAGAGGGGAATGAAAAAGACAGGAGGAAGCAGAAAACCGACGAGGGATCCCACAAGCTTCCCATGAGGTTTTCTGGCTGTTCTTAACCCTCTCACCCTCCATGCTGCGAGGAGAAAGCAGTCGACCACACAAGCTCCATGTAGTGGTTGTATCAGGCAGATGGCCAGGAGAGGAGGAGGATGAGGAGGAGGAGGGAGGGGGGGAGGGTTGGTGTTTTAATGCTGCTCATAGACAGATACAGTGTGACAACAGTATGCGATGGCAAGAAAATCAAGAAAACAAACACAGATGTGCTGTTTGTCCCACTCTCTGCTCAGCACACAAAGGCATCGTCATGCACAGCTCATATTAAGTCATCCAATCGTGTGTGTGTCTGTGTTACATATCCAGGGCCATTACAAATGCACACTGCGAGTCAGAATTACGCAATAGCTCTTGTCCAGGCGGGTTGAAGAAGAGCAGCTCCGAGGCCACGGATTCCTCTAAACGCATCAATGTTGAGACTACAGGAGCGGCTCTCGACATATCCAGTCGTAAACAAGAAATACCAAATAGCCTTGATAGTTAAAAAGAGTTAAAGCCCCAGAGGATAGAGTGTTACTAATAGAAAGCAGGATCGCAGGAATGATGGGAGAGAAAAAGAAAAAGCAGCCATTATCATCTTATTGACCTTTCCGATCCCTTTAAAGCCATAAACTAAAAAAAAGGGGCCATAAAGCCTTATCTCTGCATTAATTACACTATATGTGATGTAAACTGTATGATCTCATCTCTCCGAGAAAAAGCCTTAAAGTGAACGGGTAATACAAAGTGGGAAGGATATGGCAGCGCTCACATCTATGACCTTTGTACTCGCTGCATTGTTTGCTTTAAACAATGTTGATTTGATAGTTTATTGACCGTGTTGTGTTCGGGGTAAAGCATCCACAAATGTTAAAGTCACAAATCTTTAGCTTGCAACACAAGAAAACCTTAAGAAAGTCTGAACTTCAAGTAAGAATCAATTTTGAGATGAAATTTCTGTGATTTACATTTTCAGCCCTGCACTGTTTTTTTGTTTGTTTGTTTTTTTTTCCTGGCCAAGGCTTAACCTCAGTCTCTAGCTGTTGAAAGCCAAACATGTCATTTGAAGATCCATCATTTAGAGAAATTCCAAATCACATTTCAAGTTTCCAGTTTGTTTTTTTCAGCTCAAGTCAAGTAAAAAGTTTTGCCTCCAAACCAGGCCTCAAGAAGGATTTTTGTCTCAGCACTTTTCCAAGATCGGTCCTTCTAAAGTCCTGATTTTCAAGACTGAAAGTCTGCTGTGGCTACATTTTAAGTCTAGTGGACCAAGTCGTGACCTAATGAGATTAATATGTGAGAGATGAATGGTTTCCCTCTCTAGGTTCACATTGAACTCCCACTCCTATTATTCCTTTAAAAACTCATTTGTGGATCTCAAAGATGCACATTTCTAAGTTTTTGCCAAATATTACCCTTTTATTGCCTTAAAATGGTTTGGTTTGTAACAACATTTTTCTCTTCAGACTATGAACATATGCGGTCATCCTCAAAATTATTCATATCCGCCCATTAAATAAGAAAAAAAAAATCAGCTGACAGTGAAATAAGCTGAAATTGATGTTCATAATGATAAATAAAAAATTTATGAAAATCATGACTTTCATTCTGAATTGTGGTTCAACAGAAATATTAAAAACAAACAAGCAAAAAATAAAGCAAGTAAACAAGCATGATGGGGTGCTGAGGCTAAGTGTTGAGCAACATTTTGAGGCAATTGCTGCAATCAGGTGTTTTCTCTAATGTTTGAAAAGACTTCTGCACCTTTTGACAAGTGTTTTGGTCCACTGTTCATGGGAAAGGTGCTCTAGTCTCTCCAGGACAGTTTTGTTTTTTTTATTTATTTTTAGTTACTATTTCCAACCTCAATTCAAAAGCAAAATTTTATCTCACTAAATTATAATTTTGTAAATTTTTTGTCATTATTAGTTTCTTTAATTTCTTGTTATTTAAATTACTATTGTGAATTTAATCTTTTCTTTCATTGGAGGGTATGAATAATTTTGAGGACGACTGTATTTGCTTGTATGTTAATCTACCCCCGCTCACCAGTAAATGGCAGAGATATCTCAGAGATTCTTCAGTGCTCTATAAAGACATCCTTTGCACTTATTGAAAATGGATCTAACTGGGCGAAATAAGAAGCATCCCATCATCCATCAAAGTTATTAACAGCCATGTCCATTTTACAGCCACTGTGAGTAAGGTGTAAATAAAGGTGGAATTCACCTTCATGGCCTGTTTATACTTCTTTTTTATGCACTTTCTTAATACATAAAATGACTTTCTTCGTCTTACAATGTATAAGCTTTTAAATCTAAATTAAATCCTCTATAAGTCAGGTCTGTAAGCAGTCAAGCCTCAAAGTCCTCGATTCATGTTATTCAGGGGTCTCAACCTCTGGTCTTGGAGAGCCACGGTCCTGCAGGTTTTAGATGTTCCTTGTGTAAACACAGCTGACTCAAATTCATTGGTCATCCCACCTGGCATTTTAACATGTCAAAGTTGAATCAACATCGGGTCCCACGTTGAATAACCATTGGATTTTGGTTTGATTTTGCAAATCTAATCAACTGAAATAGCAACATCATTTCAGCATCGTGTTCCTCAACGGGTGAATAGCCACTGTTGAATAAACATTGATTTTAGTTTCGATTTTGCAAGTCAGTGACGTTATTTTTCAACTGTTATATTTTAGCAATTTTCTTATGGTTGTAAAAACTATTTTGATTAGACATACAACTAAAAAACTGTTGATATTTCAAAGTTGAATGGTGAGCTAATAACACCATTTCAACCACAGAGTGTTCAATGTTTTGACGTTGAATTAACATTCATTCATCAACTGACGTTATTTCAACCACATTTAAACGTTTAAAGTCGGTCGAGTGGGGATTGAGTAGAACTTGACAACAAGCTGTTGGATCCATTTCATTTGAATCAGGTGTGTTGGAGCAGGGAACATCTAAAACCTGCAGGCCCTTTGAGGGTGGGAGGTTGAGACTGCTGTAGAAACTGTGTATTAAGTAAAAGTTACTTTCTGTTCAAGTCACACGTGGTCTTTAGTTGCTACACTTGCTCCAGATCCTTGTCCTTCCTATCCCAGTTTTCCTTGCTAGCCTTGCAGTTACATCATCTATCAGTCTTTTAGTCAGTGAAGAGTTTTATTAAAGGAATAGTACACCCACAGAATGATGTGCTTTCATTTTCTACTCACCCTCATACTGAGCAAGACTCTGGAGCACTTTTTTAATCGCTCAAATGCAGCCGGAGATCGGACAGGTTTTCATTTTACCCCAACTTTCATATAATGGAGTTCACTGGCGACTGAGCCCAAAAGGTCCATTGAAGTCCACCAAAACTTGGTAATATTCCTCCATGCTGCTCATCCAATGTAATCCAAGTGTCCTGAGTGGGTATCGTCCATAATTTACTGGAAACAACATCATTTAGTATATTTTTATAACTTAAACAATACTACATCTAGCTGCAGCGAAGCGCATATGTGCGAGTTCATGACACTAGGGAAGCTGTGGAAGACGAGATCGCGCGTTCTCTTTTTCTTTCTCTCTTTGTTTTAAATCAATAGCCAACCCTTCTTGTGTTTGTCCCGGTTTGTCCACAGCTTGTTCGCTCTTAGCACAATGAAAACATCAAATTTCTTCTTCTACGCTTGCATTATCGGCAGAGGATGCGCTGAAGGCTGCGGCTTCCGTATTGTTGTGAACTCACACGAACGCGCAAATAGAAACGGCAATGTAGTACTGCTTAGGCTATAAAAATATACTAAATGTTGTCGTTTCGAGTAAATTATGGACGCTACCCACTCGAGCAGTATGGAGGAATATTGCCAAGTTTTTGTGGGCTTTTATGGACCTTTTTGGTTCATTCACCAGTGAACTCTATTATATGAAAGTTGGGGAAAAACAAAAACCTGTCTGATCTCCGGCTGCATTTGAGATATTAAAAAAGTGCTCCACAGTCTTGCTCAGCATGGAGGTGAGTGGAAAATTAACGCACATCATTCTGTAGGTGTACTATTCCTTTAAAGTTTTGAGCATGTACTGGTTCACACTTGTAGATCCCAGATCCCACAACTGTCTGCCTCCTGCCTCATTCTCCTGCATTTGGGTCCTTCTGCCTTGCCACCTTCCTTCCTTCCCTTCCTTGGAAGAAAACAGGGTGCACATGCTAATTCTATCTTGGGATGTTGCAGTCGGACCAAGAAAAATGGCCGAAGCTCATATTTTCTCAACAGAAGCATATCTGCAGATTTTGACTTCTCATTTGGAGAATAAAGGCGATGTCGTCCCTTTATGTTGTCTTAGCAACACAACTCTTCTCTGAGAGGAAGAAGTATTCTGGACGAATGCATTGTAGGCTTCAGATGATAAAGCTGTGACCACACGCAACCAGTTTGTTTTAGCAGGTGTATCCGAGTCCAGAGAGTTAATACTTGTACTCATTCCTCAGCTGTAAGTCTTCTGGTCCTGTAAATGTTGACCAAGAGGATTTGACAAGCAATCTTTATTTCTTCATGACAGACCATTCAAGCTCTGTGACAAACACATGCTTAGGGATTTATCCTTCAGGTAAACATGCAGTAAAAAGCAAGTTGATATCTCAAATGGTCCAAGCAGAGCGCTCTCATCGCAAACTAAACAAGTCCGGATGTTTGTAATATCGTTAACAGCCCAGGAGACCAGCCATGTTATTCACTGCATGTTGATTGATTCCAGAGGAAAAGTTTGTTTATGCCTTCTCACTCAAAGCAAATGCAAAAAATCCTGCAGCTTCGTCAGAGCTGAAGCACGGGGCAGAGAGCTTAATGAACACAAAAGCTGATGAAACTATTATTTGTGACACAAGGGACAGGAAGTTAACGTTTTAAGCTTGGTGGCCACAATGGGTGCTTTCCTCCCAAAGTGGGCAGTATAATCTCAGCAACCCACCAACTCATAGCAAAAAACACCTGGAATATTCAGCTGGAAGCATTTTTTCACCTTGGTCAAACAAAAGCACAAGTAGTTGTTCTTTTTTATTATTTATTTTGTTTGCTTCTTAAGCTCCGTAGCTGTTCCTGTGACAGCCAGTGTCGTTTCTACTCCACTAACTGCACTGCTGTTACGCAACCTCCACATCAAAGGTTTTAAACGCTTTAAACATTTTATGAAAAGAAAACCACTTGGTTGCTGCTTTAATCCAACAAAGAACCAACACGGCAGGCTTTGATTATCTAATTTGATAAACATAATAGAGCACATTTGCACTCCCTGGAGCAATAAGCCTCCACCCTGCTGCCTTCTTGACTCCCAGGGGATGCATCATTTCCTGGGCCACTGCCTTCTCCCCTCCCCCCATCTGGGACCTAGATTAACCCACAATACACACATGTATGTATGTATGCATACACACACATGCAGCACAGCCTCTAAGATGGCAGGATGGGCAGCACTTGCTGGGGGTGGCACAGATGTCCAAGCTAATCAAAGGATCATGGGTGGTGATGGTGGTCTGACTGAGAGGCAGTCACACATTTAATTCATACGCAGGGCAAATTAACCTCACAATTAGACCCGGTTGTTCTGTTTTCTCTTATTCACTTTGACCTATTTCTTGATGGGGAATAAAAACAAATATTTTAGTTATTTCTTTTACCTGATAACTCCAAAAAGACAGCTTGCACATGTGGACTATGTCCATGCACACTTAATACTTTTTAGTCTTAGTTATTAGTATATTTTAGAAAATTGAGCCTTTGTTCAATTTACTCAGCAAGCTCAATGCACCATGATTAGCTGGTTCCCCAGTTAAGTCTGAGGGAAAAAAAAGACTGCTAGTATGTCGAAATTCAGGGGCTGGGTCCTTCAAAGGATGAGTCCTACTGTACCTGGTCTATAGGTCGAGTCAGGCTGTTAAATTTGGACGGTCTAGCCTCCTCAGCATACCTCTCGTTGTCTAACAACTGTGACGGCGCTGAACCGAAGCAAAACGGAGCTCCAAAATATCAGCCTTACTGCTGTTCTGCTAATTTTAGAGGAGTTACATCAGCTTTATCGTTGTTGCCAGCGTTTTTTATTACTTTTGCTGAGAGAAAATCAAATCCAGGTAAATTTATTTTGTAGCGTTTACAAGATTTCAAGAGTCTCATGCTAACTTTAGCTAATTTCATGGACAATAGCAATTGAATGACCGTAATATTAGCTTACACAATAATGAAATCACACAATAATGAAAATGTCTCTTAGACACCTATGCAATAGAATTGAATTTGGCCTGCAATGCATCTTGGGATATGATTAGCCAAGAAGGATACATTGGACTGTCCTTTGAATCTGGGGAAAATGAGATCACATTTGTAGGCTGCATTTGAAGAAGCCTTCGAATCTGGACAGCCTTGGTCACATCGCTGTGATGTAAGCGGCCTTCAAACCTTGTAAGGACGTAGCCCTCAAATTTGGACACAGCCTAAATAATCCTGGTGGTGTCTCACAAGCTAGAATGGAAAACCACCAGCCTCCGCAGACCACGTCATAGTGTCCACTAGCAAGATACAGTCAGGGTTTCCACTGCTGTTCTAGATTCCCATGAAGAAGTAGTGAATGACACCTAAAAGAGTTGATGGAGACAATAAAATAAATAAACAAATTCTAATGCCCAAAATTTTTTACATGCCACTTATTGTAACTTGTGAATAGTGACAAACATAGCAAAGATCAGAATGAGGTGACTGACTAGCTGTCCATTACAGATATTTTTACCTCCTTTAGATTTGTCTGCAGTTAGAATGGCTGCTTCTTATACTGAATTCCAACAACATAGTCTACACTGCTACCCTCTGGTGACACTACACAAGTTTATTTGCTTACTGAAAGCCACATTTCTTTTGACACATTTGAAAGGGAGAGAACTGAACCTAAAAGGAAACATCTGCAGTTGCTAGCTAAGACCTGTAAATGTGGATTCTGCTGTTCCTTTAGCCTACTCTATGAACCAAAACTCCAAATGGATATGTTCTAAGCAAGAGACACGATTATGGTTCTGGTTGTGGTCTCTTTAATGGAAGTGATGCTGTTTGATTATCGTTTAGCAGGAGTTGGTGACAGCATATCAGCATTAGTAAAACATTTGGCTTGAAACCTTCAACTACTGTATCATGTTATGCTAATTAATTAGTTACTGCATAATTTGGTATCGATCTGATACCAAGTAAATGAAAGGCTACTGTTGATACATGTATGATACTGATACTTTTTAATAGGGCAGTCAAATTTACAGATTTAAGCAAATCGATAATTCTGTGGAATCTATACAATGTTTTTCAACACAAAAATCTGAGTTTAGCATTATCTCCGTGAGAGAAGCTGATTTTTAGCATGCAGATGGATTGTCATCACGGTGAACCGAGTCCACCAAAAACCACAAATCCTTCTTATTCATTACGTTTGTGATAGTTTAAAGACTTACACTTAGAATATTTTAAATAGGTGTACAGAAACAAAGTCATCACTGGTGCCATTTTAAAAGCCTGAATTTGGGTTTTATTGAGAGAAGCTGATTTAGGGAATATGGGGGGCCTTTTCACTGCAATGTATTGAATCTGTCAAAAACCACTTTATCCTCCATATTTATGAAGATTCTGATAGTTTTCAAGGCTTGCACTGAAGTATCGATCAATATCTATACCAATGTAATGTTATGATGGATATTTGTATCAATCCACTCACCACTAATGTTATTTTAGCTTCTTTGAAGATATCTGTATTCAAACCCTGCAGATCAGGAAGCTCACCAAAGAGATTTCATACAACAACTCAGGAGGGGCAGAAACAGTGATAGTATAGGTGGCATTGAGGCTTTGGGAAGTTAAATATTCGTGTCAGGCTTTGGCAAGCTAACCGATCTACTTTCCTTTACTGTAAGTAGTGAACCAGACTCCGCATCTGGATGATGTCACTTGACAGCTGACAATGCTACAAGCTACAAAATATTAGCATTTAGCCTCATAGGCTTGATCATAAAAATGCAGGCGATGAGTCCACAGACCAACTAATTTGTTCATACAATTGTGAAAAATTGTTGCTCAAGAAAATCATGACCGTAGAAATGTTGTTTTACAAGAGTGTCTTTAGATAGTTTTCTTGTTGTATGAGAGAGAGGGCAGGAAAACTAATGAAAACTTCTGTAAGTATAACATATGACACACATATTGCCATTATGAAGACTAGAGCAGACATCCTGGGGCTTTTCTCATGAGCTCCATGGTCAAGACCGAGTGCAGGTCTGAGCCTGGTATTTAGCAGACCTGTGAGGGGAAAACGCCGCTCTCTGTGACAGTCAGTATCATTGCCACGAACAATAAAGGTCTGACAGCTCAGCTCGCACTTTCTCTCTGTCTTTGTGTGTTCAGGGATGGGTGGCCTTTCTCGTGTTCAAGGACAGGAAGCCGTGCTATATTACATTCAATAGTCAATATTGTCTTGATTGTGCTCACTAATAACTCTGGAGGTCAGTTTTATGTTACTTGAACTCACTGAGGTCACTTTACAAGTCACTTTGGAGGAAGATTTCACCATCTACACCTTCTTTTTTAATTTTCTCATTAACTTTATTTCTAATGTTTTAAAAATTTCTTTGAATTTTTTTTGCCCTCCGTCAGTTGAGCGAGCACGTCGCTGCTTCTTGTCTCAGTGACATCGCAGGGTGCAGCTCATTGTCCTGCAACGTACTGAGGACGGTGTTGTCATTCATGCTGATGCTGTGAACACTTGGATCAATTAACTTTTTCCATGTCTTTTAAGTAATTAGTTCTTACATTATTAAGACTCCTCAGTGTGTTAAGGATTTCTTGAGTGTGTGTGTGTTTTGAGGACATTTTTGTAAAGTGAGGACATTTTGTCCAGTCCTCACTAAAACAATACCTAAGAAATAACCATTTTTGAAGGTCAAGATTTGGTTTTAGAGTTAAGGTTACAATTAGGTTTTGGTTAGGGTTAGGGGTAGGGTTAGGTTTAGGCAACCAGCTGTGATGGTTAGGATTAGGGTAAAGGGCTAGAGAATGCATTATGTCAGCGAATGTCCTCACAAAGATAGAAGTACAAGGATGTGTGAGTTTGTGTGATTTACAGTCAGCTGCAAAAAAAGAAGAAATGATTCATTCAGCTCAGAAAATAACTGTGTCAACTTTTACACTTATAAAATTTGAGTCATAAACACTGAAGCATGCTGGTATGTATCAGCCTTATTTAAAGGTTAGTTCACCCAAATGGCAAGAAATTCTATCAATGGTAATGTATTTTATTCATATAAATGTGAACTAAATCTTTAAATCATACAGTTAAGATGCGATCATCAGCTGTTGTCTATGACTTATGGAGCGATTCACATTTGTCTAAATGAATATTAAGCTGACAGCTCTGATAGAAACTGAAGAATAATTGAGGTTTAATAAGAGGTCAGGATAGGTGTTAGCCTCTCTTAGCTAAAGCTGATAACAACAGCACATTTAAGGTAACCTGACTCCGCCAGATGGATTTTCTCCTGCATATCCATCTTGGAATCATCTGTTAGAGAGTAGTTTTGGGAAGGGGCAAAAATACTAGTTAGCTGATTGGATAAGGCATGGATAGACGGGCCAAATAAACCAATCAGATCAACAAAGCATATAATGTACTAACAGTCCGACGACGAAAACACAACCACAAGCCAGGCTACTCTCGCTGCTGCCGGCAATGGCTCGCTAGCTTAGCAAACAAGAAACATGTCAGCAGTAATTCCAATAGAACTTGAGCGATAGCCACGCTGATGCTAATTTCATCTGCTGAAGCCGCCATGTTGTTTAGACTGAACTGTCGTGTCTCGTTGCATCAAACCTAAACCCGCCTCAAAGCCCCAAAAAAAAGTGGCATATCCCCATTTGCAAGTTCCACATGTTTGCTGAGCTTATGTCAAAGTGGAAATATTGCTGTACTTACATATTTATCCAGTTTTGATCTGAGAGTCAGAGATACAGTACAGGAGATAGAATAATAAAACTTGCCTTTTATTGCGTTACATTTTGACAGTAAAGTGTCTCAGTGGCAACACATTTTTACTTCCGGTATTTGGCAGTGGAGTGATATCATCTTCTGTTAAGTGTACAATGGAATTTGATTACAGCTACTGTAAAAATTAACACTTATAAACCATGTTTGCCTATTACTGTTCTTAATTTTGTAAACTAACAAGCTACTGAAAATGTGCAAAGACTGTGGCGCGCTTCTGTTTGTTTTGAACCACATCACTCTCCTGTCTTACCATCCGGAAGCAATGTATCACTCCGCTGCTGGTGAGAAACTAGTTCCTCAATATGTAATTTGTAATGCAAGGTAAGTTTCATTTGTAACATTATTTTGTTAACACGGCATTTACACAGATAGTCTTGTGTTATAACTGATTTGCCTCGGGTGCTCTGAGGAGTGGACAGGCAGGCAGATTCCTGTTGACTTATGCTAGCATTAGCATCAGGGATCACCGGTAAAAAGAATGTGAGATGAAATAAGATGAAACTGTCTCCAGTGATAAGTAGTACGTTCATGAGGCCCTATGTCGAAAATCCTGAACTTCCCCTTTAAACTCATTTGCTCCTGTGGATTTTATTTCCTATGCAGGGCTACCCAGTTTGATCCCGTGAGGACCACGGTCTTCGTCTTCAACACACCTGACTCAAATTAACCAGTTATTGTGCAGAACTTGAAAGGATATTGGACCCATTGAATTTAATTCAGGTGTGTTGAAACAGGGAGACAATGAAAACCTGCAGGGCCTTGTTGAACCGAAATAGTCATGTCCTTGACCTAGTGCATTAGAAGTAGGTTTATAAATAAAAGTACCTGGTTGGGGTTTGGAAAACAGTTCATATTAAAAATATTTACCCCATAAAGAAGACTTTTCACCAACCAGGCGGTACCCTGCATGTTTAAAACTGATGCAACTATCCAGGATTTTCATGTCAAGGTTGGTGAAATTCCTTGCAGAATTATAGCTGGTGTTTCCTAAATTAAAATGTTGACTTTACAGTACAAATTCACAAGTGATACCAAATCTGCTGGTGAGATGGTATCACTGTATATTTTCATATTTTCATCATTTTTTTATTCATTTGTGAGTCCTCATCCAATATATTATGTGGTTCACAGTCTCCATTATAAGTCAGATTTGCAAAGGACTCTCTAGAAGCCATCCAGCTTAATATTGGGGACACAAATAAAAAGTACATCAAATAATACAAATTAATCAAACAGATTTTTCTGTTGCACATTAACTAACAGTAATTACAGTTAATTTCTCCACATGTGTTGTTCACCTTCTAATAACCAAAGAAGCTAAAAGGTTGGTCACCACTCAACTTCAAAAGATATAATGGACACAAACCCTGCATACTGAATTAAAATGAAGTAAATTGACTGCCTTGCAATATAGAAACATTTGTGTTGTACAAATATTATATCAGGAGGCAAAGCTGCATGAAAGCTTATCTACTAAATGTGACCCTGGTCTGTAGAACAAAGAGCTATTGTTTAATTCACTATCAGAAAATGTCTAAACCTACGTCACCGCCATTATTACTGTAACTGCATTGAAATCTGTGGAAAAGCTGCCAGGTGTAACACCAATAAATAAGGGAGCAGGCTTTGGTGAATGGTCAACTGCTGTGCAGACACAAGACTTAAGAGGCCCTCAGAGCATAGATGCTTCCTGCCTCTCGCTGTCCCTGCAGACCTTTGCAGGTTAATCACCGGTTCTCCAGGGTCCAGATGGCTGAGCCAGAGACACATTTTTAATTACCACGCTCTGATTTCACACCCGAGGCATTACAGAGGACAGAGTACTCCCTGCATGGCTCCTGTCATTTCTCAGTTTGGATGGTGTCAGAAAAAAAAAAAGAGTAAAAAGACAGAAGAAAGGGAGGGGAAACTAAGCATGTGTGGGAGATCGTGACAGGCCAGGAATTATTTTTTCCCTGTCAGGAAGTTTCCTGCAGCACTTAATAACCCTCCAAGTCAGCAACGACCTGACTCGAGCAGCAGCTATGATGAGATCTGTGGAAGGCCTCATGATAAACATAACCCCCCTAAAAGCCAGAGGAAGAGGTTAATAAAAGTCTTCAAATGGCAGGGGAAGGATGGCAGAGGGGGTCAGATTGATTCGGTTGTGTTAGCAGCAGGATGGCGCATGCTGGGGGTGTTTCAGTCCCATCACTGAACACCTGTCCGCCACAGAGGGAGGGATGGAAAGCAGAAGGCTGACACGCAGGATAGAAATGGATCACCGCTCATGGCCTATGATGCATCTCCTGTCATTTTTCCTCTCCGTACACTTCAGCTCAAGATGTTTCCCTGGTGTAGAAGTAGAGCACAATATTATAAACACTAGTTTGGAAAATTGCTTGTGTGGCCGGACGAAGGAGGGCCTGGGCGGGATTTGATCCCCAGACTCCCGGGTGAGAGTCATGCTCGCTACCCATTCAGTGTACCTTGCCACATTTGCAACCTGTTCCTACTTTAAAGCGTTTTTTTGTTTGTTTGTTTTTTATTTATTTAAAAAGAAAAAAAAACTATTGGAAACTCCGAGGCTTAATCTAACTATTTTGCATTTTGCATTAGAGGCGACATGATTGTCTTGTCTAGCACCTTTCAGCTTCTTGTTTTGGCTTTATGACCTGCTGTAACCTGCTAGTGGGGTGCCTGGACACTCAGTCATTTCAAGTTTGTGCGAAAGTTTATTTTTTACTTCCAATTTGTAGATTATGATCTATAGAACAATTTTGGCTCGAGTGTCAAGAAAACAAAGTGAAGAAAAATAAATTTTTTGTCCTATTTCCAAAATGGCAAAAATCGGAACTAGATTTTTTGAACAATGTCTTAATCTTCCCATAATTGCAGTGTGATTTATATTTTTAATATATATATATATATATATATATATATATATATATATATATATATATATATATATATATATCATGTTAACACTGTGTGAGGAATCAACAGGAGTTCAAATATTTGTGTTTTCATGATTTTATTATGTGATATTTCACCTAAATAAGACAAAACTGCACATAATATTTCCTGTCAGCTAAAACATGGTTATTAAACCAAACCTCTGTGGTCCTGTGTGAAAAAGTGATTGCCGCCTCTGTTAAAACATAAAATAACTGTGGTTTATCACATCTTTGGAAAGCTGAGTTCAATTTCTCAAGCCACACCAAGGTTGGATTACTGCTACACCTGTTCTTAATCAAGAAATCACTTAAATAGGACCTGCTTGACGAATTTAAGTCGACCAAAACATCCTCAAAAGCTAGACATCATGCTGCGATCCAAAGAAATTCAGGAAAAAATGAGAAACGAAGTAATTGAGATCTATCAGTCTGGAAAAGGTTCCAAAGCCATTTCTAAAGCTTTGGGACGCCAGAGAACCACAGTGAGAACCATTATCCACAAATGGTGAAAACATGGAACAGTGGTGAACCTTCCCAGGAGTGGCCGGCCGACCAAAATGACCCCAAGAGCACAGCGACGACTCATCCAAGAGGTCACAAAAGATACAGCAGATCATCAACCCGCCGTTTGGAAACCGGGACTGGACGCAGATCACAGTTTATCCTCCACTGTATCCGTGGAGTGAAGAGATTCACTGGAGTCTTCTCTGTATTTCACGCGCCTGCTGCGTGTCAGGCGTGTCAAACGCAAAAACGCTGTAGTTACAGTAAATGTGATCGGATCGGCTCGCTTGGATCTATTTTGAGCACTCCGATCAAAACCGATATGGGCACTATCGGCCGATTGCGATCGGTTGCCGATCGATAGGTGCATCTCTAATTTCCTGGGATTTTGGCAGTCCCAGATACACGTTGTCGGGTGCCTGTTCCTCGTTTTTCCCTTGTGCCTCCTTTGATTGTTAGATCATGATACTGGTCCCAGACAATGTCTACTCTTGTTGATTGTTTCAAGTCATGGTGAACTCTTGGGAAGAATACATTGTCGAAATAGGAATCAAAGGTCTTCACAATGATAGCTGTGCCAGGAAGTGAATGTATAAGCACTCCACCATCAATCACAATGAAGTTGTAAACATTTGGTGCAACTAATTCCTCCTCAGCAGAAACCTCTGTACTCGTATTGGATTCCATAATGTATTCCAACAAATCTGACTTGGTGCGCTGAGTGCTTTGAGTTATCGTCCGGTGTCCATCCTCAAACTCTCCCCGGATGCTGTCTGGGAGACATTCCATGTCTCTGATGAACACTGGAACCCACCTGGCAGTGATCAAGAGCAAAGAACAAAGGCAGAAGCATCCGTAGAGTTGCGACCATGAGGTTGACCTTATGTTCACGGTGTGCCTGGATAAACATGAAGATCAGCTGTTGGTACTTGAGCACAAGAAGCCAAAATTTGAATGTTGGGCTGTCTTCGCCTCTCTCCACCACCCAGTCCTCAAATGCCATCTCCAATAAAACTGTATTTTCTCATTTGTGTGCCATATCACATAATGCTAGAATATTTATAACATAAATATTTAAACTCCAGTTGATTCCTCACACAGTATTGGCATAACTTAGCAATAAAATATGTTTTACACTGCAATTGTGGAAAGATAATGACACTGTTCAAAAAACAAAAATCCGATTTTAGCCACTTTGGAAACATGGGAAAAAATATATTTTGCTTCACTTTGGTTTCTTGACACTCAAACTAAAATTGTTCAATAGACCATAATCTACAAATTGAAAGTGAAAAATAAACTTTCACACGAATTTGAAATGAAAACAAGGAATTACATGTGGACGGAACCCCACTATGCCAGGCATACATGTATTATGAGCTAGCCACACTGAACAACTAGCATCCAGAGATAACAGCATTTGTCTTGGCCAATGTGATGAACATTCGGCTATCTTCAAAGAGTTATATAGAGCTTGAGGAGTTGTCGTCACAGCGCGTCGCCCCGCCCCTCCGAACCGGCGTTCCGACATGTTGTTTGTACGCTTACTGAGAGCTACGTTGGTCGTGACTGGAGATGCTGGGTTATAATGTTGAGTGAAGGACAGTGCCAGCTCTTCGCACAGTCAAGATGATCAAAAAAAAAAAAAAAAACAAACAAGGGCGAGTTACGGTTTTTCAAGATCTCCGGTTTGAAAAAAGAAAAAGTGTAAACTGCTGAAGTGACAGAGGGGGCGCCAAGTGGCTGACAGCTGCAGTCTGAAGGAAAGAGATTAGCAACATGCAGCATGCCGTGTGTTCTCCAGCTAGTGATCCTTTGTGACTGATAATTGTGGTATCCTTAAAAACTACTCCGTGATTCTGTCCTTGCAGATAGTTTTAATAATGAGGAATCAATCAGTACGATGTGGCCGCTAGATCCTTCCCTCACACACGGCCGTGCTCATCTGGGAGCAGTCATGTGGAACATGTCATCGTGTTTGCAGGAACCAGTAAACAATATTCCAGTCATACCAGTGTGCCTGTGAAGATGCTGCTTTGCTGTGAGAATGAACCGGACACTACGACCCTGGATAAGATCGTCCTTGTTTGCTGTGCATTTGCAAACGTAGCTATGCTAAATCGTTGTTGTCAAGATTAGCACTCAAGCTAACATGAGTTGATGAAAACTCCGGTTACTTTCTTTTATCTGTTTACTCGTGATGTTCGACACCACTGACATCTGCCTGACAGCTTATTTTGGTCTTTCACAAATCAGACACACACTAATCACTGTTTTCTTTTTTATAAATAAATGATTGAAACCACGTTAAATATCGTCCTCCTTACATGTTTACTGACAGCTCACAAATGTCTTCTTAACCAGCAGCATAACAGTTAACTGTGAAAAGGCAGAATAACACTTCTCTAACATTAACAGAGCAAAATTACAAATATTACCAAGTTACAAACTGATTGTGAAGACTAAATAATTCACAATGCATCAGCCGCATGTCTCCACGAAGGACAGAGGTAAGCGGTCCAGACTACTGTCCCAGTATGAGCCATTCAGCTCAGATGGGTCCAGTCCGGATATGTCCCCTAGTTTCTCCAAATAAGTCTTCTTTGTGCTAGACATTAAATTATTTCTGTACGGCTTTTCTTCTTTGCTCCTTTTCCCTCCAATGTTAAAACTCCCGTCAGCTCTCGTTTTGACAGTCAAATCCGTACCAACATCATGGCGGCGCGACTCCGCTTCGCTCAGAATTGTCACGTGACTCCTCAGGCTCTATAGATGTTAACGATAGGGGATTATCACGCTTACCGGAAGTTGCCGGCTTTTGACACTTCCTCTTCCGGGCCATGTTAACGACAGCCGTTCCTGCTCTGTTATACTGTTTAAATCGGATAAACTCCAAACATATTTAAGTTTTCATTCTAGACTGAAGTGATACTGGATCAAAAGCTGGATCAAAGCGATCGATTCGCCGCGGTGAAGGGCCGAACTTTATAATAAAACACGTTTGTTTGTCCCCGGTGGGGCACGACACCGGCACTTCACAGCATGCTAGCATTAGCCAGCTAGCGTTTACTGACGTGCTTAACATTGTGCGTCTTAAAACACACAAACATCTGAAAATCGGGTCTGTACCCCCCCGTTTCCAGTGGAACAACTGGGGACTGCCAAGAAAGGAGACGCTTTCAGATGATTGTGTGTTTTCAGCCGCACAAAGTTAGGCACGTTATCAAGCTGGCTAATGCTTACAGGCTAACACGACTGTGCAGTCTGCCGGCCACAAACAAACGTGCGTTTATTATAAAGTTCGGTCCTTCACCGCGGTGAATCGGTCGTTTTGATCCACTTCTTCCTCAGCATCACTTCAGTCTGGAATGAAAACTTGGCATTGGCGTTTATCCGATTTACAAAGTTTAACAGAGTAGTAGCTGGCGGACTTTTGTTAGCAGGTTAGCATTCGCCAGCTTGATGACGTGCCTAACTTTGTGCGGCTGAAAACACACATGCATCTGAAAGCGTCTCCTTTCTTGGCAGTCCCCAGTTGTTCCACTGGAAACGGGGGGGGGGGGTACAGACCCGATTTTCAGATGTTTGTGTGTTTTAAGACGCACAATGTTAAGCACGTCAGTAAACGCTAGCTGGCTAATGCTAGCATGCTGTGAAGTGCCGGTGTTGTGCCCCACCGGGGACAAACAAACGTGTGTTTTATTATAAAGTTCGGCCCTTCACCGCGGCAAATCGATCGCTTTGATCCAGCTTTTGATCCAGTATCACTTCAGTCTAGAATGAAAACTTATATATGTTTGGAGTTTATCCGATTTAAACAGTATAACAGAGCAGGAACGGCTGATGTTAACATGGCCCGGAAGAGGAAGTGTCAAATGTTTCAACTTCCGGAAACCGGAACGCGGAAATGTGATAATCCCCTATTCCTGTCCTTTCAAGACTAAAGGAAAAGGATATATGAACCCAGTATAGATTACCTAATCTCATCAAAAAACAGATATTAAGTGAATGTGGATGTGTCTAAATATTGTACTCTCACAATTTGTAGATGCACATCTAAGTTGTGTGTACCTACTTGTAATGAGGAGAGCCCAGCAGAAAAGAATCAGAAAGGTTTTTCACAATGACCAGTGGATCCACCAGCTCTAACTTCCTCTGTAATCACTGGAGGCCAAACAAACACTTTTTTTTTTTTTTTTTTTTTTTTTTTTAAAGCTTTTTTGATTCGAATCAGAGTCCATTTGCTCGGAAAGTCCGCTTCATTTAGGGGAGTTGTGAACGTGCAAACGGACTCTGATCCGGAACAAACAACCGGACTCGATCCGCCTGCAAACGCAGGTCTCAGTCTGATTCAAATGAACCAAAGACAGGAAGTGGACTACATATTGCATTGGCATTATGGGTCAAACGTTGGACAACGTGGGTAAACGCGACGACAACAAACACACATGTGGGACAGCAGTGCTTATAAAGATGGCTCGTGGTCAGACGTGGAGTTACGAGGAAGTAAACGCTTTAATCGATATTTGATCCGATGAAAGCATATCCAGCTCCTTGTACAAAAATAATGTCGCTTTGTGGAGGAAACAGAAGTTGTGAGAACCTTCTTGTACGTGCGTCTTGTCCTCGCCTATGGTGAATCCGAGAGCAGCGCCACCTGAGATTCTCATTCTTGGCCTGTTTGGCTCGTTTGGCAATAGTGCAACGTGAACGCGCACTCGGACTGGAAGACCACCACCGCGCCCAACCGAACCGAAACTCGCGGACTATGCTTTCTGAATGCGCCCTTAGACATATTTAAGACTGTGGGTGCTGTCTGCTCAACTTCAGTCAGTTGAAAGATTGCAACAAATACAAACAGCAATCCACTAATTACTGGGCAATTTTCTCGGCTATTACATACTGATCTTTTCCAAGTTTAAATGGCATTTAAGTGGTAAGAATAAAAAAGAAAAGTTAACTCATGACCATATCAGCTTAAGAAAAATTATCCAATTCTTTACAGCTTTTTAAAATTTGTCTTAATGCATTGATCTAAAGGATATATGCAACTTTCCTTTTAGCTTTTTTCTCCAAAATTTTAACTTCCAAAAGCACTAAACAGAAAACTTCAGAAACCATGTCTGTAAAGGACAAAATAAAGAGCATAAATGCTCTTTATGACAGACAAGCTTGGTAAACATAAACCCAGTGTTAACAAAAGGCGCATTCGGACAGAGAGGTTCTAAGAACGCAGTTCCTATAACTACGCCTCCCGAGTTTTGTAATAGGAACTACCTTTCGCCTTCAGTGTGTGTTCACATGAGGGAGGATGTTAGGGACCATGTGTGATGCAATCGTTGCAACAGAGACAAATTTATGCCCCAGCAGATCTAATACAAAACTGAGGTTTCTCATCTCTTTTATGCAAAGCTATTATAAAAGCTAACTTACCAGCTTTCCATCATCACGGTCATATGTATCATGTAAAGGAACAGCCCCCCATTGGAAAGCGGCTTTACTAACGCCTTGTTTACCTTTTTGGTGAAGTACACCCAGACATATTAGTGGACGGACCGGGGTTCGTTCACTAAAGTGGCGCAGATTCTGACACAATTTGCAACTGTATTTAGGTTTTCCATCTCTTTTATTAAAAGCTATTATAAAAGCTAACTTACCAGCTTTCCCTCCCTTTCCTTTGTTTACCTTTAGTTGAAGTGCGCCCGGAACTTTAGTGGCCGGTCCGTCCACTAAAGTGCTGCAGATTCTAAATTAATATGAAAATAATTGCTTTTGGACATTTCAAAATAGTTATCCATTCGGGACGTGCACCATTGTGATCGATTCAATAATTAATTGGTACACTCCTATTGTATTAGTTCTTGTCGTTACTGCGATCTCAGTAAACAGGTAAACAGCTGTGAGACTTTTTAAATGTGGCGGGGCGTGAATTTGCGAATTAGAGGATGGTAGGGGAATGTCCCGCCTCTTTACGCCTCTGATTGGTTAGAGGGCCTCTCCCCAATTGGCTAGTTCATTTGGCCCTGAAGTGTCATCTCACGTTGACCAACCTAAACACTTCTCCTGTCCTTTTTCCCTAAACCTAAGGCTCGAATGAGCCAATCAGAGAGGAAAAGGGTGCTACACTATACCTTCCCCAACCATTCTCTAATTTGCAAATTCGCGGGCGGGGCTGGAAGAAGCGGAGCTCACATAAAGGGCGCGGCTTGCCAGTTCTACCAATCACCAAACACCTACGTATTTCAATTCCTATGGAACCCCGAAAAGACCCTGCCTCGGAGTAGGAGCTAAAAAGGTTATAGGAACTGTGGTCCAAGGTCCCTAGTTCCTATATGTCCGAATGCGCAAAAAAACGGCCTGGTTCCCGAAAAGGTTATAGGAACTCAAAAAGGTTCCTACAGTCTGAAAGCGCCTAAAGCTGCTCCCATATTTGGCTCCTACTCCCCCAAACCAATTGACAGTAGTTCACTTTGTCAGGAAAGCAGATGCAAATGTGAGTCAGTGAGTGATAAGCCAGATGTCTCCATGAGTGAAGTCATGCTTTAAACAGATAACACGGTCACAAGCTTGAGAAGCATCACTAAGCAGGATGGTAAAGTTAAGGGTTAGTGATACTGTTTCACAGCAAGTTGCTTTCAGTCAAAATGAAACAAACATGTTAACTACAAACAAATACTGTAATTCAAGTTAATCTGCAAAGTTCTTTACATCATACATTAGGAATATTTTTCAGGCAAACATTGTTCTTCTAACCATAAGCTAAAAGTTAACTGAACTTAAACACAAAACATTTCTTACAGTAGTTACAGATCTGCATGTGAGAGCATGATCATCTTGGTCTGAGTGAGGATGGAATATTTCATACCACAATACAGCAATTAAAAGCTATTTACCCTGTGTGACGATATGGGGATTTGTGGGAACAAATGATCTTCTCTGTGTGCAAACTTCCATTCCAGTTTGGTCGCGGCCAAGGGCGTTGCCAAGTTTTAAACCTTCTATAAGACATTTTTATTTGCTGAAAAAACTATCACAAAATCAAACTTCCTGTAGTTTTTCTGACAAAGAAATACACCAACTTAGAAGCAGTGAAGTTTCACTTATAGTCCTTGTAGCTTTTGCTTTGATGTGGCAACTTCTCAAAGACCTGTTTGCGATGTAACATATAACTGTTTGGTGTTGGTAACACAAGTCCAAGTTAAGGTTTTTAAGTTGCAAGACTATTGTCTTTACTTGGGAAAACTTCATAATGTTGTGGACTCAACAACTGAGGTTGATGCACTGATAAAATCATGCAGCTTGCAGAACACAGTGTAACCATGCAGATTAATGCTCTGGTAAATCAGGACGGTGACAGCACCATCTCTCTTTTTCTTTTTGGGTTTTCGTGTGGTTTTTATTTAACCTAAGCAGTTTCAGCGTTGCTGGAATACTTTGGCTCAGAGGCTGAGCCAACGTTGGCGAGGATTTGTTAATGGATGCCTCAGCGTAACGTTGCTTCGATGTTGTGTGCTGCCATGATTTACGATGGGCGGAATTCCCTTCCTCTGCAGATCTGCTCATGCAGGGTAATTGGTCCATTTATCAGAGGCAGCAGAGGACTCAGGCAGAGAGATGATTAAATTTTTTGTTTATGGGGAGAAAAAAAAGGAAGAGAGAGGAAAGGAAAGGGGGCCAGTGGCGGGAACACTTTATCATATTTGATCAAAATTAGCTTATTGTTTGCCCCATTTTGGGAGAACCTAATTATTTAATAATAATGTTTTTTTTTTTTTTATTTTTTTGGGGAAAAAAAAAAAAGAAAAAAGACAATTTAAATTTTTTTAATGTCGTTTATTTTAGAAAAGATTACTAACCTGTTTCCTTTAGAAAACAATACTTTATCTCATGATAATGACAGATTATTGTGTTGCAGCAAGATGAAAATGAATATTTCTGAGATAGAGCAGTACTTTTGTTAACTCATCAGCCTGCATGGAGCCTGTCTAACACGAATAGAAGATATTAATCTGTGGTCAGATTAGTTGTGGCGAGGGATTACTAATACATTGGAACGAGATAATTAACTTGTGGTCACATGCTAGTTGTGTGTGGGAATCTGTGAAGCAAGTACACAACATGAATAATTTTTTATTAGAATTAGTTTTATTTTAATCTTGGGGTTGTCTATATTCATAAAAGTGAGCTTAATGGGTTCTCCTAACTGAAGAGTTTGCTACAAAACAACAAATGGAGACGGGCTTAATGCTGAGTTTTCTTTTGTTTTGTTTTTTTGTTTGTTTTTTGTTTGTTTTTATTTTAAGTGTTAGATTTCTGTTTTGTTTTTATTTCTAATTCTGTTTCTCTTTGTAATTTATTATATTTGTTTACTTTGGGGATTAAGATTTTTTATGTAAATCTTATGTCAATCACTATCATTTGCTTGTTTGTAATATAAGAATTCAATGAATATAGTGTTTAAAAAAAAAAACAAAAACAAATGGCGATGGGACACTGGGCATGGTGGCCCCACCAATTCAGTCCCCAAAGACTACGAATCCCACAGCAACAGTTTTCCGTCTCTATGGTAACACTGGAGGGACATACATCCTACTCAAAAACTATAGAATATTGAGCAAAACAAGATTGTCTGCTTGCTGAGGTTAAAAACCTAAGTTAGGGTGACTGCAGGAGGTGAGGAGACGTACCGCAGCCACTGCCCACCCCACCAGGAGATCCTGGTTTAGGGGGCAAAACATCCAGGATTTATGGAACCAGCTAAGGACTCAAAGGGCACTAAAAGAGGTGCAGCAGGCAGAAATACCAAAAAGATTATCCGTAAATTGTAAAACTGACATCCTGCAATCTGTTGCTAATAAATGGTAAATGGACAGTACTTATGTAGCACTTTTTCAGTCTTATGCTGACCACTCAAAGCGCTTTACACTACTATCAGATTTACCCATTCACACACACATTTGTACCCTAATAGGCACATCATGAGTGTGGGGTGTTAGGACACTTTGTCATGTGACCCAGGGAAGCCTGGAATCAACCCACTACCTCTGGTTTGGTTGACAGACGACTGCTCTTGCCACCCTAATAGTTATATACTGTATGTGGTAGAGATCTGTGGACATGGAATAAAATGCATTTTCTATCAGAATCACCAGATGGGCTTCATAATATAGATAATGACACTAAAAAATGTTACAACTAGGGATGTTTGATCATGGCTTTTTTTTTTTTTTTTTTTTTTTTTTTTACTGATATCCAAAATCAGATATTGTCCAACTCTTAATTTTCGAAATCCAACATCAACTGATACCGATATATGCAGACAACTGGGAGGTTGTGTCTCTCATATTTTGAGAAATAACTATATTATCCCAAAATATCCTTAACTCAGCCAGAGGAGTTCATTTTGGACATCTGGCTGCCAGATATCAGTTACTAGCAGGTATTAGCCAACATATGGCTAATTATAATGTTTCTGACAACTTGGTAACTTAACCAACAACTTAAAACCAGACGTATTATAAGCAGCTATAAAGCAAGTCAGTCTGTAGCAGCAGCAGCTGCACCGTAGTCACATGACTGAAAGGAATGCTGGGATATGAAGCTCTTCCACAAAAACAGGGACTTTTCTACAGGAGTGCCGCTGATGGAATGAAAACTTGCAAAATTTCTTAATGGAATAGTTAGATATCGCAAGATTATGTTCGCAAAAATATTGGTCCAAATAAAATGATACCGATATTTTTCGGTATCACATTGTAATGCCGATATCGGCCAATAATCTAGGTAGGCTGAGGACATCCCTAGTTACAACCATATTGGTTTCTGTAGAGGCTATAGCTACCTACAGGACAACAAAATGAGAATATTCCTTTCAAAATCCTAAATTAAAATGTTTCCCTGACTTGGTCTTCACCTTATCTCATTTTGTAGTGTGTCGTGATGTTTCTCCATCAGTATTTTCCCTGGAGTAGAGCTGTGACATTCTGACACACAGTGATCAGAGGACAGTAGCTACACACAAAACGCCTCAGCCAAACTTATCTTGAACTCAGGAATGAAAGTGTGCAGAGCTCTGATTCGCACTCTCTTCAACTTGTCTTTATCTCTTTGTGGCTGTTTGCAGAGAGCGTGGCGGACACAAACTGCTGAGAGAACTGCAGGTTGACACCAGGGTGCGGAGGAATAAGCAGACGAGGTAAGCCAAGGCAAGGGGAAGAGGCAATGTAGCACAATAAGGGGATGGAAACAGCAGTGGATTTGTTAACATTATATCATGAGTTGTTAGTAATGGCACGGATGTTATTCTGACCCGATCATGACAAAGTTCTGCATAAATGACACGTTTAAGGTCCTCGTCCCTCTGAATGCATTAACTGTCAGCACCTGTTGGCTCTCAGTTTATCAGCATGTTGACACCATATGTAACATCTCACTATGGAGCTGACAGACAGGAAGGAAGGAAAAGAGGTTTTATGATACAGAGCGTGAGCTGAAAAACGTTTTCCTGAAAGAAAATGGAAGAACTTATAAATCTGAAAGAACCCAGAACAATACCTTCAGCTTACTTGGAAATCTTTTTTACTGCCTTTAAGGTATGAGCTGTTTCAGCATGGGCATCTGCTACATGTCACCATCTCCTCACCACTCTGTAGATATGAAAATGTCAGAGTGGCATTTCCACACACTCCACTGATGATACACAGGAAAACCTGTGGATTCAGTGACAGCTTGCTTCATTTACTTTGTTCACTTTTGTGCACTGGAACTGAAGTTGAATCCACTTCCTTTCTTTTGTAAACTCCACTTATATTCTGCTTTTTTTAACACAGAACTTAAGTTCATGAGTTTCAGATGTTTAACTTATAATTATAAGTTGTCTTGAGTTTTTTTTTTTTTCAGGCCTTCATCATTGATGAAACTCATGTTCTTAAGTTAAAGCTTGCAAGAACAAAAAGAGGGCGGGGCTATTTTTAGTCAACGTTTCTGGACCACAAAGGCTCATGGGAAATGCAAATGTAGCAGGAATTCAACCTTTTCTGATTGTTATTCTATAAATTAGAGTTATGTGTTTACTGCCTTTGTTATGTTCACATTTAGATAAAGTTTTTGAAAATTTATCTTCAGTTTGGATTTCAAAGTTGCACAATGAGCATGAAGGACAGTATAGGGAGATAAGATCATCACCACAGACTGTGATCAGATGCTCAACAGACAGAAGTATTATTGCTCAAAAATATGTCATGTGGCTGAAATTGGTCAGACTCTGTAACTAGTCCTGGATCTCATGCATGAGTATAAAAGCATACTAATTTCATCTGAGTATTATCTTGATAAAAATTAATTTACAGAATCGCTTGTCTGAATCAAAGATTAACTCAAGATCACTTGAGTTCTGTTTAGGGATGGGCGATACTGAAATTTTACATGTTGATATGATACCAGTAGTTTATGGCACTTTTTCAGCGATACCGATATCGATACCGATACTTTTTGTCCTTAAAAAAAAAAATCACATGATTGTACATTTTGCATTGATATTTTGAATGCAAGGGCAATATTAGATATAAGTAAAACCTGAGAACAGATGCACAGGAAATAAACTTTTTTTAAACAATAATAAATTATAGTGATGATAAAATTAAACAAAAATAAATTAAAAACGTCTTTCAATCATCAAATAACAATGTATACTAACTAAAATAATCACATTTATTAAGTGGAAAATGTTCAAACAGATAATGTAATAGTAATATTACAAATTTACCAAAACATAATGTACAATAACTTGTATTAAATCACTGAAGGACAACAAAACATCATCATCATCACTAACAGTAGCAAAATCATCGTGACATCTAATAGGCTACCACCATAATGTGATACAGAAGCTAGAATCTTCCTGCTTTCATCATTTCATTGCCTAAAACACTCAGAAGTAGAAACAAATTGCATGTTTTTTATCTGTACAGTGGTATCGTGATACTCAAAAAACTATCGATTCTGATTTTTTGTCTGACTGGTATGGAAGTATCGACTCCAAGGTATCGATATTCCCATCTCTGGTTCTGTTTTTGTACAAATGAAAATGTTAGTTTGTCTGACTAAAAAAAGAAGATTCCCAGCACAAAACAATACGCTATGAAAACTTGATCTTATAAGTTGAAGAAACCCAGTTGCATGTTAACTTCACCTTAAATATCTTCTTGGCCTTACTCGAAATTTTAAGGCAGCCAGGTTACAAATTATTTTAAGTTGAGTCAATTTGGGATTTTTTTTTACAGTGTTTTTTAGTTTTAATAACTTCATTTTTAGTTCATAATAGTTTTCCTCTACTAATCATCTCCTCAAAGCAAGAGTCCATGCTGTTGTTATACAACTCATCTACTTTGTAAGGTATTCTTTTTCTTTAAAACACATCACCAATATTTGGCATGCTCCGTCAGCTCCAGACTGCACCAGCTAGCAGAATGCTGCAGATAATGAAATTTATGTCACATAAACATGCACAAATAGATGTTTGTGTAGCCTTTAGTGATAAACCAAGAAAGAACCTTTTGCTGTGTGCAGTGCATGCAATGGATTTTCTAAGCTATTATGGCTGACAATAAAGCATTTGGGTCATAATATGAAATCTGGTTTGGTTGGCCATAACTTGAAACTGACTGAGCTTAATAAAGATGGAAGTTGTTTTGGAAAGTTGAAATTTGACAACAGGTATCACCAACTTCAAACCTCTTGTGCCAGCGTCCTGCAGGCTTTAGATGTTTCCTTGCTGCAACACACCTGATTCATGAGGCATCTGCTGGGGCAGCAGCATCAGAGCTAGAGAGCGCTGAACAAACTGACCAAGGGGGCTGGTTTTGTGCTGGAGATAACTCTAGAGAAGCTGGAGCTGATCTTCCAGAGAAGAATGCTAAAAATAATGGACATTTCTTCACATCCTTGGAAAAACACAGTGAAGAAACATCAGTGTTTTGTGAGAGACTTTGTCAAGTTTCCCGCAAGACAGAAAGATGCAGGAGATCATTCCTGCCAGGTGATTCCTGCTCTAGAAGCAGAGATTCAGTGATGTGAAGCAGAGATCCCCTGCTAGCTTCACCAGCCACACCCTGCAGCCGCACCATCACAGGTGCAGCCAGTTAAACCAGTCAGTCACTCTGAAGCTTATGCAACATCATCCTAAAGGTTCTGCACTGCAGCGGTAAGCTTGTTGAAAGAAACAGGTAAATGTTAGTAAACTAGGCCAATAAGAAAAAAACAATGCACTTATTGAACTGAAGCGTGTGACTCCTGGGTTTTGTAAATTATATTTGTCAGATTAATTTCAGAATAGCAAACTTTATTCACAAAGTTTGCCATTTTCCCCCTCAAAAATGTATCTATTTATCGCTATCCTAACAGCTCTGGCAATGTGATCACCACCAACAGATAGCAACAGTAGCACTTTAGCTAGCTCTCTGTTCTTTTAGTATGCTAACCTAATGTCTTACAGTGTAGAAAGACTTGTAAAAATCAGGATTCCACTTTGTCACAAAAAGTTCTTAATATTTAGGACAAAATTACTTTTTCGAAAGCAGGACTTAAATCATACCTTGATGAATTTATCAAAGCTAGGCTGACCAATGACACATTATTAAGAGTTTAATCTCATGTTCAGTTCATCAGTTGACATATTAGCTACCAGCTACATTTTGAGCTCTAATCTGTAATGTTTGCGGCTTGCTGGCTTTTTCTGAAAAAAAAAACCCTCAAGAAGACGAAGCTTAAAGGGGAAATTTGTTTTTTTCAACCTGGACCTATTTTCTAGCAGAAATATGCTCATTTCCTCACCCAGACAGTTTTGGTGTAACTTGAATTCCTTCAGCAGATATTTAGATCCACTCAAGATCAGCGTATGTCCAATATAATGGAAGTGATGCGGGCAACCACGCGCAGCCTCTAAATAAGGCATTATCTGCTACAAACTCTTCATTTCACCTATGTCTTGTTACGAAACATTAGTCAGACCCCCCTGTGAGTTCCACGCAGCTTTGAGTTGCTTATTTGTGGTGATCCGTCTTATTTACATTCACTTGCTGTAGTGTTGCATAACAGTGACGTCATCAAAGCTGCCGCAGTAAAAATGTCTGTAAATGAGGACGGATCACCACAAAAAAAAGCAACTTCAAGCTGCCTCGAGCTCGCAGAGGGGCCCAACTCACGTTTTGTAACAGAACATTGATAAAATGAAGGAGTTTGTGGCAAGTAAGGCCTTGTTTAGAGGCGGCGCGAGGTTGCCCGCATCACTTATATTATATTGGACATACGCTGATCTCCAGTGGATCTAAATATCTCCTGAAAGAAATTCAAGTTACACCAAAACTGTCTGGGTGAGTAAATGAATGTATTTCATGCAAAAAAAATAGGCCCAGGTTGAAAAAAAACAAACTTACCATTTAAATCATATATACCTATGGTAGGCTACCAGTCTGGCCTAACAATGAAAAGGTCCTGCCTTTGCTGCTTATGTACCGGGACAAAACAGATATTTAATTAAACAGCCCAGTTGAGATTAATGTACTGAGTAAGAATATTAACATCTAGCTAACTTTAACCAGTGTGTCTGTTCACCAAAAGAGCTTCATGAACGTGATTATCAGCTAAAAGAGAAGTTATTTAATGAGGAAGCCTCTCCTTTGTACAACATCCTGTTCAGTTTCGCTTTGCTATTAAAAACATCTCCCTCCCCATGTTAGTCCTCTATAAATTAGGCTATTGTACCAATGTATTTTGTGTAAAAACGGAAGACCTACTTTTCTACAGACATCCCAGAAACCTTAAAGAGTGACATAAATTCCTATCAATAGTCTGAAGATACCCTGGCCTGTTTTGACATCTCCCCTGAGTGTTGAAACAATATTATGGCCTTGATATGAAAGACACCAAAGACTAATTTTTGCACTTTGCGTCTTTGTAGTAAGTCTTTGCCCCATTTTTGTTTTGGTGGAGGACAAAAGTGTGGCTCGCACAAAGACATGACATATCTTTACAGAACTGCAGACAACTCAAATTGAAACACTAAAAAAAATAAAACCTGGACTGTGCTGTTCACAACAAGATTTCCCCGGCACAGTTCTTGTTATTTTAGAAAATGTGTATTTCTGTAGTAATTGTTTAAACAAAAAACATGAGAAATCACCATTGAAATCTACGTTTTTTTTTTTTTTTGGGGGGGGGGGGGGGCGTTGTTGTTTAACAGTGTATTACCCTAGAAGGTGGTGTTCTCCTCGTACTGAGAACAAGCAGGATCCCTCAGACGCTCTGGCTGTTTATGCTTTACTGTTAATTCTGTGCAGTCTGCTCAACGTTGTTCTTATAAATCCTCTTCAAAGTGTCACTTGGTTTGAGCCGATGTCTTTTTGAGATATTCCAGCTCAGGTCAGAGGAAATGTTTCAGTACAGAAAAAGTGGGAACTTGGTAAATATTGTCACTCTTAGTCCCCTTTTAGCTTTAAAAACTGTAGTTAGACAGTGAATATGTCCTTGAATGTTAAGCTAATTGTTGTTTAGAATTTCTTGCAGTAATTTAGGGGGTAGAAAGGAGATAATTCATGCCAGCACTTAGAGAAACTCACACAGATAAGAATCCAGCAGAGTCTTGGACCAATCCTGCTGTGAGGTCCACGTACTAACCACTGCACCACAGCGGCGCCTCCAGTTCAGCAGTAACAAATCTAATCACTGTGTACAATTATGTGTAACCTGTGACCTGGTGCTGAGCTTTTAATTACTGCAGCACTTCCCCGGCCAGAGGAGCAGATGTGCCACCATGGAACATAAATATTCATGCATAAGCCTCAGTGAGATCAGTGCTGACCCCACGCTGAGTCATACCACTGTGCACGCAGGGGAATGATGGGGGGGTGGCAGGGACGATTGATTTAACACCGAAGAGGATGCTGTTTTAAAGTGCTTGATCCATTTAATCAAAGAGGTTATTTTAGGAGAGGAAAGCGACCGAGAGCCATTAACTCTGTGCAGACAGGTGGTAAAGGGAAGGAATAAATGGATGGAGAAAAATAACATGCAGATGTCTTCATACACAGCTTGAGACCGCTGATGGATGGTTTAAATGAATCTCAATGGGTAAAGACTTCCATGTGTTGGACAGAGTTCAGGACTGTTTGCATGATAGATCCTTGAGATTTGTGGAGTCAGAGCATCCAGACTGAGGTTTCTCCAAGCTGTGCTTGAAGCACTATTACATAAGTTTCTGACCTTAAAATGCTCGTTTTCATGCCACACTGACATTCATTATGTACAATCCTGGAGCTGTCGTTGCCCTGCAGCCCGCGGCTGAGAAACAGCACCTCACTGTTTTGTGTTTCAGCCCAGAAGATCATGTGAACACTACAGTACTTTTTGCTTTACAGCTCCACGTCACACTCCAGCAACTGGATATCAACACAGGGCTGCTATAGATGCAAACCACTGCTGATTCAGCAAAGAAACCCAAAGGACATTATCAGAGGAAGAGAGGAAAAGAGGAAGTGATGGGACAGGAGATAAGACGAGAGTCAATATCAGACTGATCTTTACTGGCTGGAAAGAACTCAGAGAAGAGGCGGGATGGAAAACCATGCTGAATAAACCTTCGTTGGGGCACCAAAGTGGGAAAATCTGCCAAAGTTCTGTGGTGCCACTTTGTTTCTATAAAGATGCAGCATTGAAGTAATTTGAAAAAGTCAATCAAGTAAGAAGACTTGGAAAAAACTAGATAAAACTTGTACCTGTGATATTTTTTGAAAAATTAAAATGTTACCCAATTATATGTAAAAAAAAAAAAAAAATGAAATGAGTGAGGCTAGTCATTTTAACAACTAGAAAAATGAGCCAAGAAGAAAAAACAGCCTTTTATATTCTGGGTTTCAGCAAACATGAGCTTGGTGACTGAAAGAATCTAATTATATTCCTTTGATTTCGACTAGAGATGCACTGATCTGATACCTGGATCTGATATCGGCTCCGATATTGACAAGTTAGCTGGATCGGATATCGGATGAATGTGTCCTATCCAGCATTCCGATCCAGTCGTTTCTGTTTTTATTTTTTATTAAAGTGTACATTTATTACAATATTTGTTAAAAGATGAAATTAAGTACATTTCTATCTATGTTCATTTGTTACCTTTCTTTAAACAAGGCTTGATGCCTTCAGTCACATGTCAAGGAATACATTTTATTCATTCAACAGCAGTATTGGATCAGTATCGGCTGATACTCCCAGGCCTGGTATCGGTATTATCAAATCTCTAAATTAAGCAAAAACTTAGACCTTTTGATGCAAAAATAGGTCTCCAAGATCCCCAAATTTGACCATTACTCTGCAGGTGTTAAAGATGTTTTGAGTGATATGTGGTTTAACAAAGAGCTTTTGTACTCTAATGAACTAGTCAAAATAGTTTGTTTCTGTTAAACATGAGCCAAATGGAAGACCTTTTGGAAGAATTTAAAGACTGAGTCTTGGACACATGCATTAAACAACTGCTTCTTATTCTGGCCTCTGCTTAAAGACCATGTTCCAGTAGATTAGCATATGCATAAGAAGGTATTTTGCACAAGCAGGCTAAACCAGTAAATAAGTGTGTTTGGTTCCAGCAAACTGAGACAGACAGACAAGAAGTCTCAAAGAAATTACCGATTAATCTTGGTGAGAATTACTTTATTAAGCTGTTTGTGATGATAGACAAGAGTGTGTTTCTTGTAGAAAGCTGCCATTATTGTCAGAGGAGAGCGTTTCCTTCTGAAAGCAGGAATGCTTTTTATCCATTTATCTATTTTAAATACAGTGCTGGACAGAGAACTACCCCCTCACTTGCCTCCCACCTTCTCTGCCGCCTCCTCGCTGTCAGGGGCTGCCTAGCAACTGACACCATAAATAATATGCCTCTGTCTGTGAGTGTGTGTGCGCGTTCTCAGGCATGTGATAATAAACAGGGTATCTGTTACTAGCGCTCCTCTTTGCATGCCTGTTGTGCTCATCCTCGTACTGAAATGTCCGGGACGTTTGAATTTCTCTCTCCTCCACGTAGGCTGAGCAGACGAGACCTGACTTGAGAGCGCCCATGGCGAGCAATAACACGGCCAGCATTGCACAGGCCAGGAAGCTGGTGGAACAGCTGAAGATGGAGGCCAACATCGACAGGATAAAGGTGGGCGATCACGCTGTGTTTTTATTTTAACTACTGACATGTTTCTTTTTTATGTGACGAATTTTTGCCACATACAGAGCGATTTATACTAAAATCAAGAGATTCAAAAGTATTTTTAAAGGATTAAACTATTTCATTCAGCTTCATGTTACTGGGCTTATAACTAAAGAGACTGATACATCACCTGGCCGATACTTTAGGGCGATATTTTTTATTCTTTGCTAGGATCGGCATAATTTACAGACAGGCATCCGTACAGGCAGCAGTTTCTTTTTTTTTTTATATGGATATTACATGTTTAATGTTTCTTTTTGATATTGTTACAAGTGCACTGTTTCTTTTTTAGATGTTAATTAAAAGTTTAATTTTTCTATTTAATTTTTGTTTACAAGTGCCCCATTTCTCTTTCGTATATCTATTTTATGTGCTTTGTTGTTTTTTTTTTTTTTTGCTTTGTTTTTTATCTTAAGAGTTCAGAATTAGTTTTCATTGTGTCTTTCATTATTTTAATTTTGGGGTCAAATGCAGTATTGGCTCCAAATATCGGCAGGTTATATCGACCATTGGCTTAAGCCAGGGGGTGCCCAAGTCCGGTCCTCAAGATCTGCTATCCTGCACATTTTGTTTCCGTTCCTTCTCCATCACACCTGGATCAAATGGATGGCTCGTTAGCAGGCTTCTGCAGAGCTAAATGACATGCACATGAGAGAATTAGTCATTTGATTCAGGTGTGTTGGGGAGGGTATGTTCTAAAAATGGCAGGATGGTAGTTCTCGAGGACCAGATTTGGGCACCCCTGGCTTAAGCTGATGAAAAAATTGGCCCTAAAGAATCTGTATCGGTCGATCCCTACTTATAACCTCTGATAACGGTAAAGACTGGTGGGAGAATTAACTAAATCAGTATAAAAAATAGATTTGTGTTTGGTTGATTTCTGTTTCCTCTTAATAGAAACAACTAGTGGTGTGTTTTACATATTTTGGAAGCCTGAGCAGTCACATTTACGATGAGGTATAACTTGTAAGGATTGTGCATTTTGTGAAATGAGCAGCGCAGTGAAAGTGGCCAAATCTCCTGCTGTTGGTCTTCACTCTTGTCTTGAGTTGCTTGGTGGGTTGAATGGTTACATCTCACAGTAGAAAGGAAAAAAACAACCCTTTTTTTTTATATGCTTTATTAATTCTATACTGTCTATTTCCAGCCTGGCTGCATTTTGCTGTAGGATGGCATCCCATTCCTCAGCCAGGAGTTGTTGTGTTGGTTACTTTAGCACGTTCAAACTGATCCTACATGTTCAGTTGGCTTGAAGTCTGGACTTGTGATGACTGTCATCCTTGAGGATGGAGTAAGGTATCAGATTCTGAAGATGTGAGATCGCCACAGGCTCCAGAATCTCATTTTCATATATGTCTGGTGATCAGTTTGATCTCAGTCAGGTGCCAGTCATACTTCTGTGACTGGCAGCACTTGCAGCTCAAAACAAGAGTGAATGCAACAGGGGATTTTGCACAATTTTGAGGGGACTATCCACACATTTAGCTGCGTTGCTAATTCGACAGAAGCACACAAGTTAAACCTCATTATAAATGTGACTGATTAGGCTTTCCAGTGATGATTAGCCTTTCAACTCCACTCAAACATGCCAAAAACATTTTAAAATCTGATTCCCAAAGAGTGAACTAATCATTTATAATTTCATCATGACTTTTTTTTTGTTTCTAGCTGTTAAAGCAAAGCTGGTTAGCTTAACTAACAGATTCACATGCACTGACGCACGCTGCTGTTTGTCTAATTGCAGGTGTCAAAAGCAGCAGCAGACTTAATGTCATACTGCGAAGCTCATGCCAAAGAAGACCCTCTGTTGTCGCCGGTTCCCGCGTCAGAGAACCCGTTCAGGGAGAAGAAGTTCTTCTGTGCCATCCTGTAAACCCGGCGTGGCCCTTCAGCAGTCTGCTCTGTGTGGGACTTTGAACATGGATGTTCAAAATGCGTAGAAATCTTCTAGTAACAGGGTATGGCAATTATTGCCCCCTTTCTTGATCAGCACATGAAGAGTGCAAAAATTAAAAACCACAGAGTTAAAATGTTACCATTACCGGGGTTGTGATTGCTTTTTGAGGGGTGTGCGGTATGTTGAAGGGATCTGTGCTTTTTAGATGACGCAAAAGGGATGATGATGATACGGAGCCCAGAGATGTGATGGACATCAAGTCAACCTACTGAGTCTTCAGGTTGTGATGTGTACAAACATTAAAAAAAAAAAAAAAGGTGAAAAAATAACAGTTAAAAAAAAAAAAGAGAAAAAGATTAAAAATATTTTGTGGTTTTTTGGGACTTCCAGATGTTCTCTAAATGGTTTGTGGGTGGTTGGAGCACCGTAGGAAAGCAAACAAATCTACGCCTACCACTAGACACCACCTGGTTATTGGAATGTTTTTTAAGTTGTTTATTTCGTGTTTACTCCAACTTTACCAAGATATATTTCTCTAACTGTATGTAGGTGATTACTGAAGTCTCTTTTCTTTTCTTTTTTTTTTTTTTTTTACACCAACAGGTTCGTGAAAACTTTTTTTTAATGGGATGTTAAAAACATTCGACTCTGTGATTCTCTTTACACCTTTTCTGAAAACCAGTCTCTGTGTATCAACATCTATCTGGCAAATGTGATGCAGTTTGTCTCCTTCAGACACAAACCCTCTTTCTACTATTTGTAAAAAATGACTAGCAAGTAAACTGTGCTGTGCTGTGAGTTCTGAAGGTTTGTGTTTGTATTATTGATTATTGCATGAAACGGACAGACGGTTTTCTCTTTTTCCATGCTAATTAGCTTTGATTTGAATGTGACCCAATGAGGATATCTGCCATATATAAATAACTCTTAGTTGGAGAGAAGTAGCACATTCCCAATCTTGTGGAAAATTAAGGTGTAACTCTGCAGAAAAGATCAGACATTTGAATAATTTTGATCTTTAAAAATCTAATTAGAAATCTCCTTATTAAAGCATTATCACATCTGCGTGGTCTCTCTAACAGAGACAAAGCCATATCCTATCCCACTTGCACAGAAAAATAAGTTTACACCCTGTTTTTGTGTCATTGATTATGGCAGAACTTTAATATCCTCTAAAATAAAAGATTGAAAAGTGCTTGGCCACTAAAAAAATGCTCCATAAGTGTCAGATATTTAAGAACGTTGCATGAAAAGCAATGCCGTTTTGCTGCCCTCTACAGATATTACAAAAGCTAATACTTTATGTAGCAATTCTTGGGATTAACTTGTTTAAAAAAGTCATTTACAAGTAATGAAAAAGTTCATTATTAAGTTATTTCTAAAGATGCTTGTAGTTTTTAAAAAATTTAAATATAGAACATAGTTTTAATTCGGTGCTGTTCTCGGTGCAGGAATGCCTTCTTTTTCATATTTCCTTATTTTGGTGAGTAATGCAACCCTCACTCACAATTTAAGACTGATACAGTAAATGAGAACTTCATAACATATGTGGGCAGCCACATATGAAATAAAGTGGTTGTTATAATAAAGTTTTTGTTAGCCTCTCTATTAGTTTAAATTTCATCAAATAAATCACCCAGATGCTAGGCCCAGTGTAGCAGGTGAGTAAATTGTACTGGTTTTCTGATGTGGAAGTGGAGCACGGTCAAGTGTGACATCACTGAAAGTTGCGTTACACTGATGGAACATTTTGAGTTTTTATTTAAATCTATCTAAAACTGAACTCGTATAGACGGTGGTCTGTAGAGCATTTACAGTAGGTGTTCCTGACATCTGGGAATAAAGGGACAATCTGTTACACAATTTGATTGGCTGATGCCTGCTGCTTGAATAATTTGACTTTTATCTCGACTTTTTGCCACAAGCAAAGCCAAATAGCTTTGCTGCATGAAGTGCAACCTGAGACGAGCTGATCCCAGAGCAGAATGTTTGTTTTCACGGTTGAATCTGACTTCAGAAAAGGACTCTAAAATTACTATGTCATACAAAGTTTTAACTGAAATGCAACATCCAAATTTTACATAAACATTTACAAGCTGTAGTATTTATGGGTTCAGTAATTTCAACAAATTTATTAGAAAAATTATAACTAATGTTATAATTTAAATTATCTTAATGAGGCAATTTGGTTAAGTTTTTAAGAGAGTACAATCTGTTGAAACCTGTTACATATAGGGATGGACTGGGGTTAAAAACTGGCCTTGCATTTTGGCCCAGACCAGTACATGTATGATCATGACCACCACAAATCTTTGCACTCCCTTAAATGTAAATACAAGCCATGCAATTCTTTAAAATAACTCAAATAATGCAGTGAGTTAGCAGGAATGACTATGAGTAGACACATTAAATACTTTCAAAAAGTGTACTTTATTAATAAAATAAGTGTCTATACTCTTTTTCTTCTGGAGATCTTGACAATTTAACTGGAAACTGAATGAAGTTTTTAATACAGAGGAAAAGCAGATGCATCAGTAGCTTATGACATATTGACAAAAATGTAAATGAATTGTCAATTTTATAATAATTATAAAGTAAAGCAATTAATTGTAAAACACAGTAGGTCCAGCAGAAACAAAAAAGGGATGATGACAGCAGAGAGATTCAAACTCACGACTCCAAGTAGGATGCAACCAGCTGTCAAAGGTACTTTTGGAGTAAGTTAGAGAATGTTGACCATATTCAGCATCATCAGCCAATAGCTACGGCCTATTCTCCCCTCTCTTCAACATTTTCAACATTTGACCAATCAGGACGTAGCACTCGTCCAGCATTCTCAGCCAATTGCTGCGGCTTATTCTCCCCTCGCTTCAACATTTTCAACATTTGACCAATCAGGACGTAGCACTCGTCCAGCATTCTCAGCCAATTGCTGCGGCTTATTCTCCCCTCGCTTCAACATTTTCAACATTTGACCAATCAGGACGTAGCACTCGTCCAGCATTCTCAGCCAATAGCTGCGGCTTATTCTCCCCTCGCTTCAACATTTTCAACATTTGACCAATCAGGACGTAGCACTCGTCCAGCATTCTCAGCCAATAGCTGCGGCTTATTCTCCCCTCTCTTCAACATTTTCAACATTTGACCAATCAGGGCAGAGAAATGTTGGAGGCGCTTTTTCATCGCCTGGCTTGACTCCTTTAGGTAAGAATCTAACAGTTTGGTAAGAATACATAAAATTAAGAAATAATTTGACCGTGTCACTAACGAACTGTATCGATCTACATGGTCCAGCCTTCATGTGACGATGTTTGCTGATGTGATCTAAATTTAGTTTGTAGATCTCACAATTAGCTAAATGACACTGGCTTAAAAAAACACAAACATTGGCTTTCATGATCTTATTCTCGATTGTAATTCTTTTTTTTAAAAGTATGACAAATTATGTTCGGACATGATAAAGTATTGATTTGTTTAGCTGATAAAATTTGTTGGTCTCAAACGTAAGCTGCGTTACAAAAACTTCGAGGCAGTTTCAGACTTCGTCAAGCTCTGGTTTTGTAATATAAGGTATGCTATTAATGCGATGTATTGCTGATATATAATATTAAATGATCATTCATGTGCCATTCCTATAAAATTGTGTATTTTGCACCAATCAGTGTCAATAATGGTATAGGTGTGTCACTGGTATCCTGTTTATGCATAAAGAATTTCACAAAATGAATGCACACTCTTTTGTGATCATATTTTTATTTTAATCACAGCAAAATGTCAAAAACAAATCGCACTATCAGACCCTCAAAGCAGCAGATTGCTGCACCGCAGCAACCTCTGCAGGCCCAGACACTGCAAGGCAGCAAAAACAGAGGTCTTGCTTATCAATGGTAAGAAATCAGTCACACTCACAACTTGACCTGACGTGTAACAATAGTGTTTCATTTCTTCTTTTTTCACTGCCTTCCAGTTTACCAAGCTAAGATCAGAAAACTCCAAATTAAAAAAAGATCAACAGAAATGTCTCCTGCTTAAATTAAGTACAAGCTGCTCAGACTGAATGCTTTGAATGGCAGGACCAAGCCACCAACCCCACTGAACCTGGAATCCACTCTCCCCTCAGCCCTACGGTTATAGTGAATAATGATTGTCCAGCACTAAAATTTCTTTTTATTCAATTTTTTTTTGCACATACATAATTCAATATGAGTTTTAAAAAGCATTAATTCAAACTCAAATTCAGAAATGACACAAGAAAGATCAGTGTTTAATATAAAAAAAAAAAACAATAAACACCCAAGAGAAAAGATAATGCATGTTGTGTATTCCACACAGTAGCAGATAGTTGGCAAGGAGTGAAGACTTTATTTATTTATTTTTAAGTTGTGGCTCAAGCCTCTATGACTGAATCAGTGGCACTGTCTCCGTAAGTTTATCGTTAACATCATAGCAAGTAGAGAATTAGGGGTATTAGTGCGTTTGTCAGGATTTACTTGTATAAGTTTTACTACTTCGTAGACAGAGATGCTTGAGGCATCACTAACACAGCCCGTTTGTGGGCAGACACCTTGCCTCTGGAAAATCACAAATGGACTATGAAGACACCATTAACTTAGAGCTCAAAAACTTTCCATGTGAAAGCAATGTTTGCTGTTGTGCAAAGTGACATTAAACAGCACAATATTTGTCAATAACTGGAAATAATTTGATTATTGTTTAGTGTTTATTGGAGAACAATGCTCATTGAATAAGATGCTTTAAGTGTGCTGTCATTCATTTTCTGAAGGAACACAATGTTTGTCATTGCTCTTAATGACGAAAAAAATTCATTCGTAATGAATGAATGAATGATGGTTATGATTAAAGTATTGTTATTTACAGGTAACTCGACTTGAAAGTGGTGAGAAAGGACCACATTGTGACAAAGAACAAAGGGAAATTTCCTGGTGAGGAATATTCCAGAGAGTAAAAAAGAAAGGAGGTCTTTAATAGATTAATAAACTCTGGAAAGGGAGGTCTGCTGCATCTGAGTCCTGAGTGCCATGATCCCTTGGCTTGCATCTCTTCTGGTTCTTTGTAAGAAAAAGAGGGAAAGGGGAAAAAGTAATAAAATTTACCACCGTGTTATATTTCAAATATAAGCATTATTAGATGAATGGATAAATAAATCATGTTGTTAAGATAATCTCAAGTGTTTGTTTTTTTTTTTACAATTTATACACATACAATTTATGAAATATACAATTTTTTACAATTACAGACAGATATAAAAGTGTCAAACCACATGGATAAATATTGTGTTCCTCATCATACTTGGAAGTATGTTCTCCATAATACATTCATACAGAAAATGATCGGTATTACCATGATGTAAAACAACTCATGGAAACATGAATGAGGCTGAAAATGAAAGGTTATTGTCAGCCAAGTGGACTCGAACCCACGCCTCCAGAGGAGACTGCGACCTGAACGCAGCGCCTGACCGCTCGGCCATCCTGCACATGTTATGTCTATGATAGATGGGATCATTAACAACCATGTTATTACCACCGGAATCACTGTATAATTTATTGTTTGATTTGAAGATCTGTTCAGAAGGGGATATTAGACGTAAAAAAATAAAGGCTATAAACTACATGACTGTCAGTGATGATAGTACTGCCTGGGTATCTGCACATGACAATAATTCACCCGGTTTATGACAGCTGTAATCCACGATAATGGAGGAGCTGCCGCCGCACCTAGCATTACGCCACAGACATAAGCCCAGTCATGAAAGCTATTCACGCTAACTTTACCAGAGAGTATGTAGGAGAGAAGCAGGCGCTAGCAGCTAGCTCAGAGAGCTCTACACGCTTCTCACGTAAACTGTAAGTAAATGAATAGGTCATAAAAGGTCGTACCAAAGACTGTGCAGTTGCTGAATAGTCCTGTAAAAGGCAGCTGAATGTCTTCACCAACAACGCTGGTCTGTTTAGTTTGATAGTAGCGGAAGAGTTCACTAAAGCTAACTTTTAGCTAGATGCTACCGACTTGTCTTTTATTCCTCATCTTGAAACAAAGCTCGATGAAACCTGTCTATGCCTGCGGTGTTTTTCCACAGCAGGCCTGTTGTTTTTATGCTGAAATGTGTATTGAGCCCAAAAGTAATCCTTAAGTCACCGGACAATCTTGCTTGACCAGTTATGTTGTGTTAATGTTGACTAGACACAGTCGACATGTCTAATATTGTGCAGTACTTCATGACTACTGCTTGTGTTTAACTGTTTCTGTGGCTATTTATAACTGGTGGAACTCCAAATGTTCTGAAAACCCTGGTTAAGTAGTTTTACTAGTAGGGAACGAACCACCTGTGCTGAATCGATCACCGGTACCCCCGTGTTCCTGACCACAGACTGAATGATCACAGGCTGATCCCGACGTGCTGAAAACTTATACCCCGTTTCCCCCCCCCGGGCTGGGTCAGGTCGGGCAGGCCAAGGCGGAACGGGGGGGGTTGGCGCACGGATGCTTATATTACACTGTGTCCCCCCCCCACCACCCTTTCCTTTTTTTTTGAGGGGGAAAAGCCCGACACCGCGCCTACATGATTGTGTGACACATCGCCGTGTAACACACCTTAAACCCACACCATCACCCCACACGAGAGAAACACAGAAACACCCCCCCCTGCTTTTATTCTAGGCCAGGCACACGCGGAAGAGTTTGATTTTAATAAGATGAAGGTTATTGGTGAGCTCCACCTCCTCTCTCTGGTCCGGACAGATTAGAACCTCACCCCAACCGAACGAAAAAAAAGGGTCCGGGGCGGGGCGGAAAAAAGGGGACCCGGCCCAATTTTTTTTTTGGGAAAACGAAAAAAAACGAGCACCGAGGCGCCCCGACCCCACCAACACCCGTTGGTGGAAACGGGGCTATAGACAGCGATAGTCTCACGAGACCGACCATTCACTGAAAGCTGCTCCTGAGATCCTGGAGGACCAAACATTTCTGAACACTCTCAGGTTGCTTTCCTCTAACTTCACGGCTTTAGGTAATACACAAACGTTTGGCTTTCACTTTATATATATAAATGGCCTTTACAATGTTTTTGTCGTCGTTGTTTTAATAGAACTTTTTAAGTTTAAAGTTATGAACAAGAAGTTTTTTTCCATTATTATTCTAATTTGCTTAACCATGAAGACTGTCACTTTCCTTGTTGAAGATCATGTAGTTTCGTTTAAAAGCTACATTTTTTCAAACAGATTACGTGGATGTGTTGTACAGAAAAAGCTAATCTAATAATCCAGCATAACCCTGACCCTCAGGAACTGCGTCGGCACACAGCTGACTGTAAAGCCATTATCAGTTATTATGTGTGTTATATTGCAGATTAACACACATTGCTCAAGTTAATCTCTTTTATGACCACATCTTGAGGGAAATACGCGTTAATGTTGTTTAATTGTATGAAACTGTAAACTTAAGCTATCTGTTCATTTGTTTTGCAAGTTTGTTTAAACACATCAGATATTTTAACATAGTTATTAGCATCCATCATCTTAACCCAAACTGCCAAAGAGACAACCACACCGGTGCGTTTAGTGGTGTGTTGCGCCATCTTGCAGCACCACAATTACTGAGGTGAGGTGACTGAGGTCGTTCGGCATTTTTGTTACAGAGCCTCATTTCGGAGTTGGCCACTATTTATTTGTATCTACTATTTATCACTGGAGACAGTTGCCACATATGTCATCACGTTGTTCTAGTTGCAGGATGTTACCGATGCTAGCTAGCGCAAGTCAATACCGCTTATTCTGTTATTAAAAATAATCTTATCCACTCCACAGAAAACACGAGGCAAATCTGTTATAATGCTAGACTATATATGTAAATGTCCCTGTTAGAGTCACCAATAAATATGCCAAAAATTACGCGCAACATTGAAACAATGCAACGAGCTGATTGTGGCAAGATGGGCGCTAGTGAGGACGTTTTACTCGTCCTCTAAAAGCGGTTTATCCTCCTTATTTGTTAAGTTTCTTGAATCTTTAAAGCCCTACATTTAATATCTTTAAACATTTGATGTCCAGAAACATAATTATTACAGGTACCATTTTTAAAATCCCAATTTGGCATTATCTCGGTAGAGAAGCTGTTTTTCGGCTTTCATGATTCTGACATTATTCCAGACTTACATGTAGATGATGATTTCTGCAGGATTCATCTGATACATCGCTCAAATGAGCAACCAGTCGCGGTGGGGGTTGCAAACACCAACTTATGTTTGTCTTCTGACTTGTCCTCAAGTACGACGTGCCTCTTTACATCTGCGACGGTCGAATATTTACTTTCGTGGTACACAAGGTCGGCTTTGCGAATATTCCTAGTACTTCTTTTTTTTAACAAGTTAAATAAGTGGTCCCAGGCTTGAGACGTCGTTGTTTGCCGTTTTCCGCAGGGTCCGCCGTCATACTTTTCGCTGCCACTGAACTTGACTGCGCATCCAAAACTCTGGGCAAAGATGTGAGAGAAGCGAGATGTCTCACTCTGTTTTTTTCGTATTTGTACTATGGGGAGCCAAGTCACGCCCATCTACCTCCGGCTCATGGGACCTTAGGTCGTTTTCCCACAGGACCCATTTAGGTCGACCTAACTGGGTTTTGGTACCGAACACAGCGCAACTGGGTTTGTGTGAACACGCCTCTCGTGCTTGTAGTTGACGTAACTCACCTGCTCTCGGATTGGCTGAATGAGGTCGTTTCAGAGCGACTTGTGTCGACCTGAAATGCAGCGCGAGTGATGTGTGAATGCGCACCAACTTTAGTTCCACCTAAACAGATACTCTGCCTTTTTTAACTAAACAGGCAGTAGGCAGCTGTACTATTGAGATATCCTTCTTGTTGACAGTGTTATAACAAGATTACGGCATGCCTAACTGGAACGTTTAGTATCATCTTGTGTTTGTTAGCTCCTAATGTATGGCAAATGTTAAGATCAACAGGGCGTTCACAAACACTGGACAAATTACCAAGAAGGGCTAGCAGGCTAAGCGTTAATGCTCATGTTTACAACTCACCGGTAGGCCTACGTGGCTGTTTGCCAATAATATCTGCGTATGGTCGGACTTTGCGGTTTAACTAAATCTGCTGCCTCCAGTACATGGTAACATTGTTTTCCACACACAACCATGTCTCGTCTTCAACACACTTCAACACATGCGTTTTGTTTACAACACAGCTACGCTTTACAGCTGGGACATGTCTACTTCCATCTGGTTGCCATGGATACACAATGCTCCAGTCCGTAGAGCGACTGCTGGACGCGGTGATTATAAAGCATATGTGAAACGGAGCAGTATTAGTTGAAAATTGAAACATTCTCCACCCAAATATGTGTGAAAACCACCTGCCAAGACTTTGACATTTAGGAAATAGTCTGATTCTCATCTGTTCAGCTCTGACGTGCACAGAAATGCCACCTCAGCAGTGGCAGTGGGTCTTCTAATGTTTGTCCAATTTAGTCAATAGGTGTCAACATCACCGTAGTTAATTTTTGACGTGTTTTTTGCTGGAAAAACAGTTTTGTGTTCTAAGGCTAAACAAACTATAAAGTTGTCTAAGCAAACATTCTCTGACTTCTCTCCTCAGTCTTCCTCTCATGGCTTCCTCTGCTCCGCACAACTTCTCCTGGGTGGAGCCAGGCAAACTGGCCGGGCTGGCGTTGCCCAGGATGCCATGCGAATACAGGTATCTGCTTGACAATGGTATCAAACACCTGGTTTGCCTGTGTGAGAGGAAGCCTCCCCACCATGACTCATGCCCAGACTTACAGCTTCACCACATTAAGATAACAGACTTCACTCCTCCTTCACCAAGTCAGATTGACAGATTTCTCTCCATCGTGGACGAGGCCAACGCCAAGGGAGAGGTACGGTTTTATTTTTACGGACTGCAGTGGTTTTGGTTTAGTATTTTAAGAAGTTGAGGCCTGAATCTTTTACCAGGGTTCTTGCAGGGTCTTAAAAAGTCTAAAAACGTCTAAAATTGTAAACTTAAAATTTAAGGTCTTAAAAAGTGTTTAAAAGGGCCATTTTTTCATCCAAGGTCTTAAATTTGATCTAGACAAGTCTTAATTTTTTACTTTTATTAATTCCCAAGGAGCATTGGCCACATAGAATACGCTGAATAATATCAGAGGTTGATTCTGTCCATTTTTGTGAAAGGTTCAGATAGCTGCGAGGCATATTTTCAATTTCTTTTTCAATTTTTTTCTTTTTTAAATTGATCTACAATTAAATGAATTTTTTCTTGAGGTGTGCTTGAGTTAACAATACTAATGTCTGTGTCTTATTTTATTCAGTCGTCTGCTAAAATCCATTTTTTAAAGTTACTTTTTGGGGGTAATTATTGTTATACGATCAATTAAGAGTGATAAATTACAAACTGTAATTAATTAGTCCTATTTTGAATTTCTGGGATTGTTTGAATGTTTCTAATGATGCATCATGTTGGTCTAAAATTTGATTTATAAAGGTCTTAAAAGGTCTTAAATTTAACTTGCTGAAACCTGCAAGAACCCTGTCTTACGTACGACTGCATCAGTTTTACTTGACTTTATTAAACTCCTGGAACAACAGCTTTTAAAAGTGCATAAATCAGAAAGCTAAAAGGGAAAACGCCTTAAAAAGCCAACCCTGCAACTTCTTTCCTGGAGCAACTGATTTTTATTCTACATTTTTTTTGTAAGTTACTCTGGTTGTCACATATTCTGGCAGTTATTATTTCAATTAACAGATTTACAAGGTAAACACGTCTGTGTGCAAACACCTGTCTGACCGCAAAGTTATGCAGGGCGTGTGCTGAGTTACGATCGACTGCAGCAAATAAACATGGTCTTATTCATTGTCAGGGTGTGGCTGTCCACTGCATGCACGGTCATGGGCGAACGGGGACCATGCTGGCCTGCTACCTGGTGAAAACGAGGAAGATTTCAGGAATCGATGCGATCAACGAGATCCGCAGAATGCGGAGCGGCTCCATCGAAACTCGTGAACAAGAGAAGGCGGTGGTGCAGTTTTATCAGCGCATTAAGTAGCTTTAACCAAAGCACTGAAGTTATTTTTTCTTGTAAGAAGGTCCAGGAGTCATTTTTCACTTTTCAGTTACCTCTAAATTCTTTATTATAAGGTAAATGGAAAACACAAAAAACAGTTATCACACTGATTAAAAAAAAAGAAAGAAAAATCTGCGGCTCCTGGACATCTACTCTAAGCTTAAATGTTCACACTTCTACAGCTGCTTTTACATGGTACTACCTTCACATTGTTGCATTTCTTTATTTAAACTTTTTTTCTTTCATTTTCTGGGGTTTAACCTTCTTTCATGCACTGGACGCCAGGGAGAAGAGACGCTGACGCTCCCTGAACGTCAGCTTCTCAGGAGCAGACACGGTCCTCTTCATTTTCTCTTCCTGGTTTCTGCAAAATAGACAAAGATGAGAGCAGAAATACTTGAATTTCTCCATAATGGGGACACAAACAGCCAACGCTGTTTTAAAATGAGTTTATGGAGTGTCATCTGCAGATTTATTTTACTCAGGGATATTCTTTCCAGCGAAAGAGTCAAATATCTTTCTTGTTGTGGACATTTCTGTCGTTCAGATCAAATCCAGTTAAACTCCACTGGAAATCTTTGTGTGCCATAAACTGTACTCACGCTTCCGGTGCCATATTGTAAACACCACTTGTTCTTTGATCTGACAAAAATATGGAAATAATGTCATTATGATTAGAAGTAAAATGTCAGATGAACACATCCTGTTTTGAATAAATAAATCTGACAGTAAAATGTAAAATTTTCTTTGATGTGTTGTGAATTATTACCAGTCTTTGCCTTGTCCTCCTCATGGAAGAGATGATTCCCAGCCTGCTTTTGCTCTTCTTTCAGTTCTCGATCATCATTTCCACCACAGCTTCTCTGCTTCTAAACGTGGAAGAAAATAATAATCTGATTAAAAACCTTTTAAATAATCAAATATTTGAAGTGTGAAGAAATTTTCCACATCCACCTGAGCTTTCTGCGTTCTGTTCTCCAGCTGCTGGGTCACTATCATGTCCTCATCCTCCTCATCCTCATCCTCCCCCCTCTGCTGCACCTCCTGCACCCTCTTCTGAAACTGCCACTCTAAAGTGAGCCTCCGCAGTCTGTCGTTCTCCTCCGCCGTGCGCTTGGCTTTAGCCTGCAGCTCCTGCACCTCCTCCTCCAGGTGCACCACCGCCTGAAGCCTCCGCTGCTTCTCCAGCTTCTCCTGGGCCTCCCTCCTCCAGGGGTCACTCAGCGTCAGAGGGTCTTTTTGCCTCACAGGGTCTGCACTCTTCTTCTGCTGAGGGGCATCTTCTTGGAAGGAAACATGTTTAGTGGGAGTGATGCTCACTTGTGGTTTTTCTGTTCTACTTCTGCACGTGGCTGATCTTTGCTGCTGGGGCTGAGGTAGCTTCTTGGCTGCAGGTACTGGACAGGCATAAACATGATCCGTTTGGCTTTGGGGACTCTGTGTGTGTCCAGTGACTCTCAGTGTTTGGCTCATCTTCACTGCTAACAAAGAGGAACTGTGCTGGAAGGTGGTGAGAGGAGGATGAGACTGTGTGTTTGCTGCTCTGGTTACAGGGATGTCGATGCGTATTGGCTGGATTGACGGCGTGGGTGTGGACTGCTGGGAAAACGGCATTCTCCAGACACCGGCTGCGCTTGTACAGATGCTTTGCTGTTGTTTTGTGGAGAGAACTGTGATTGGAGAGGATGTCATGGGTAGAAACACTTTGACGAATTGGGAAGGAGGAGTAGTGACTTTGAGTTTGCTTAGCACCCTGGTCCCTCTGCTGCCATGTGTTCTGCCTCTTGTCCAGCAGGGGGCCTCCACTGTCCACACACAAGTTCTCCTGTGAGAGGGCTTGACGCTGAAGGGGAAATGGAAAGCTTTCAAGACACTGTACTCAGTTGTAATTGTACAATTTTTCCTTAATTGATGCTAAATAAGTTGGACAAATCATTATTTTTGTGCCAGAGGCACATCGTGACATACCATAAATGCTCTCTTGCTGCAGCTCTGTTCTTCTGAAGGTCTTAACGACATTTTGAGGGTTTGCTGTGGTCTGTTTATGTCAGACCAGCTCTTGTCCTTGGACTTGGGGTTTGGAAGAGTCAAATATTCTCTGTGAAACGTCTACATACAAGCATATAAAGAAAATGAAAAAGCCAAGCAGTGTTTAACATTTTTTGACTGTTTAGCTGATTTAGTTTAAATCCTGACAAAATCTCACCAATATTAAAGACGCACAACATAACTTTTAGACCGTAAAAATATGCGTTTCTGACTCACTTTGATTGCACACCATCATTCATTACGCCCATTTTCGAACTGCCCGAACGCCCGAGGCGTCCCGAGGCTCAGAAACTGCAGTATGTAACTTTATATCCGGGACGGGGCTGTGATGTTGCAGCCGACAATTGGTTGTGCACTGCGTCAATACCAGCAAACGGATATGAACCAGATATAAACACAGCAGGTGTTCTGAACGCGCATCATGTTGGATTCGGTAAAGAAACGCAAGGAAACATGACCGGAGGAAGAGAGGAAGGGACAGAACGATGGTCAAGATAAGACTGTCTTTTACTGGCTGGAGGGAATCACAGTACAGGTAGGATGCAAGATGGATGCTAGTTTAGCTGTTGATAGGGGGCGTGTCACTCAGAAAACTGCTAAAAGTTCTGTTGTGGGCTTTTAAAGCAGCTCTTTCCGATTTTGTATTTCAGAAAGAACAGCAAAATTATTTGAATATTAACAGTCCTGCTACACTCCAAAGACGCACCCCCATTCCATCCACCTCCCAATGCAGAAGCAAAGGTCTGACAGGCAGGTCCCTCACCCAAGCCTAGGCGTGGGTCCCACTGCAAGGATTGGTTGGAGTTTTCATTAAAAATTCACAGTACAGATTGGAATAATATTTTATTTTGATTAATGATGGGTCTGTCTTATATTTCAGAGTTCCTTTACCTCATTCATAGCATTTTACTCTATTAAAAAGACAATGCGACATCGGTAAGGGTTGCTTTTCTAAGAGTAAGTAGAATATTTTCTGTCCTGTTTCTATCATTTGATTTTGTCATCACAAAACAACTGAAGCTTATGAACTAAGCGTAAGTAAACCTCACATCAGTGCAAAGGTTGATGGTGGAAACAGAAGCGGCGTTTCCTCTCACATCTGGGTCAGCGGGTTCGTCTCCATCCTCCAGGCGCAGGTCTTTCAGAACAAGCAGACAATAACAGAGCTGTTCTTCTGACTCACCCGCGTTCATTAAATGTATTTTACATTAAGAAGTACATGTTGCACGTGCCCAGGAGCAATTACTGATCAAAATGGAAGTTCACTCACCGGTCATGTTGGGGTTGGAGCGGTAGAGCTGTCTGTTCCTCTGCATCATCTGCTCCTTCTTTCTTCTGCTGCCTCCGTGGAGCCGCTCCGCCGGGCCAAGATCCACGACACAATACAGCATGGAAGTGTTGTCATTTGGCTGAGCACGGTCTCCATTGGATTGTGAAACAACAGAAGGTTTTAATTAGGTACTAAAGGACAACGAAGGGGGGAAAAACAGATGTTTGACTGAATAAAAGATTCCTACTTGTAGTTTTTTCTATAGTTGCTTCACTCAGCAGAGCCTCGAGACCATGGTAGCTCGCTCCGGACTTTGCAACCTTTAAGGTCACTACAGGGCCAGTTTGCATCATGATGGCTGCTGCCCTATAAACGTAGGGTTAATAAGGTTAGAAAAAGCATGCTTCAGTGTTTTTTTGCTGTCAAACAGCTAATAAAAAGCTTTAAAACATGTTTAAATAGGCAGCACATCACAGATCTCAAATTATTGAGGACAGAGAAATGTCAATTTTAACTATTTCTGGCTTACACCAAAAAACAAATGCTTAAATGCTTTTTTATGTAAGCCAATAAATAGTTAAAATTGGCATTTCTCTGTCCTCAATAATTTGAGATCTGTGATGTGCTGCCCATTTGAAGATTTTTTTGAACCATTTTTTACTTTGGGCTTAGCACTCCATTTGAAAGACTGTATATTCATGTGAAGCTCAACTTTTTTCATTCTACTGAGTAACAAATAAAAAGCCTCGCAGTGGAAATCTGCTTCATTTTCAGGACAGCAACTGGTTTGACCAAGTTTGCATATCCCCTCCCCCCAAAAAAAAAGTTATTAAAAAAGGATATTTACAATCATATTTTTCTTCCAAAATACACATTTTATAGGAAAAGTATATCTTTGTGCCTGTCTTTTAAAAGTGGTGGTTTAAAGTACACTGGTTTCATACTTAGTTAGTAGCAAGGATGCACCATGTTAGATCTTTGGCTGATACCTGATATTTTACAAGTCATTTTGCAGATAACCATTGCCAATACTGATATTTTTCCCCCACACACATATTTGTAAAGATAATCTAATTTCCTTTGTAGTGGAATTAGAATACACTTTTCCTCTTTGACATGTTGGAAAATGCAGATTCATTTTACTTCCACACTGTAAATTGCATTTTGGCATTTTTGTTGCCCTAATCCTTTTGGTATGTTGTTATAAATTAAAATATATCTTAAACACACAAAAAACATTCCATTCAACTCAAAATTTTAACTCATATTTGTAAGTTAAACATTTTACAGTGCATTTACTTCATACCGGGTTAATGAACTGAATGTAGATATCAAGAGGAAATGAACTTTAAACACCTGCCATGTCAGAAAGTTAACCAGATTTACATTTGTCTGGTCTTGGAGAAGGAAAGTCTTGTAACTTTTCTATAAACAGGGCCATGTCTTAGAAATGAATTTTAAGTCTTTCGCTTAACAGATTTTTCCAACAGCAGCTCAAATCCCAGTAGATCAAACAGTCTGATCACATGTCTGGTATTATGACTGTTTAACCCCCCCACCCCCTGTCGTGCTTTAAAAGCATTGCATTTGTGGACTGTTTCCACTCAATGGTTTATTTTGACTTGTTTATGGCAGTAATGAAGTAAACGGCTGTCTGATGTGGATATGATGTAAAACCTATGTGTAAAACTATATTTTTCACTAAAACAGGTTTTCTGATGGCCAAGATCTGTTGTAGGTGGCTTTTAGTTTGGCTATTTTCTTGTAGGTTATTTACTAAATACTCATGAATACTTTGAACAATCAGACCTTAATAAATAAATATCCTCATTAAGATTTTTTTTTTTTGTCTTATTAGCAATTAAGGAACATCAGTAATTCTGTCCTAGTCTGTATAAACAGACATTGTATCGTCTCATATTGTCTTTTTAACGACGGTTACAGTATGTAACCATATGCAATATCATTATTGACTATTATGATGGCAGTTTTAGGATTTGTAAACAAATACATCAGGATATGGAAGCTCATTAGGGTTTTTTTTCAATCCAGGAAATCTTCTGTTGCCTTAAAATTGAACACTGACATGACAATAATTGTATTTTTTTTATATTTTGTGCAGTCCACCTTTAACAAGTCTGTAAAACAAACATTGGTAGAAAAAAGTAATGAGATTAAAAACTATGCTTTTCTGTGAGCAAAAAGTCATATCAAAGTTCAAGAATCACAAATTTACTTTTAATGATACAGCAGGTTATTTTAGCATGTCAGCATGATAAAAAGTTAATTAAAATGACTTTGACATTACATTAATATTGTATATAACCTATCTCACTGATTGATGATCAGACATTAAAGTTGTAAAAGTCATTAGAATTTTACCCACTAATTATTAATAACTAAAAAAAATAATAATAGCAACATAATGGGTACTTTTTGAAGCCCTGCTTCACTCTCTAAAAGAAACATTTTCCCAACTGTACAAGGAGCTGTGGTGCAGCTACCTTTCCTGGCTGAGTCCAACCAGATTGTGACGGTCCACGCTGAGCAGCTGATCTCCAGCTGCTAACCTCCCGTCCTGCACGAGCAGAGAAGCACGTCATTACTGCCGTCTTTCCCGCTGTAATATCATAAAAATGCATTTTCTGTGTCAGCCCTGAAGCTCAGCTGCATGAAAATCTCACCATTTCAGCTGGTCCTCCCTTGACTACAGATTTAATATAGATCCCAAGGTTATCCTGCCCCGCTCCCTGTGGCAAAAAAAAAGAAGAGGCCGTTCATTCACTGAACTTTTGTGTATTTAGTTTCCATGATGAAATTTTACAACATTCTGCCCAAATTTACAGAGTCACCTTGGCAGCTACAATGCTGACTCCCATCCCACTGTTCAAAGGCTTGTGTAACGTTATGGTTTCAATTTCTGGCTGTCTGTGCGCTGCCTGTTAAGAAAATAAAAATAAAAATGCTGAACTTTATCTCACTGTTTAATCATATTTCAGTTTATCTTGAACCATTCAACACGTTCTGTTTTTCTTCACCAAATATCTTCCATCCTTAGAGGGAGCCGAGTTATTGAAGAACACAGTCCAGTCGCCTTTGGAGTTTGGCTGAGATGTCAGAGAGCAAATACCTACCAAAGCAAGATGTAATAAAATACAAGCTCTAAGAAATCCTTTCAGGGTCAGAAACAGTTCATCCCTGGCATTTGGTTTCAGAATCTCATACCTTTCTGGCAAATTGGCTCCATAAACTCTCTAAACCCCTGAGGGATTCCTCTCACAGTGTCACAGGAATATCCTCCCTCCGGAAGCAGGAAAGGCAGGTGCAGGTCGAGGCTCTCCTCCAGCTGGATGTCGCGTCCTTCACTCTGAATCAGGTTATCCGCTGAGGCCTCGGCAGCCCTCACTACAGCATCGATCAAATCCTGCAGCGAGGATGACAGACACTGAGGCGGCGGAAATATTTCAGGAAAAGGTCGAGTTGGTGTACATACAGTCGATTGACATTTGTCATCGTGTGACAAGGATCCAGAGAGGGGACATCCAATCTGCCTGCTGTGAGTCTAAGGATGATAAAGATAACCCTGGACTTTGACTTCCCTGCAGAGGTGGACTAGTGTAACATCTGTGTTTCATAAAGGCGAGATAGTGATGAAACTGACTGGTGTGCGAGATCTGGAGGCTGTAAAAGGGTTATTACTGTATTATTGCTGAATTTAGTTGTTTTCACTGAAGAAATGTCATTAAATACTTACAAGAAGACTGAGTAACTGTCCACCTAATTAATTAAATCTGCTGCACTTCAACAAATTCTGTGCATTTGAAATATTTTGGGTTCATATCATAGACTGTATATAATTACTGGACGTAGCTTCCGGTCTCTTCTGAATAGAGAAATGTGAAGCCAGTTGGGCGTGTCTTACCGTCGCCATCTTGCCATGTCACGTACGTCGTCACTCCAGGAAAATACTAAAATGGGCACAGCGCGGCCGCGGGGCAAATGATTGACAGCTGACGTACTGTGGGCTAAACGCTAACTGAGCTAACACGAAACTAAGAGGAGCTAACAAAGATAAGCCCCCTATGGTTAAGGTAAGACATGCTTAGACTTGCAATTCGCTGACTAAACACAGCCGTTGTGCGACTCTGTAACAAACTGAGACCTTATTAAGAGCAAAGAAGGAGCTAACTAGGAGCCTCCGGTCGGCAGGCGGAGCTTCCGGTCTGCCGCATGTCAATCATAAGGACACGCCCTTAATTATGTGTAATTTGAAGAATAAATAACATCTAAACGAATGAGTTATAAAAAAATTCACCCCCCTCACAGTTGACATGAAGGTAAACTTGACCTAATAAACCTAAAATGATTTTTTGAACCAGGCTGTAAACCTGTTTATTTCTGCTGTGAAGTTGGCGTTTTTAACATGGGAGTCTATGTGGATTTGCTCGCTCTGGAGCCAGCCCCTAGCGGATGAAGGGAGGATTACACTATTTACAATGAGGAAGCAAGCTTCACTGTTCTGAGGCGGAGTTTGCCCCTTGGTTCATATTATTCACCAGTTCATTTGTAGATTGAATATTTCTAATTAAAAATGTTTAATCATTTACAATTTGTCGCATGATTAAAAAATTAACAAGTAGGTTGGCCCATCACACATTTTACACATTAATCTCATATTGATATGCAGTGTTTTATAAAGAGAGTTTTTTATGTAGAAACTAATTAACAGCAGAAGGAACTTGGTGACTGATTATAATTAGAAAGTTAAATTAAGATGTTCCTGAAATGCAAAAATTATTATTGTGGCTGTGTGAAACATGAAAGTCCCTTTTTCTGATTGTAATAAGTCAAATAAATCATTTGAGTCAACATTTTGAGATAACATTTTAGTATGAAGACTTTTTTAGGTAATCTTGAGATTATAAAGAAGATTACATACATTTTGAAACACCATGTCAGAAATGTATTATCCCTTTAAGAATTATGTTAAGAAAAGGAATCAACAGAAATATGCTTTAAAAAAATAGCAATTATTGTCTTTTACAGGATTTAATCATAGGATTGAGAAAGTACCACACTACCAATATTATTATTATTATTATTATTATTATTATTATTATTATTATTATTATTATTAAAATAATAATAATAATAATAATAATAATATGAAATATAATAAATTCATAACAATAATAACAAAAATATAAAAAAATATTCTTCCAACTGAATGATATAATTGTTTAAATGATAGGCAGCCAGGGATTACAAAAAAAGTCTAATGTTATCTCAGTAACAAACTATATAAAAAATTATGATAATAATCATAATAAATCTTAAGTTATCATTCATTCATTCATTTAACTGATGTACATTATTAAGCAGCAGTTCATTTTTTATATTAAAAAAAATGTGTGTGGCAGATTTTCAGTAAGACTGTTGTTGCCCATTCACAAAAATCTTTTCCCCTTTCAGGTTGGTATGGTATTCAACATCCTGAGTCTTAAATAATTCAATAAAAATGTGTAAAACTGGAAGAACCTTCCTGAAAACAGTCACAGGTGGAAGTGTTTACGCAAAGCAGCTGCACTTCATCCTCACATAAAATCTGACAGGCTGCCAAAAATTTAGAAAAGAATAAATAAATAAATTGTCCCACCTTAAGCCACTTCCCCATCCCACTTCTACCTCTTCTCACGTTAAGCCACAACTGGCCTCCAGCCGACTTTGACTGATTGCCAGCGATGGCGACATGGGATTTATGGTCCCAGTAACATTTCCTCTCACACCTCATCTTCAGGAAAATATTAGAGAAATATTTCACCAAAAAGCAGCAGGGTAATGTGTCAACTCACTTCACTATCCTTCATGTATTATTCATTATCATATTCATCAGTGTAAATTATTCATGCGATTGTAAATCGATGTTGCTGAGTTCATATTCTGTGGCTGAAGCTTCTGATGCATTCAAAAAGCTAAAACTTATGTCCATCTGTGCCAGATGCGCATAAAATACACCAAATATCACCGCTGCTTGATCTGTGGTGGTGCTCTGATTAACACATGCTGTTTTTTTTGATGCGTTACATGGCTTTGGGGGAGGGAAAGTACTCACAGGGGGGATGTGAGGCTCATTGGTTGCATAGAGGTAGCCAGACAGCAACATCCGCAGCTGCAGTGAGTTCAACTTGAAACAGGTACTCTGAATGTCCTTGGCATCTTGCATTGAGTACTTATTCATGGTCAGGAGTGTGGTTGCCTAGAAACAGCCAGGCGGTACTATTTTAGCATCTTGCTCCTAAAGACAGATATTCTTGCACACTGTAAATGAAAGCTGAGAGCTCACAATGAGCTGTATTATCTTTCAGAGGTGCAGATAATACAGAGAAACACTTGATTCAGGCTTAGCTTAGTAGTGGAATAAGTAATAGATCCATTTTTTTATAATAAAACCTCAGTTCAATCCTTGTTTTTACAAGCGTTAAGACATGCAGTGCAGGGAGTTTAACACCTGTATGATGTGTCCCAGGTGGCAGTCGGCAGCCAGCTCCAGGCCCTGCCTCTCCGCCCAGGCTTCGATGGCCGTGAGCCTCTGGCGGAGAGCAGATCCCCAGTAATGGGAGCGCAGACCTGGAGTGCTGGCTTCTGGGCTCATGAGCTGGTTGAAGAGCCAAATGCTGATGAAATGAAAGAGGTGGGAAAAGAGCTGAATGGTGAGGGCAGGGTTGACCCGACAGCGGCGTAACAGGGACATGGCATTCATCAAGGTGTTCAGCACCATCTCTGTAACAGCGGGACAAAGGGAAATGCTCAAGAGGGGCGCTCAGATAGAAATATTTAATCTCTGTAAAATGATCAGACGTACCTATTCCAGCTGGAAGTGTGCCGTGTTGCTCAGGATCAATCAGAAAAGTTGGTAAATGCTTTCTTAACTCGTTCTGTAGACACTGTAGCAGGAAACTTTAGAAAATAAAAAAAAAAAAAACAGATCAATAAAGAACAAAGCAAAGCTTAATTATTCTTCTGCAACTCCTGTTTTATATCTTAAAATCCTGGATTAGGAATAATGCAGAGGTGAATTAGAGGATTTAACATGATAAACATGTTCATCTACAAATGCATAAATACATGCAAGCTTTGGCACATCTGTGAAATCCATGACATCTTTTTCAGCAAAGGTCTTGAGAATTTCAGCAAGACAATAACAAACAACACTCATATAGCAGCATGGTTCAGTAGTAAAAGACTCCAGGTGCTAAAATGACCTGTACTTAGTCTGTTATGAAACAAAAACACCTGAAAAATGAATTATAATGAGTTGGAATTATTCAATCTTCCAAAACTAAAGTAATTAGTCTTTATAGATGCCAAACTCCTGCAGAATGTCGTTAAATTGTGACTTGAACAAGGTTCTATTATATATATACAGTACATTCACCAGTCACTTTATTTGGTACAATATTATGCTAGTACCAGATTTTACTTGCTTTTACTTTCAGAAGTGTCGTAATTCTCTGTGTCACAGATTCAACAAGGTGTTGGAAACATTCCCCTGAGATTTTGCTCCATATTGACATGACAGCATCACACAATTCCTGCAGATTAGTCGGCTGCACATCCATGATGAGAACCTCTTGTTCCACCACATCCCAAAGCTGCTCTGTTGGACTGAGATCTGGTGACTGTGGAGGCCGTTAGAGAACCGTGAACTCATTGTTATGTGGGGTGGACATGGTCAGCAACAATACTCAGGTAGGCTGTGGTGTAACCATGATCTGTAACCATGTGGTGTTGGTACTAAGGTGCCAGAAGTATGCCAAGAAATATCACCCTCCCCATTACAGCACCAGTCTGAACCACTGATATGCAGGATGGATCCATGCTTTCATGATGTTTCCACCATCTGGATGTGGAGCTGAAACTGAGACTTATCAGACCAGGAAATGTTTTTCCATCTTCTATTGCCGAGTTTTGGTGAAAGAGTGTGAATTGTGGTTTCAGCTTCCTGTTCTTAGCTGACTGGAGTGATACCCAGTATGTCTTCTCTGTATGAAGGTTTAATGTGTTGTACATTCAGAGATGGTTTTCTGGCCTTTGCCAATCTATCAACCACTCATTTTCCTCTGACAACAAGGCATTCTGGTCCAGACAACGACTCACTGGACTCACAGACCATTCTCTGTGGTTGTGTGTAGGAAAATCCCAGCAGATCAGCAGATTCTGAAATACCCAGACCATGTCACATGCAGTCACCATTAAATCTATTCCATTCTCCATGCCCAGCCGGAACTTAAGCAAGTCATCTTGACAATGTCTATGTAAGTAAATGTACTGAGTTGCTGCCATACAATTGGCTAATTACAAGATTTGAACCTAATAGAGTGGCCAGTGAGTGTATGGACTCATGCACCTGCAGGAAGATCATTTTTTGGTCCATATGAATATATTCTACAGACAATTTATACGGCGTAAACTGGATGAAAAAGTCTTGCAGAGTGGTGATTGCTGTGTAAACTGCAGGGAGGAAGGATATGATGAGGATTTTATCCCTGCGCTGGTGTCATCCGTACCTGTAGGCTCTGTGCACCTGGTGGGACAGGCCCAGCTGACTCTGCAGTGTAAGCAGGCTGAGGTCTTTGTCATGTTTGAGGAAGTTCAGAAGCTCAGAGGAATTGGCCATCCAGAAGGCGAGGGCCCCGGCGATGGTATGCTGCCTCTGGAGATGCAAACACAGCTCACATTGCAGCATCATAGTAACTTTAGGAACCCATGTAGATCTCACTTTGAGCATTTAAAAAATCCATATTAAGATTGTTTTTAACAATCTGAAACAAACTGACGTTTGCAACTAAACACAAAAGTCTGAAAAGTTCTCATAAACTTGCCTGGATGACCTTCCCTGTCATGGCCACCATTGTGTTTGTGATTAAGGTTGCGCGGTGTGTGTGTTCAGAAGATGGAGAGCCTGGAGCGTAATGGCGTTGCAGAGCAAACCGGCCCGCAGCATAGAGGATGTAAGCAGGTGAGAGCTTGAAATGAACTGTGGAGCTGTTGGTGTAATTAATGACTGCAGACAGGAAGGGCTCCTCAGCTGCAATGTGGAAACACCAGCAGGGGGCAGGATGACATTATGAGACAGGAAGGAAATGTGCTTTCAACTGCCGAGTATGAAACTAAAAAGAAAGAAAGAAATCACACAAAGACAAGGTGTGGTTTTGTTTCACACTCACCGTGATCACAGAAGTGAATCTCAATGGGTAATCTGGGCTGAGCTGAAAGGGCTGAATGACATAAATGTGAAAAATTCTGCTTCCTGACCATGTACAGAGTATTTAAGCAGTATAAAATGATTGTGCTGTCTAGTATTGCTTACTCTCTCAGGAGCCTGCCTGTGCTCCTGTTTCTTCTCTTTGCAGTGTTTCTGGGTCTCTGTGTTGTTGTTCAGTAGGTCTTCTGTTGATCTGGATTTTAATTTTAAAGAGAAGGATGTTAATCTTTAGCACAGCATGTCCTGTGACCGGGAAATAAGTGAACATTTTACCCGCTCTCATCCTCTGATAACCTGTCTGCGGCACTGGTTTTGCTCTTCTCCTTTGTCTTTCCTTTTCGTGACAGCGTCCTCTTAAAGGTTTGAATGACGCTCCCTTTTTCCTTCTCGTGACAGCTTTCCTTCATTGTTCCAACATATAAGCAGAGCAGAGTCATAGAATAATTCACAATTGTTATTTTTCAGTATTATTAGAGGTTTACCTCCAAACTGTCCTTGTCTTTTTTGAGCACAAAGCGTCCTTCTCTATTGACTGATTTCCAGCTCAGTTGTACAACCAAAGGTCTCTCATCCAGATCCAGCTTGCGTTCTTTTGCAACATAAAAAATAGAAAGAAATAACGTGATTATATTCTTGAAACAACTAAGCAACCGCAATACTTTTTTTTTTTTTTTTTAACTAAATGCTGATTTTATTTCATAAAGCTGGTTTAATATCCACCCATGTTCTTTCTTCATGAAGACATCTGATGTGATGTGTTCCTCATCACGCTCATGCAAACAAGAAAAATCTAAGAAAGGCAAACAGTCTCCACAAAGGGCAGCAGAAAGGTCAGGTTATTATGAGGTCGGAACTGTGGGAGTGCCACCCTACCAGGTTAGGGAAACACTAAAGTTAATAAAAGTTTGGTAAGATTCTGACTGTGAAAGAAATAAAACAAATAAACGAAAGCTTTTAGGTAAAATCTAGAATGATCGGAAATGTTAAGCTGAAACCCTTCAGGCTTTTGACATACTGTACAGTAAATATCCTTTATAATTTGACCACTTTAGTTGTAATAGTCAGTGATGTACAACCTAGAATGTGGACCCTTTAAAAATAAAAAAAAGAAAGAAAAGGGAACCTGTATTTCCAGTAGATTTTTATAGAAATTTTAAACCATTTGCCAGCACTCATATTGAAAACTATATAAAAGGTAAAAGCCTAAAAATCTAAAAAATGATGTCATCAGCCATGAAAATCTATCCAACTATTCTTCCATCTTCTTTAAAAGTAAATTCCAAAGTTTCCCCCCTGAAAATAAACAATACACCTTTTGTGTGGTGGTGAGTTTGTTTGCAACTCCCTCTCCTTCTGTCTGTAATTAGCTTTTTCCCTTTGTTTTAGTGTGTTTGGGATGTTTTTGGGCGGAGATTTCTATATATATCACGAGCCAATGAAAGAGCTAAGTGCATGACGGTGTGGGGATAAGCTCATGATTGGAGCAGACGCCAGTCACTCGAACTCTCAAAAAAAAAAGGAAGAAAAAAACAGCAGACACAGCAAAGAAAAGGTGCTCTGCGGTGAAAAGAGCTTTAGATAGTGTACGCTGGAAAACCAGGGTTAATATCGGTTTGGCTTTCACCCGCTTCCGAGCTTTGAAGGAGAGGATTGAGCTGAATAGGCTCCATTAGCCCGAGGGGAGGGGCGCTCAGTTGAGTAGTGTTTATTCACACTGAGTAATTTAAGTCAAACACCTCATCTGACCAGTTGCTGGGTGCTGGAGTCTTTCCCAGATGGAATCGGGTGAAAGACTGGACACACCCTGGACAGGTTGCCAGCCCACTACAGAGACATCCTCAACACTTAAAATTGTCTACTTCAGGGATACTTTTTTGGCCCAAATGCTTAGGAAGTGTTCAAAACCTTGTTTGAATGTTTACTAGAATGTTTGTGGTTCTTCTCAATCCAAAGTTGGAACTGCAGGTTAATTCAAAGTTCCCATCAATAAGGCGAAGACATGGTTCTAAGTCCAGCTTTTTATTTTTTCACAGGAATAAAAACTGCTTACCTTTATTAGTGTGGATCTCATACAGGGAATAACTAGTCGTCAGCATTTTCATGTCAGGCCTGAATTTCTCTGAAAGAGTTTCGATGACCTCTCGAGTTGGAGAGCTGCTGCAAACACGGAGGCACTTTGTGGCCACGTTTCCTTCCGTATGATCCTCAAAGTAGAAGCGGATCACACCATGAAACTCCAGGTTCTGTTAGAAAACGGGAGATGGGCGGTAAAGTGTCCTGTATGTGGATTTACTCTTGGACAAAAACAAAAGAAATTTCCCTTTTGTAGAAATGTTCTGAAACCATAAATAGGCTTTTGACAATAAATCATAGATCAATTTATCTTTTTTTAGAAAGTCCACTTTGGATTAATATGCAAAAAATCTTTTCACTGTACATTTCACTTGATTGAACCAAATAACCAGCCCTTCAGTGACCTTTGAACCTGATTTAAAAAAAAAAAAAAGAAGACATGCAAAAAACATCTGGTCCATTGGGTCCAAATTATGAAGCTTCAGACATTTGTTCAAAGAATGGCAAGTTAACGAACTTAACTTTCCCTTCTAGACAGCAGAATAAACTCACAATAATTTGTTTTTTTTTTTTAAAGGAACAAGCTAACTGAAATATTATCAATTACTTGTGTGTGTGTTCATCATGGCTGCCTGGTGTATGTTGCATTCGTTTAAAGTATTTGTGTAAAAATTAAAGCTATACATTTGTAAGCTGCAATATGCACATAACCAGTAGGGGAGTGCAGGGACCAGTTTGACTGGATGTTTGGTAGAAGACAGCAATAGCTGGTGAGAGATCAGTCGTTTAAGAAAGTTGACAAGCGAGGCATGCTCACCAGTGTTGTGTTGCACTTGGTTTACAGGTGTTATACCATCTGCAAAACAGCTGTCTTCTTTGCCACAATCCCAAAATAAGTCAGACTAACTCCACTTTTTGTTCACATCCGAGAAATTCTGTCAGGTTTTTTAATGTGCCCCCTATTCAAGCAAGTATGCAAATGACTGTAGAGCTGGTTCCCTACGCAAATGTGGCAAGTTACACAAGGAGGACCCGGGTGGGATTCTACCCCAGACTCCCAGGTGAGAGTCATGCCCACTAACCAGTCAGCCAAAGGGGTATCTCTGCGGCCAAGTAGCCAGGGCACATGATCGTTGGGGGGCATAGTGACAGGACCCCTCACTGTCACACAAAGTTAACAAGTATTTTCTCAGCCTTAAGCTATCATGTATTTCATTCAGGAGATGTTGGAAAAGCTTTCAGATTACATGTTGTACTCCTAGAGTTAAGAGTTACTGTTTAAGATGCTCGATTGTACTGTAAGTATCCATCATTTAATCCACTGATGGATTTCTCACTACACATTTCTGCGTTTAGATGTTTTGAAAGTGTGATTGTAAAAAAAAAAAAAGATGATGTCATCTTTTCAGGTAGCTGACACGTTTGGGCCTAATATGGTTTGGGCCACTTATGGAGGTCATGTTTTGGAGACCTGGCAGCCACAAGCCACACTCACATGGAGTCAACGCCTTAAATCAAGGCCAAATGTGGGCCATAATTGGGACAAACCTTTTTTTTTTCTATCTGGGTTTTTACAGTTTGTGTGTGCGTGTGTGTGTGTAAAGCCTCATGTAAATTGGGACCATCTGTTAAACATCACTACTACTATGTGTTCTTTAATGGCATGAATGTTAGAGGACAGTGTAGACCTCAGTACACTGTTAAAACGCCAACTACTAATTTGTTACCTCAACACTATTTTATGAGTTAGATTAACTAATAATTTAAAAAAGAGCTGAGCTAACTCAGAATTCGAAGTTTACTAATTAGTTGTGCAATGAAAAGGAATTTTTAAGTTGAGAAAACTTAAGATCATGAGTTATGCATCCAACTGTTCAACTAAAGGGTGACGTCATGCGCCCCCACATGTCGCGCATGCGCAGTTCTTTGCCAATACTACAGGTCGCACATGCGCAAGTCTCCCCATATCTACAACAACCGCAACGCAACTGTGTGCTGTGTTAAACAGCGGATATTCTTCACTCCGTGCCTCTACAGCAGTGAGCAGGTAAGCCTGTTTGTCCAAAAATATGTTTTCTGTAACAGTTGTCTGTTAAACTCCGTAGCAAATGTTAATAATTTGTTTTGCTCAAACCCCAGGTTTTAACGTTCGCTTTATTTGAACTGCAGGAGTTCACCAAGCTAGCAGCTAAGTTTGAATTAATGTAAGTATTTATCCTAGTTCACAACTTTTACGTGTGTCCAGTCAAATATTAGAATTAAAATTGGGAAACCTTAGGTAAGTCTAACTATACTTAAAACTAAGTCGGGGTGTTTAAAAGTCTTTGAAGTCCCGTCCCCCGCCCGCCTCCCCCCTCTCCCGCGTAAACCTGTAGCTCCTTTTAATAGTTCAGTGGTTATATGAGGATTTAACAAACAAATGTCTTCCAGATGTCAAAAATGTTCTTATTAAACGTCTGTTTGTATTAGCTACTACATGTACATAGCCCCTGTGAAGATGATTGTGTCGTCACACCTACATAAGATGAACTCTGTTGGTGAAGAGTTGAAACAGTTTTAACTTATTTGTTCATAAAACAATTAAATATACTGTTGACAGTTTATGCAATTATTATTATTGTACGATATAAGATCTCATTTACAAGAGAGACCTGTTTTGATAAGTTATTATGGCTGTTCATACAACTGAAAACTTTAATAATGTTATTCTGTTAAAAATATTTAAAAGCAAAAACATGGCAAAACTGACATTTATAAATGTAAACTGCAGGAACGTGGCTGCCTGGATTTGGATTTTGCCTTGAATTGAATTGTGTTCAACACCTGTGCATAGCTTTTTTTTTTTTTTCTTTTAACGGGAAACATTTAACTGCATTTAACTTAATTTTGTTTTTGTTGACATGCAGGCATTGGAAGGTGAAACAATGAAAATGGTTCCCAACAAGACCTTGATCGATTCCAGAATGGAAGTGACATTTGTTATGACAGAGAAGGAAACGAGAGGATGAAGAACCCCTTGTTGCTGATGTCATGAAAAGATGGCCTACGTTGTTTGTCCAAGAACAGGTTAGTTCTTGGTTTTCCTACTGTTATGTGTTATACACATTGAAATTCTCCCACTGTAGACTTTTGCAGACTGCAACCGCTGACAGTAAGTTAATTGTACGTGTTTTTTTTTTCTCCCTGACACTCATGATGGCGTGTTATGTACACTATTATCTTTTAAGATGTGTGCACTGTTCTTCAGAATTAGACGAGTGGACTTAATGAAGACCTTCCTATCATTGTTGGATCTACACTCTACACAACTCATTGAAATGTACACATCACACTGGGGAAGACTAGAGAAGGACCTAAGGACTCTTCTAAACCGCTTGGATCAGCAGGTAATACAGTAAATATTTTGTGCCATATTTTGAATCCTCAGTTTAATTTTATTTAGGACTGATCTGTCACTAAATGGACGATGGGGGACACCAACACCAGTAATTTAGACTTACTGAATTCAGACTTTTTAAATATAGTCAAGCATCAAATCAGCACCCCAACCCTACCAAATTAAATGTGACACTGACAAATTGTCAAAAGCATGCATGAAATGCAATGATTTTATTTGTGTGTATTTCACAGTGTAGTGTATGGAATAGGTAGAACTGTGTATTTTGGGGGAAAAAAAGTCAAAAAGCGTTCCAGGTTTTGATAAAGAAAACATTGAATAAATGAATGTCTGATAAAACAGGATTTTTATTTTATGTCACAAGTTTTATGCATTTCTTTTAGACAACAGATGTGCTTGCCTACAGAGGGTCTGCATCTCTTCACGGCCTACCTTTTGTTTCTGAAGAAGTGGCCTGATGGATTTCTGAAGACATGTTTGGTAAGATTGCTTGCGCCACCTAACTGACTGCAGTTTCAGAAAAGTGTCAGAGCCTGATCATGTTTGTTTTTTAGTACTGTCAAAGGAATACAGAGTTAGATATTTACATTGTAAACTTTCTGAGGGAATGTCTCCAGGGGTGCACTGATTCCAGTTTTCTGGCCGATCACCTGCCAATGCCAATTTTTTAATTTTTTTTTTTTTTTTAATAACTGACAGCTGCAATATTCCAATTTAGTTTGATAGAAAAATTTAAATACTGGTGAAAACTAGTTTTAACTGTACTTAAGGTCTTGTTCTCAGCTGCAGTATAAATGAGAGGTTTCCAGCATCACTGTCCAAACTACAAAATGATCAGTTCCTTTAGTCTCTCATTTTCACACAGAAATTAAACTTGCTCAGCAGCTTACATTTCAGACCTGTTTTGAGCCAAACCAGGTGGACTTTCATGTAAAGTCCACAGCGATAATTTGCTATCACAATGCCACAAGGTTTGAATTGGTTGATAAAATAACTTACAGGCCTTTATTATATATCTATGACAGTCTAGATCAGTGTTTCTCAACTCTGGTCTTCAGGACCAACTGCTCTGCATGTCTTAGAGGCCGATCGCCAATCCCCCAAAATTAAGGAAATTAATTTTCAAACTGCTCTGACTGTCCCAGGTTTGAAGGCGCTTTCTTTTCCTTACAAACTGCATGAAACATTTTCTGTCGGATGTTTCGCCTGTTTTTTTAAGCCAAGATTCTGTGAAAGCCATTTTATCTTATTTAGATTTTTCGACTGTATGCTTTGGCTTATTATTGTGCTGGAGAATCTGTGACCTGCTTCTTAGATGTTTTTTGAGACCAGACATCATCTTTTACTCCAGAATGCCCTGATAGGGTGATTGGGTTCAAACTGAGATTTTTGTTGGTCTTGAAGCTCACCTTTGATCATTTTGGAACTCATTCTGAGTCATTTGGCCACCATTCATATCATCTGTATCTTTAGTTTATCATCGAGTTGCTGCCACATGTAGGGAGATTGGCTACATTTCAGCCCTTACACTTATGGATATGAACTATAGTCACATGAGCATCAAGCTGCTCGAAGATGACGTTAAAGTTGTTCATACATGCTTGTCCATCTTTTTTTGACTTGAGATAGCTTTTTCTTTTTTTGATCCATGTTCAGTGTGGTACATGTTGACAGATTTTCTCTTTTTAAGAAGGGAAACTGAAGATATCTGATTAGACACAAATGTTTGATATGTCCCTATGGTTTTATTATTTAACATCTTTAAGGCTATACTATTTTTGATGTATTGAATTTTGCACATTTTGACAGCCTTGTTTTTTTTTTTCACAGGATACTGGCTCGGAGGCTTGGAACTTGGAAATACAAGAAGCATGACCCCGGTTATTGAGGAGCAGATTCTTCTGGATGACATCAGTGACTTAACATGACCTAACATGTGCTGTGAACTTGGACTATCCTAAGGAGCTGAGATACACTTTTGAGACTGTTCAGAAAGTGTTCATGAACCTCGGTGCCCACTGCTCAGCCAGGGTCCAGGCCCTTAAGAACAGTTTGATGAAATAGCCTGTGATGATATGATTCCCTGCATTGGTGAGTACCGAGTGACCAGAGTGGTCACACCAGCTTAGTGTCAGAACTTCATTGAATATGGGATAATTGTGGTGTGCTTATTTTCTTTTATTCAAAAAACAATATTCAAAATATCTGTTCAATGCAGTGATGGGCATTATTCAACAAGTTGTCTTCATGCCATCTCTTTATTCTGCACAGCCACTGAACCAACTGAGGATTACTATTTGACTGTACAATTCCCACCTCTGCTACATTTAGAATTTTTTTTTTCTTTTTTCTTTATTATTATTTCAGGTGACAAATGGCAGCTGTTATTATGAATGTTACTCGGATATATTAATGGCATCATAAGGTTTTTTCCTTCTTTTTTTCTTTTCTTTTTTTTTTTTTTTTTTTATAAATGCATACATATATTTGTTTCATGAGATATATATTATCTCATGACATGCTCGTTATGCACAAACATTTGTTTATTTCTGTCCAGACAGATGTTTTCTAATATTTTTATTTAGATTTAGAAAACTTAATTTGCTGTTTTCTATATTTGATCTGATCTGTGTAAGGACAATAATGAAGCATCTTTACTATCTTTGTTTGTTTGTTTTGATAAAAATTGAAAAATATACCATGGCCTTTTGATGAGTTCATGTTACCACTGTAAGTGGAAAAAGCAGCTGAAACATGAAATATATATATATTTTTTATAATGTTCATTCACTCTCTTTAAATAAATTACTTGATGTTAAATTTGTGTTTGATTTCATTACAGATTTCCTAACTGAAGAATGAGTTGTTGAGCGAACTTAAAAAAGTAAGGCAACCAGCTGCACAGCCTTTTTAAGTAAACGCGACTAACAGGCTTGTGTTGAGTGAACCTACTTCAACAGGGTAAATCAAGATGAAATATTAAGTTAATCTGAACAGTAGTTTTAAGTTTGCCTTACTCACACAGTTAAGTTGAGCCAACTTGTGTTCCTACGTTGGCTCAACTATTACATATATATATTTTGAACTTAACAACATGAGTTTTCTCAACTTAAAGATGAGAGTAGATCTGACTAACCATTCTAAGTTTATTGAACTAAAGTTTCTTCTTTGATTTACCCATTTAATTTAAGTTCATTCAACACATAAGTCCTTTAGTTGAGTAAACTCAAAAAAGCTGTGCAGCTGGTTGCCTTACTTTTTTAAGTTCAGTCAACTTTTCTTTTCTTACAGTGTAGACTGAGGTGTTCTGTGCCGTCATTTAATTCACTCTGGCTTCATCTTCTACCTTTAGCTGGTCAAATGTAAATTATTCTGTTCAAAACTGTCCCTCTGGTTGCTACGTCTGTATTAGCAAGTTCTTAAAACAGATATGCAGAAAATGAATACAGTGTGCACCCATGAGCATATATAATGCTGAGCCCTTAGTGCAAATTTACCAACTTTTACTGTAAATCTGTTTCCCATTGTGTGTTAGTCCTTACAAACAGCAGACTGACAATGTTTTACATTTATTTTACATACAAAAATTGCAATAATTTCTACTTAAAAGTCTACAAATATAACATATACAATGCTTTCTGAAAAAAAAATTCTTGTATTTTCCCTCTGGGATAAATGAGGTATTTTTCTTTTAATTTTCTTTTCATTTGAAGATATAAAAATGAATATAACAATTCAGATGTAGCAGAGAAAAATTTAAACCAATAATTATTTGCATTTTGTATTGTTTTTGTCTATCATTGTTCAGTGAACTGATTTGTCCTTCGGTATGAATGAAAGTCGACAAAAGAAATTAAAACAAAATCCCAGGTGACATCCAAAAATATCTTATTTCATCTAACTAAATGTGGTGCATCGACACTGACGTCTGCAGATGACTCACCTCATCTGGTTGGCTAATTTCAAACAGGTCCAGTCTGTTGTTATTCCACTGTCTGATGATTTCAGACAATTTCTCCCGTTCTACTTCCTCTGGCATTTTTCACTGAAAGTGTTTCAAAGTTTTTATCCAGCAAATTTCATGTAAATCCACGAAGGACTAGACTGTGACACAGAAGTTCTTTTCTGTGGTGGGTGTTTCATCTATCTGGACCCTTCCCTTCTCAGTCTTACCCCAGTTTATTAAAAACGCATTGTTCCGGGCTGTGAGATCTTATAAGTAATTGCCTAATTTATCCCAACACCCCCGCACTCCCCCACGACCCCCTGCCCCTCATTTAACAGGTCAGTGGAGCTTTGTTGAATGAAGCAAACAGGCAAATTAATCATAAATATGTCGTACAGGAAGAAACCTTGGAGGGTTATCACTATTTAATCTGTTCTTTTGATTTTCTCTTCCTTTCAGGGTAAAACTGCACAATTTGATGGTTAATGATGTTGCATCAAAAGACGTTATATGATGCTAACAATGTGAAATCGCCTCTGAAGCATTTTCACAGTCGCCATCAGATATTTTCATCCTCTTCTCCAAAGAGACACGGATATTTACGCTTGAGGGAATCCAACTTCTCATGCATACCAGTAATTTTCAGCACAATTTACATGTCTTCCCATTCAGTCTGGCCCATGTATGTGGGGCAGCTTTTGTTGGCTGCTCTGATGCTTTCCAAGTAAACCTTCAATGGAACAAAAGCCTTAACAAAAACATCCCTTAATTACGTATGCAGTATAGCACAAAAACTAAACAATCAAGGCTATTGTTGTCTGGATTTCAAGTTCTGAGAAATAAACAGACACCTATATCCTTTCACCATTATTTATTATTTATTTGCATTTTACAGAGACTCAAACAGAACAACATAGCCATGATATCTGGAGGATACCCAAGTCTTCACTGCTTTCATACATGTCATACGACTATATCTCATTGGGGAAAACAGTAACAGCTTTTATTCATCTTAATATGACGTGAAGATGGAATTAAAACTGAAGCAGCTGCAGATGAAAAAATAACACCTTATGACAGTAATAAGGTGAAAATGGAAATATTCAGGTAAATTTCCCTTTGTAAACAAAAACTTCTTAAATTTTATGAAGGGTGAATCTTGTTTCTTGGATGGATTCGCACTTATTGTTTGTGGAATCAATAATCAGTTTCTCCACTTTGTGATCTTTTGCAGGTGGGAAGTGGGGAGGGGGTAGCATCCATATCAGGAGGCTGAATTTTGGTATCTTTGGGTTCTCGAGACTCATCTCCCTGCATGTCATAAAGGTACTTTCACTCACCTGAATCAAATGAATGGCTCATTAACAGGCTTCCAAAGAACTTGATGAGGAAGTTCATTGATCTGAACCAGGTGTGTTGGAGTAGGAATGCATCTCAGACATGTAGGGCAGTGGGAATTTGGAAACACTGAATTATGGTAAAGTGAAGATAAAGGGGACTCATCAGTCAGTCAGAGAATAACTAGGTTGGCCCCAGCTGGAGCAGTGATGACGTTGCCCTTTTGAGAAAGAAGGAGGTGAGCTCTTCAGACCCTGACCTAAAAAATGTGTACAACCATATTTACAAGTGACAAAAACAAATACTCTGTGCAGGGAGGGTGGGTTTAGCCTCCAATATAGGGTGAGAAATTTAGGGTTGTGGGAGGAGTTTTGAGTGGATCTGCTATCTCTTATATCAGTTTTGGAGATGTCCTGCCAAGTAACACAAATACAGACCTGTAAAAGGTTGAAAATCTAACAAACTCCTGAAGTTCTGCCCATCTACTACTCAAATTATAAGTGTTGTCACCCTAATGGTCAAAAGCTTGAGGCAGCAGAACATCCTCAATAAAGATATGTAATTTTCACTAAAAACTCTGGACTCTGGAGTCGCAAGGTTGGAATGATATCAATCTCCTCAAATCTTAAATTCACACCCTTGAATGCTTCAAAATAATGTGACAACCCCCTTCTCCAGATCTTACAGTGTTTTTCAGTGGCTGTACAACTAAAGTGCAGATTACAGGGACAACATGTGTACTGTAAACACGGGAGAGACACACGAGGTCCAACAACAATCCTGATCATCCAGGCTTTGGTCCTTTATCATATAATCGGAGTTTCTTCCTTTTTTGTCCCCCTGTCAGAAAACACAAAAAAACATCGATTTTTGTTTTCTTTTTCTTATCTCCTGTGTGTAGAGATAAGTACAGTTTTCAGCATCCTGCATTTGCCATTTACCTCTTTTTGATAATCTTCATTCTTTTTTTTAAAAGTAATCAATTATAGGCTATTTTTCTTTCTTTATTGCTTCTGTTTTTTGTAATGTTGCCAGCACATTGTAACTATTGCATCATCATCTGTTGCTCTGGATAACATCATCTAATAAATATTTACTGATTTACCTTCTCAGATTCTCTACATCCTCTATGGTTTCTGGCAGGGCGACTCCGCTCATCTCAGGCAACAGTGTCACTAGTACACTGTACAGAACCGACATCACACCTTAAACAAATGAGACATAATTGCTTAAGTGTTATATTTACTTTTGGTGGGTTTTTCTGTGCCATTACAATAAAAAAGATTGCATGTCAAAAAAATAATTGTACCATAAAGAATGAGAGGCAGCTCCTGCCAGATGCTGGCCAGTCTGTAGAGAAGGAATGGGGCAACGATTGCCCCCATGTCACTGGCTGACGAACACACTGACACACCCAGATTTCTGAAAGAAATTAGCAAGAAAAATTAAATTAAATGGCAATATAATGTTACTGTTGTGATTCTACAATAGCACTTTGAAGCAAATCTGAAGCAATCTTTCAAAAAATGGAGCATACACATTTTCTCCACATTAGTTGAAAGTTTTTCGCATTTTTCTGTTTTATTTTTTAAAGGGACTAGAGGCAGGAATTTTTTTTAAAAAAACAAACATGCATGTCCATTTTTTTAATGCTAATGGGTGATGAAGCGTTAAATACCAAAAAGAACGAGCCCACCCACGTCTCTTTCCGTTGCCTTGATCAGGCTGTGCGCTGCATAAAACGCTGCAATTCAGTGGTCGATTTTCCTGCGCTGCCCTGCAGATGTGATGTCAAATGACGCTGCATCCGCATCCCCGACAGTTTTGATACAGGAAGAATACGGTCGCTGTAAATTCGAAACACTGTAAGTGATAGTTATGGATTCTTCTGCTGTCAGCAAACGATCCAGATCAACTGAAAGACTACTAAAAAGTGTAACTACGAAGAAAGAGCATAGTATACAACATTAAAGCTTCAGTTTGTGCACGCTCCCGTGACAGCTTGGCTGGTGGCTGCAGTTACCTGAAGTGGCAGTCTCGGCAGTCGCGGGTTTCGTTTCTTAATCTTTCCTCTAGTCCCTTTAGATTAAAATATTCTAATTTAATAAAAATAAATGTAAAAAAGGATTAAAGTATGGAAATTAAACTAGTGTTCATAAATATGTCAAAATCTCAGACTTCACGGTAACGGTTAGATTATGTTCTGCATGTTAGCATGCTAACGTTAACAAACCAGTTACAGAGATAATAAAGTTAAGTCTATTAAATATTTGAGTTGTAAAACAAAGACTTTACTGGACAACAGATTTCAGACAGAGACAGGAAAAAAATCTGTTTTCATCTTTTTTTGTTCTTATTGTTGTTTTGTTATTGAGCTATTATGACAACTGAAGCCTTCTGGTTTATGCTACATTTATAAAGCCCATGTTTTCCCAGTTTTAGATTTAACATAATAAGAATCATGGGTGTCCAAATCCAAACAGGATTTAAACTTAAAATGAAAAAAGACTGAAAATGTAATTTAAGTGATTAATGTCTAAAAATAGTTTAAAAACCAGCATAATATCAAACCATAAACAAACACCAGTCTCTCTGTGTTTGACTTGTGCCACACCAGATCCTGCTGCCTCACTGGTGTGTTATGGACTCCTACGAATCAATTAATTAAAAAAAAAAAAAAAAAAGAATGGAAAGGACTGAGTACACAAATTTACCATCTCTATTATGATCTGCTACTCAATGGACAAACTAAGGCATTGCGTACACTCTAAGAATAGATTGGTTGAACTTGACCAATCTGGTTGGTAGTTATGTGTCCGACCAATCTCTTGGTTGCTTTAACCAAGATTGGTTCTTAGATTGGTTAGATTAACCAATATTTTGGTCAAAATGACTGTCACTTTGACAGAAATATTGGTTAATCTCACCAGTCTTTTGGTTAAAACAACCAAAAGATTGGTCGGACACATAACTGCAAACCAGATTGGTTGAATTTGTCCAATCTGGTTGGTGGTTATGTGTCTGACCAATCTTTTAGTTGATTTAACCAAGATTGGTTCTAAGACTGGTTAGATTAACCAATATTTTGGTCAAAATGACTATCACTTTGACCAAAATACTGGTTAACCTCACCGATCTTTTGGCCAAAAGATTGGTTAGACCACATAACTACAAACCTTGGTTGACTGTGACCGATCTGGTTGGTAGTTATGTGTCTGACCAATCTTTTGGTTGTTTTAACCAAGATTGGTTCTAAGATTGGTTACATTAGTCAATATTTTGATAAAAATGATTGTCACTTTGATCAAAATATTGGTTAATCTCACCAATCTTTTGGTTAATACAACCAAAAGATTGGTTGGACACCTAACTACCAACCAGATTGGTTGAATTTGACCAATCTGGTTGATAGTTATCTGTCCAACCAATTTTTTGGTTGTTTGGTTCTAAAATTGGTAACATTATCCATTATTTTGGTCAAAATGACCATCACTTGACCAAAAACAACCAAAAGATTGGTCGGATAGATAACTACAAACCAGATTGGTTGAATTTGATCAATATGTTTCTTGGGTGTACCTTACAGCCAGAGTTGGCAATCCTATTCAGAAACACTTTTTCTTTAACCGGATGAAATGGTCCTTCCACCCTGACAGTAGTCAATACATTGTGTATTCTTAAAAAGGAAGGAAAAAAGGCAGACCTCTAGAGCTCCATATCCGTAAAAACTTTGATCAACCCGTGCCATTCGCACCAAAAGTCAGGAATTGGTAATTCACAACAGATTGAAAGAACAAATCGATGCCTTTATGTCTTGTCTCTGTCTGTCCCCTCTTACCGTGCCCCATGTGACCCTCTGTGCGCCGCTCACTGTAAACAAATACAGCTAACCGACTGCTAACTGCTGCTGCACCAACAAAACAAAACAACAGATAAGGATTACGTCTTGGAGGCTTTGACGTTTGCAGTGTGGACTTTTTACATCACAGAAGGAGTTGGAGGTGAGTGGATTAAAGTTTTGAGAAAAGTGGTGGGTCAGCTGTTTACCATCAAGCTAATGAGCTATCCACTCGGCTGTTATCGTGAACCTGCTGGTAAAACATCGATGCACACGTCCCTGTGCTCTGAAAGCGTGGATTGTGGGGTTTTTTTTAAACGTTGCTTGCTCAAACTGTTTATCGAACATTGTCAACCCTAGCTTTAATGCGAGACTGGATGTAGTAAAGTAAAATGAAAATTATTCATCTCATAATTTCAGAAAATCTGGCTCTAGTTATTCTCCAATCTATTTTGTCTGGCTGGAGATTAAATCTGTCTAGGCACGATTTTAACTATCGGTTTGTTATAAATTTGGATCAATCAGCATCCTGTAGATACAGCTGGGTTTAAAATGGGACTAAAATCCTTAATGATTTCTCCTGTTAACTGGCTTGGATGTGATTCCACTTGGTCCATATCTTTGAAATTCTCATTGGCAAATTCTTCATCAAATCACGTGATAAGTATTTAAAGCACTGACATTTTCCCAAATAATTACAATCTTTTACTGCAGATTAGTAAAGTCTCAACATTTCTTGGTGCCATACCTCAGAGGTGTCGGATACATCTCTGAATTTGCAAAGTTCACAGTCTCAAATCCAATGACAACAGCAAGCCTCCCAATGATTGCAACTGACTTTTTCAACCAGGAATACTCTGCAGAGAAAGATTGAGAAATAAAATGAAAACATGGTCCAGCTGGAAAAACTATCAATAAACCTCCAGATTTTCCCATCAGATGTTAAAATGTACAAACCAGTGGATACGAAAGGGACGACAAGGCAGGCGACGCCTCCAGTGAAGTTAGTGATGGCCAGTAGTGAGCGTCTGCCCACTCTGTCCACCAGCAGATAGAAGATGAGCCCAGAGGGCAGCTCCACCAACGCAGAGATGAAGAAATCCAAGAACAGATTGTCACCGGTGATACCTAGCCGCAGGACCAGGCCTTGAAACACAACAGTGCTTGTAAACCTGAATCAGAGGAATATTGCATGAAATTACTACAATCCTCAGAGTAGGATTAAACTGATGTGTAATATCATGTGCACTAAAGTGACTCACCAGGCATAAATTAAAATCATTGTGTTTTTTCTTATAAGTGGTGTCCTAAACAAATCCTTAAATGACACAGGATGCAAGTCTTTCTTTTCCTCCAAAGTCATTATCTGAAAAATATTAGACTGCAATTACTCTTAACTTACTTAATTGAGTCAGGATGTGCAGTCTCTCTACTATGTAAATGGCAATACCTTTGGAAGATCATGTGGCAAAGATCGGCCATTATATTTAGCAATATCCTCCACAATGTTCATGGCCTCTGTTGTTCTTTTTTGGGAGAACAGCCAGCGCGGAGACTCTGGAATCACCCTTTGATCATAAACAAACCTCTTTGTTAGATACTTTATCAAAATCAAAGTTTATGTTTTTTTTTTTTGTTTTTTTTTTTTTTTTTTGTGGTGTAATAATATTCGTACCAGTGATATGAGATAAACAGGAAACAAGGAAGACTCATGACCAGCTGCAAAGTCCTCCAGGAAGATAGAAAGTAAGCCAGGGCAGGCATCATGGCCATTCCAAAGGAGTAGAAAGTTCGACACACCATGGACACAAATTTTCTGTTGTCTGCTCCAAAGAACTCAATCACTGTGAATGATAACAGTTTTAGCCAAAAAAGGATAAACTGACCTCAGATATACAATATTGGGCATTTTGTAAGCAATTTTTTCTAAGTTTAGACTTTTTGGTCTTAGCTTGACTAAACTCCATTTAATAATTATGCATTTAACTGTGGTAGGTTCATGTCGGTGGCATTGGGAGGCCCAAGATCATTCTGAAAGAGCATTTACACACACCCAGTACGTAGTTGGCCACCCACGCTCCCTTTCCACAAAACCCTTGTAAGAATCTTAAGGCGAGTAGCAGTGGGTACGATGGCGCCAGCATCACTCCTACACCTGAAATCCCCAGGCCAAGCATCGAAGCAATGAAGCATGGCTTTCTACCAAACCTGTGGAAAAACCAGGGAGCGTTTATTACTGTCAAGTTTTTTGAGATTTACTTAGACTTACTTAAAGGTGCATAATATACCTGTCAGCCAGGTATCCTGTAACAAACGCTCCAACAAAAAATCCAAATGCCAGAGAAACCTGATTCAGGTCAGCAAGCCAGGATTTCTCACAGACCAAAGAAAACTGGGGAGAAATAAATCATATTTGTGATTAGGGGAACTAATCTTAATTTTCTGATTATAATAACAGTTAATGAGCATTCAGAGAAAAAATAATGCAATTTGAAAGCCAAATTTGAAAACTTACAAACTTTTCTGACAAAAGAAATGCCTACAGTCATTGTAAGAGAAATGTTTCTCCTAAAGCTACACGGTTTGCTTGTCTTAATTTTTTGACCCTGTGGTCAGCGTGGTTCAGTCACATGAATATTTTCTGCCTTACCCTTTCAGAAACTGTTCAGAGCGATAGCTGCCTCTTATTCAAGACTCTAAGACTTGTTTTTTGTTGTAGATTAAGAAAGTTAAAAAAAAAAGAAAAGAAAGTACCAACCTCAGAGACGGTAGTGCTGCGGCTCGTGTCGAACATCCATCTGCCATCACAGGGCATCGTCTGGTTGGCATTAAAAGACAGCTGCCAGTCAAGCTCATCACATGTGTTTTGGCTTTTGTTCCAGTCCACTGAAAACCTCTCACATCTGCTGTAGGACCCCAACTGTTCAAAGTGGGGGACGCTAACTTCACGCACCTTGACCTCTGTCCAGCCACATTCCTCCTGGAGGCGCTCAGATCCAGAACTCCAGCACCAGTGATCAGGAGTGTGCCCTAAGAAAACAACTCCAACTAGCACAAAAGCAAAAATGATCAACGGAATAGAGCCGAGTGTGACGATCTTCCTCTGGAAAGGCCCAAAGTCTCCTGAAATCTCGATGAGTCTGTCAACACTTGTCATCTCTGCTAATCGTGAAGCCTGGAATAAAATGCAGTGTCTGTTCAAGCTGCTGCGCTCTGACAATGTGTGAGGGGAGTCACATTTTTAAAGAGACGCGGGGCCAGACTGACGATCAAAGTCCCCTCTCTTCTCACTCATGGGTTTACAGGTCATCTTTACAAGAAATTCAGCAAGCTCATTACATAATTAGAAGTGTGTTTTTATCTAAAGCTCTATGCCTGGGGGCTGTTTGCAAGACTGCAGGAGGCTGGCTCGCTCTTTTAGTCTCAACAACCTTATTCCAGTCAGTTGAACAAATTTAATTTCTCCTCTAAGTTCAGTCCACAGATCCATTCACGGATTTATCAGGAGCTCATAATCATGTACTTCAGTTTGTGTAATCAAATCTAAAACTAAACTTTAACTAAAGATGGTGTGTTTCAGAGAAGCAAGTCAAATAATAAAAAGTAGTGACACAATGACATGACTGACTAAACTACCTGTTACGTCTTTTTTTTCTTTTCTTTTTTTTTAAGAATATGTCTCGTCTTAGACAACAGGCCAGTGCGTTTTACATGTTTCTCTAAATGATTTATTTTAGTTAGGATTTTTGTTACTTAAATACCTCTGGGATGCACATTTTGGTTGTAGTTTGCTGTTTTCTCTGCTTCTCTGAAAACTGGATTGTATAAAAGCAGACCTGTGTTGGCACAGAGAGGGGCCATTAAACTTCAGCAGTGCTCTTATGTATATAGCATTATATCCTTATGGAAATGTCTCCAGATGTGGTACCATTGATTTTACTTGATCATGCTGAATGGAAAGCATGATCTTTGATTTTTTTTTTTTTTTATGTATAAAAACCTTCACCAGACATCAAGTCAAAGTCAGACAAAGAGATAAAACACTGAGAAAAATTACTTTGAATGCTCGAGTATGGCAGATGCAGTTCTGCACTGACTGTATCTGGACCAAGGCACTTTATTTAAATATGTTTACAAAAGTGCTATAAATATGACATTCATTATGTTATTTTTTTCACTATTATTACTACTTTCTTTGAACCTTAAAGTGGCTTTACTAACCATGTTTTCAACACTTTGGCACCTCCTTACAGACTAATTCAGCATTTATCTTGCATCTTGTCTCTTCTATGTGCTTTCAGTAAAACTCAGTTCAATCTGTAGACTCTTGTTTCATCTCTTGCTCTGTCAGTTTCTTTGATGAATCAGCTTTGATTTGTGTTCATAACTTGCTGAAGTGTTGATGTTCAGTTGCTGATGGGTGAAGCAGTGTCGTAGAGCAAAATGCTGAAGTCATGTAACGCCACGGCATGAGAAAAAAAAAAAAGTTGTGTAGTGCAGTTTCTCAGCCTTGGGATGCTGTAGAGCAGTGTCGGCAAGGAATATTAGAATATCAAAATATCAGGAATATCAAAATAAGTCAGAGTTTTAGGTCTGAAACTTATGTTTTCTTATTTCAATTATGTTTTAAATGGTCTAAACTGTTTCTGTAAACTCTTGCTGTTGTTGTTCTTTTATTTTTCAAATTGTAATGTTTTTATATGCTGTAAAGCACTCTGGGCACCTTTGGTTGCATAGACGTGCTATAATAAACTTGAACTTGAATATGTCAATATGTCAATATATACATGTTGATAGATAGATAGATAGATAGATAGATAGATAGATAGATAGATAGATAGATAGATAGATAGATAGATAGATAGATAGATAGATAGATAGATAGATAGATAGATAGATAGATAGATAGATAGATAAGGGCTGTCAAATGATTTTTTTAAAATTGCGATCAATCGCAGAAGCTTCATAGTTAGCTGCAATTAATCGCCGTTTGAATTGTATGTGTAATATTCTGGGGTTTTTTGCATATCAAGGCAGTTCTAAGCTCATAGGGCCGGATCTATCAAAGGTTTGCATGTATAAAAACGTGAGCTATCTCACTGCACACGCTAAAAAATGTACAGACTGATCAATTAACAGCGTGCTAAAAGGGTTCGGTCTTTAAAACGTGCCACATAGCGCCTCTTATCCATTTAGTACTTTTTCTGCAATGAATATGCAATATGGGGCATTTACATGCAAAAGTGCGTGTAATGGGAGGCAGAAAATGTAAATATATTAATTTAGCACGCAAGGGGATTTATCAACTATGAGACATGCTGAGTTTTTGCGTCTATTTTAGGAAGTCTGAAAAGTAGGTGCAAACTTGCAGCTTTGTGCACAAAAGGCTGCAACTTCTGAGAGGGACAATCCTGGACACACATCTGATTCAAAATAATTTTTCGTAAACAGTAAGGGCAACGTATTTAGTTCTTATTGTTGACTGAATAAAAATCAATACAGCAAACTACTATTTAACACGGGTGTAAAATATCTTGATAAATGAAAGTCTGCAGCCACTGTGGAGCTTAAAGGAATAGTTCACCCTCAGAATGATTTAACTTTATTTTCCACTTACCCTGATGGTGAGCAAGACTCTGGACCACTTTTTTAATATGTCAAATACAGCCGGAGATCAGGGCGACTTCTCGTTTCCCCCCAATGGAGCTTGCCAGGGTCCGAGCCAAAATGGTCCATCAAAGTCCACAAAAAAATTGTCAATATTCCTCCATACTGCTCGTCCCATGTAATCCAAGCGTCCTGAGTGGGTAGCATCCAGAATTTACTTGAAACTTCACCATTTACTATATTTTTAGAGTCTAAAAAGGAGTATTGTTTACGTCCATGAAGCGCGCACATGCGCGGACACGAAACTACGGAAGCCTCGGCGTTCAGAGCCTACTCTGCCGATAATGCAAGCATAGAAGAAGAAATTCACTGTTTACATTGTGGTAAGAGCGCAAGAGCTCTAAACAAATCGGGACAAACACAGGAGGGGTTGGATATTGATCTCAAAGAAAGAAAGAAAGAAAAAGAGAACGCGTGATCTCGTCTGCCGTGGCTTCCGTAGTTTCGTGAACGTGCATCGACGTGCTTGCTAGGCATGCGATGTAGTCTTGTTTAGACTCTAAAAATATACTAAATGGCGTAGTTTCGAGTAAATTCAGGACGCTACCCACTCGGGGCACTTGGACTACATGGGACGAGCAGTATGGAGGAATATTGACAATTTTTGTGGACTTTTATGGACCTTTTTGGCTCGGACCCTGGCAAGCTCCATTGGGGGGGAACAAAAAGTCGCCCTGATCTCCGGCTGCATTTGACCTATTAAAAAAGTGGTCCAGAGTCTTGCTCACCATCAGGGTAAGTGGAAAATAAAGTTACATCATTCTGAGGGTGAACTATTCCTTTAATGAGAACTAAAGCTGCAACTGTCTTTTTATTTCCCCTTTTTGCAAACGGATTTTAGGACCTGGACAGGACCACAGGATCAGCTGGCAGCGTGAGCCTCTGAAGCCGAGCACGTCGGAGCTGCAGACACTTTCATTTGTTCAGCAACTCCGAATCCATGTCCACATAAACTGGACTTTTCTGAGACTTTGCACAGATACCTGGTATATCTTTTTTAAAAATATATTTATCATACTTATTTTAAATTATTTTCGTCTACTCCGTCTTCCTAATATCTCCATCTTCATACAAGAGTACCTAACTGCAGTTACAATGACCGACAAGGACGCCGCCATATATCCAATCCTTACAGGAAGTCTCAAGTGGAAGTTAGTTAAACACCACCAAGAGTATCTATCTGCCGCTTGCAAACAGATTCATATGGTGTAGTTGGGTGGTCAGGGTCAGGGTCAGATTTTAGAAAGTTACATGAAAAAGAAACTTCCGATTGGGACTTCCAGCGTGGATTGGATATATGGCGACCCTACCGTGACTGCAGTTGGATTCTTCTCTCTTCATCTGGCAACTGACGTCATATATTCTTTTGCGCATTTCGCCACGCTGGAAACCTCGAAACACGCAAAACCTAATTTATACAGGGGCGTTTCCGACACGTTTGCTCTCACTGTCATTATTGCCTTCATTCTTGGTAAATCACTTGCAAACCGTGGTTCAGCCCCTCGCGCAAAATTCCAAATTCCGTGGGCAAATTATTACACGCAATTTTGGATCTTGATAAATCCGGCCCATAATGTTGTATATTTTACCATAGTCTTCATTGGGAATCAAATGAATGTTCTTATTTACCTTTTTTTTTTTTTATTTAAAAAAGTGCATGTTGACCAATTTTCAAATATTAGGAAGAATAAAGTAAAGCAGTGCATACTTTGAGAGATTAAATATATCAGGCCACTCTCTTAAGCTACTTTAAAATAAACAATAGGAACACTGGAAAAACAATCATAAAATTTCTAGATGGAAATAAGAGCAATTGTGTGATGTATCAGTAATAGGAAATTTCTATCTCGCTTATGACAAACAGAACAATCTAAAACAGGGGTTTTTCATCCATCACTTTTTTACTGCTTCACAACATGGCCAAAGGGGCTGACTACAGGTTATTCAAAGGGAAAAAACGGCTTAAATTTGAAATGCGATTAGAAAAATTCAGTCGCATTATGGGTTCTGTTTAACTTATCGAGATTAATGCATTAAAGCAGAACTCAATAACTTCAGCTCGGGGCTCCCCCTAGTGGTGTCCTTTCACTGTCGTAAAGTTCAACGTAAAGATTTGCGGGTAAATATGCCGTGGATTATATTTTTCTCTCGTGTTGGCGGGTAGCAGGTAAGAATACAAACTTTTATTTACTTTTTGCGGACGTGACAAGTGATTATTGAGCCTGAAGCAGTGATGCTTCACCCGGCGCCCAGGCAGCGCAGCTACGTGAATCACTCTGGTCCAGCAAAGAGTTGGTTATGAGAGCCAGGAGCCGTGTTTAGGTGGTGTGAAGCTAAAGAAATGTTTTCTTCGAATTAGCGCTGGTAGTCTGGTTCAAATCAGAGCTGGAAGCAGCTCGGTAGATAGGGGACCTGAGTACCGTACAGCGGTTTTGTTGTCGCAAGTTCTGCTCGGGTCGGCGCAGGCAAAGTTGCATAGAGCTGCCCGCAGGCCAGAGGCACCGGTGGGAGGAGGGGAAACTTTGAATCGCTCCGTAAACACTTTGTTTAGCCCCACAGGGATTCCGAAAAGCATTTATTGAGGTAAAAAAGTTATTGAGTTTCCCCTTTAATGCTGACAGTCCAAATCTATATATGTATAAATATATATATATATATACATATATAGATTAGGGCCGTCAGTATTAATGCATTAATAGTCTTGCATTAATACTGACAGCATTAAAGCAGAACTCAGTAACTTCAGCTCGGGGCTCCCCCTAGTGGCGTCCTTTCACTGTCATGTTCAACCCCCCTTACACCCCCACAGCACACAGACGGCTTCTCTACCTGGCTTTCCTCTATTTTGATCGCTGGATATATTTCTAAGCGTTTACTAGCTTGTTGATGCTACTCTGCTGCGTTGGTAGCAGCACCTCGTCTCCCTCTGCTCAAAGCAAAGTCCTGTATTTTCTAAAACGGGACGTTTTACCCGCGATTTGCGGGTAAATATGCCGTGGATTATATTTTTCACTGGTGTTGGCGAGTAGCAGGTAAGAATACGAACTTTTTTATTTACTTTTTGCGGACGTGACAAGTGATTATTGAGTCTGAAGCAGTGATGCTTCACCCGGCGCCCAGGCAGCGCAAGCTACGTGAATCACTCTGGTGGAGCAAAGAGTTGGTTATGAGAGCCAGGAGCCGTGTTTAGGTGGTGTGAAGATAAAGAAATGTTTTCTTCGAATTAGCGCTGGTAGTCTGGTTCAAATCAGCGCTGGAAGCAGCTCGGTAGATAGGGGACCTGAGTACCTCACAGCGGTTTCTGTTGTCGCAAGTTCTGCTCGGGTCGACGCAGGCAAAGTTGTTTTTAGCTGCTCGCAGGCCAGAGGCCCCGGCGGGAGGGGGGGAAACATTGAATCGCTCCGTAAACACTTTGTTTAGCCCCACGGGGATTCCGAAAAGCATTTATTGAGGTAAAAAAGTTACTGAGTTTCCCCTTTAATGCAAGACCCTGTATATATATATATATATATATATATTCTGCCCGGCCAGTAAAAAAAAGTCGCCAACAAAAAAAAGTTCAAACATTTAACATTTCGTTGGACCACCTTTAGCTTTGATTGCGGCAGCATTCGCTGTGTTTCAGAAGCTTCTGCAATGTCACCAGATTTATTTGCATCCTGTTGCATCAATTTTTTTCACCGAGATCTTGATGATGATTGTAGAGTCTGACCACAGCACATCCCCAAGATTCTCAATGGGGTTCAGGTCTGGACTCTGTGGGGGCCAATCCATGTGTGAAAATGATGTCTGATGATCCCTGAACCATCTTTCACAATCTGAGCCCGATAAATTCTGGCACGGTCATCTTGGAATATGGCCATGCCATCAGAAAGAAACATCCATTGATGGAATAACCTGGTCATTCAGTATATTCAGGTATCATCTGACCTCATTATCTGAGCTCATACTGTTGCTGAACCTGGACCTGAGCAACTGCAGCAACCCCAGATCATCACACTGCCCCCACAGGCTCATACAGTAGGCACTAGGCATGATGCTGCATCACTTCATCTGCCTTTCCTTCTTTATTTCTTCCTGGAAGACGATGGTCCACTATCCTTCCAGTTTTTCACTATGCGTTGGACTGTTCTGAACCCAGTTTTAGTAGTTTCTGCATCTCCTTAGATGTTTTCACCTCTTGATGCCAATGATTTGACCCTTTTCAGACAGACTAACCTCTTTTCCAAGACCACGGATGTGTCTTTCCACATTGTTGTTTAGGAAATGAGAAGCAAGTCATTGCACCAGTTGGGGTTAAATAACTTGTTGCCAGCTAATTTCAACCAATCACAATCGAGCATTCGCCCAGACCCATGGTATAATGACAAACAAAGACCAGGTGTGGAAGTCGAAACAGAAAATATGATCTTTTTTAAGTCTTTATTTGGTAGAGTATAGTTTTACCATATGGTGACGATGCAATAGGTCTCAGACTGAGGTGCTTAAAGGGGAAACTCAGTAACTTTTTTACCTCAATAAATGCTTTTCGGAATCCCCGTGGGGCTAAACAAAGTGTTTACGGAGCGATTCAATGTTTCCCCCCCTCCCGCCGGGGCCTCTGGCCTGCGAGCAGCTAAATACAACTTTGCCTGCGCCGACCCGAGCAGAACTTGCGACAACAGAAACCGCTGTACGGTACTCAGGTCCCCTATCTACCGAGCTGCTTCCAGCGCTGATTTGAACCAGACTACCAGCGCTAATTCGAAGAAAACATTTCTTTAGCTTCACACCACCTAAACACGGCTCCTGGCTCTCATAACCAACTCTTTGCTGGACCAGAGTGATTCACGTAGCTGCGCTGCCTGGGCGCCGGGTGAAGCATCACTGCTTCAGGCTCAATAATCACTTGTCACGTCCGCAAAAAGTAAATAAAAGTTTGTATTCTTACCTGCTACTCGCCAACACCAGAGAAAAATATAATCCACGGCATATTTACCCGCAAATCGCGGGTAAAACGTCCCGTTTTAGAAGAGACAGGTCTTTGCTTTGAGCAGAGGGAGACGAGGTGCTGCTACCAACGCAGCAAAGTAGCATCAACAAGCTAGTAAAAGCTTAGAAATATATCCAGGAATCAAAATAGAGGAAAGGCAGGTAGAGAAGCCGTCTGTGTGCTGTGGGGGTGTAAGGGGGGGTTGAACACGACAGTGAAAGGACGCCACTAGGGAGCCCCAGCTGAAGTTACTGAGTTCTGCTTTAA